>CAOLHI010003697.1:0-159791 GCA_948474755.1 Ctenosaura bakeri | reverse complement strand
ATTGAGGGCCACAATAGGCTTATGCTATTAGATGCAGTCTCAGAATTGCACTTTGTCCCATTCTGATGTAGAACATTTAAAACATGGGATAGAAAAACAGGTTTGTTGTTCTTTTGTTGTTGTTGTTTGCCTTCAAGATATTTCTATGGTATGATGAACCTACCACAGGGCTGAGAGAGTTTGACTTGCCCAAGGTTGCACAGTGGGTTTCTACAGCTGAGGGGAGATTTGAACCCTGCTATTAACTGCCATTAATTCGATTTCAACTTATGGCAACCTTATGAATGAGAGACTTAAGATAACTTCTTATTAGCAGCTCTGTTACACTCTTGTGAACTTAGCACTGTGGCTTCCTTAATTGTGTTTATCCACCTGAAACTCACTCTTCTTCTTGTCCTATTGCCTTTCACTTTGCCAATCATTAAGTTCTTTTCCAATGAGTCATGTCATTTCATGACATGTTCAAAGTATGATAGCCTCAGTTTAGTCAGTTTGGGTTATAGGGAGAGTCCAGGCTTAATTTGCTCTAGGACCCATTTATTTGTCATGCTGACACTCCATGGTAACAGGAGAACCCTTGTTCAGTGTCACATATCAAATGCATGATTTTGTTCCTCTCAGCTTTTTTTCACTGTCCAGCTTTCAAAACCATACACAGAAACTAGAAATACTATAGTATGGACAATCCTGACTTACAATGATATATCAATGGTATTCAATACCATTCAGTCAATGGTATATCTTTACACTTGAGGATTTTATCTAGTACCTTCATAGCTGCCATCAAATTCCTAGTCTTCTGAGTGCATGGCTACAATCTACATTGTTATTAAAGACTGAGCCAAGATATGGGATATCTTGAGCCAAGATACAGAATACTTCAGAGGAAAACTACTTCTGTATCTTCATCATCCACTTTAAAGTTATGTAAATTATCTATGTTTCATTTTTGTGTGTGTGTTCTTAATGTTCAACTATAACATAGCTTCTGCATTTTTTCCCTTGACTTTCCTCAATAGTTGCTCCAAGTCTTTGCTATTGTCTGCTATTTGTGTCATCTATGTATCTTAAACTGTTAATGATCCTTTCTCCAGTTTTCACATCTCCTCCTTCAGAGTAAAAGCAGGTCACTATTTCAAATAATCCATGGCATTTTATGAACCTTTATTTGACTATCTGAAGTACAAACTCCCTAAGGTATGATCTTGACAACCTCCTCCCCCTCCTCCCCAGGATTCATGAGAACCATGTCTTCTGGTAGAAGTGGATCTTTCACATTAATTGGTATTTGGATATGTTACGTATGATATTAAAAGTCAGAGTATCTTTCTATTGTGCTCAACTGTTGCCTCAAAGGTATAGAAACCCCTAAAAAACAAGAGGTTTCCCCACAGTACTTTTCATAAATTTATCCATATAATCTTGAAAATAGAAACTAACATAGGCCCTTTCCACATCTTATCTGGTCACAGAGATATCTGGTATGGGTCCTGGTGTTAGCTCTGCTGGACAGGGAGCATGACAGGAGAGCTCTCCTCTACACCAGCTGCCTCCATGTTCCAGGAAGTGCAATGGTCATACTTCTTCCTGCCGCAGTGCAGATGGGTACTGTCCCAGGCAGAATTGGGGCAGGAAGCACAGCCATTGGTCTTCCAGGGCCTCCGCAGAGAAGAAAACTCATCAATGATTTGCGGTGCAATCGTGCCAGCAGGGGATGGGAGAAGGACAGGACCACAACAACGTCATGCATAAGCATTGCCACAGTCCTGTCCTTCTCCCATCCCTATGGCAGGTTGGGAGGGTGGAGCAGAAAAGGCCTTAGTTTTGTTACCTCTATGCCTGTTCTATAGGGATTGCCCCAGAACTGTACACCTCTATTCTTAGACATTAGACTCTCCTCTTCTTTGGATATGGGATTTATATAACATGCATATAGACTTGGCAACTTGTAGGCTAACAGTGAGGGATGAGGACCAAGAGAATGAAAAACTAGTAATGGAAGAATATTAAAATCAATGATGTTTAATATGAGGCTAGCAGGGACTGAAGAAGGAAAACTTTGCAGACTGTGGGAAAGAGTCTATCAGGTGAAATGATGGTTGACATACAGAGAGAAGCAGATGTACAGGTCTAAAAAGTTCAGATGATATCCAAACCTGGGCAAGCTCATATGGCAGGTTTGATTGTTATTCAATCTATATCACAGTAGAGAGACAAGGTTAATGTTTGACCTATCTGTTAAATTTTCACTTATTTCCACTGAGAACTCAGAGTACTGCTGCTGAAATCCTTGGTGGTCAAGCATTGGATTTTTGATATTAACCCTACCTATAATTATGATACGTAACATAATGCACTTGCGTAGCGAAACAGTGGCAAGCTAACCTTTTTGCTGATCCAGTATCTTCAATAATATAAAGATTATTCTAGATACTATCACAAAAACAAATGTTAATATTTTTATTTAGCTTGTATCCTTCTTCATAGAGAAGCTTCTGAGGAACTCTCATTGTCCCTTATCTTTCTCCTAAATAGGCAATGAACAACAATTTTTCAAGTCAAGATGTTTCTAGACCATCCACAACTATGAATATCACTGCATTGGATAAATTTGACAACAAGTACACTTCTTTGTACCCCCACACCTTACTAATTCTAGCCTCATCATTTGTTAGCATTTATTTCAATACCTCATTCTTTCAGTGTGCTTATATTAACTACCTGCTTTTTCTAAACAACAGGTATTTCTTCATCCAGCTTGCAAATAAAGGGTCATGTTTGCATATTCACACAAAAGGGTATTTAATCCTTTTGAATTTAACTTTGTAAAAGTATTTAACTTTGTTGTACAGAAGAAAGTGATAAGGAGTAAAATAACATCTCCAGATAACACCTAGATTAATCTTCTGCTGTATGACAGTCAAGGTGATCCACACAAGTTTGCTACTGGCATATGGAAGGCTTGTATACAAAGTCTTCTGTGTCTGTCTTAGCCACCAAATAATCTTTCCTTTCTCTGGAAGTCAGAAAAGTTACCTTTTTTGGACTGTAGTTTCTAGAACTCCCTAACAGCAAGGCCAATATTGCTCAGAGTGGTGTTGGTATGCTCATCTAGGGCAGTGGTTTTCAACCTTTGCTCCTCCAGATGTTTTGGACATCATCTCACAGAGTCCTTGACCATTTGAAAAACTGTTCTGGGGGGGGGGTTGCAATCCTCTCATTCCCAAGATATCTGTACAATTCTATAGATGTAATCTGATTCACTGCAAATGTCTTAAGTTACAGGTTAGGCAGCAGATGTGAGCTTCGTTCTCTGAAGTTCTGATTATTCTTTTAGAAAAGGCCAGCAAGCAGGGAGTTGCAGATTGTGTCTAAGCTGCAACTCTGGAAACACAAAGCTTTAACTTCCATCCCTACCTATTCACTGATCGTCTTCCTAAGTTGCTATGTAGTTAAAACTACATGTATCTATGCTTTGCTCCCCAAAGGGCCAAGAATGTCTTCCAGACTGTGAAATGTATAGTGTGATCCTCTGCATGTTTATTCTGAAATAAGTCCAATGTGTCCAATGAAGACCACTCCCAGATGAAAATGTATTGGTTGGTTGGTGAATTTGTTTATATGTCACTTTCTACAGCAGACTATGCCCTAGCAGCTCCCAGTAAACACCAATTTGTCAAATGGATTATATGAAAAAGCATTTTCCATTAATAACTTCAAATCAAATAAAAACAATGCCAGAAAATGAGATAAATTCAACAGTACAATGAAACAAACAAAATCTAATAGAGAAACACAGAGTCTAACTAAAAACTAACAATGGTAGAGTAAACTAATTGTCACTGCTAACAGATTATATGGCTTAGGTCCAGGACATCTGAAGGACCATATCTCCCTAAATTATAGCCTGGCTAAACTCTAAGATCTTCAGAGAGGCTTCATGGGGAGCTTCTCTCCGTGCCAAAATACTCAGGTCTAGGATACTAGAAATACTGCTTTTCCCTATATAAGCCTGTCCAAATCTAAGATCTTCAGGGGAAGTCCTTCTCTCAGTCCCATGGGGGAGGCATATGGTGGAGGCATATGGGGAGAGATCTTTCACAGTGGCTGGTCTTAGACTTTGGAAATTCCTGCCTAGATAAGGCTAGGACGGTTCTCTCCTTATTCTATTCCCTCCGCCAAGTGAAAATCTTCCTATTACACCACATTTTCAGGATTTGACTTTAAAAGGCTTTTAATGGTTTATTGTAATTTTTTTTAAAAAAATGTCCTGTCTACATTCTATTCTATACTGCAAGGAGCCACAAAAGGCTGGTTTTCACATGGCACAGAGAAGACATGGGTCTCCCCAGGAGCCTAATGGGGTTCTCTCCTTCCATAGACAGAACTGTAGTAAAGAGTACGTCTGCTAGTGTTTCTCATGCCACCTAAGATTATAGGCATGGCATCAGGTAAAAGAGTTAATTTCCTTTTTTCCAGCAGTTGCTACTCTGATCTATCTCACACTCTCTTTCTACTCCTATCCTGATAGCTTTTTAAATGTTAAAAAATAAAACATTGGCAGATCTTACCACAAGTTTCCTGAATAATGCCTAGTTTATTCCCCCACTGTATTCTTCATCCAGTATCCTCCATGCTCTGTTTCATCCTAATTGTTACTTGCCTTATTTTTATATCTATCTATCTACACTGCTGACTCCACTGCTGACTCCTCTTGTTTCTGCTTATTTAAAGCCACCCACACAAGCCAACAACCTAGGCTGTTTTCGCATGGCATCTGCCATGTTAAACGGCCTCTGGAGCGTCGCTCAATTGTGAGGAGCGGTCCACATGACATCCTTGCAATTGTGTGACACTGCTGGAGCTGGCAGGCACTGATTGCACACTATTTCATTTTTGGCTTGTAGCTGAAAATGGTGTGTGATCATGCATCACTTCAGGGCCCTGTGCGCACTTGCCGTGCATGTGGAGCCTGTGGAGCCGTGGCGCTCGCACTTCCTGCACCAGTGCAGCCTGGGAAAATCCCAGGCTGCTCTGCAGAAGGAAGAGGAGGAGCCTTCATGTTGCCTGCTTGCCAGCAGGCAGCTGCTGCGGAGGCGAAGCAGCGGGGACACGAGAGCCTCTTGTAAGAGGCTGCTCGTGCGATCCCTGTGCCCCAGAGCCGCAAAAAGGTAAGGTGTGGAAAGGGCCCTAGTCTTTACAACAGAAACATTTATGAATGTTCCTCACAATTATTTTTAACCTATATATATATATGCTGAGTTAGCCACGGGCAAGGCCAGATACAGATGTTTTGCTATTTCAAACACAAAAGCAAGTGGTGTGTGTTCCAGCCTCCCATACCTCCACTATCAAAATCAAAATGCCCAAAGCCAATCTAGTTATTTTGGTACAGGAAGCTAGACATCTCCTTCTTGACTGTGACTAATGACTAATGACAGAGGCAACCAAGACACTGCAATCAATGTAGGGATGGAGAAACTTTTGGATTATGACTCCCAGCACCCTTAATCTTTGGTCATGCTGGATGAAAATTCTGGGAACTGAATTCAAAATATTTACAGGGCCAAAGCTTTCCCATTCTTGGCTTATGGAATAGTCAGAGCGCACCAACTTAGCAGCCATCTTTGTCTAGGGGAACATTTACAGCATCACATAGATTCAGTAGAGAAATGACTTCATAATTAATAGAGTTTTTTTCCATTATTAATTATAACTGTGATTGTGATCACAAAGTGAATGAAACTTCTGTAAGAAACACCCCAATCTAAATGGCATCTAAGTTCCAGAAACATATCAGGCTTTGTAGGTCCTAGGGAGACTGATGGCTACATAGGCTCTTGCTAAAGGCATAATTACCAGTATACTGACAAAGAGACTGGCCTATGAGGCAGGAAGCCCTAGTCTGAATCTCCCTTCTGTCTTAAATTCAAGTGAGTCACTCTGTCTCAGCCTCAACTCCCACATTTGTAATATGGAGACAGTAACACTAGTTTACTTTAGTAGTGTTATAAAGTTTCCAGTGAGATACTTCATATGAAGCACACTGAAATTAAATCACTCTTCAAATGCTACCTATGATCAAAAATAGTTACTTGATCTTAATAATTTGGTCAAATGACTCAAGTGTAACTTAATAATTGTAACTTAATGAGAGATAACGCCAGACCTTTTTAGTTTTCTAGTTACAAAGGTGTGGCCTCATTTAATGATGATGGAAGAATATGACATGATTCAAGTATTGGCACATGATATGTCTTATGTTTTGTTATGGGTACTGAGGCAACAATGTAGTCAGAAGGACAGTGTGCTTTGTACCACAAGCCAGTGGCTTGCAGCATTCAGAAGTTCTTATTAAAAGGTAACAATTCCAGTTATCTTTGAAAAATGCAAAAATAAAGAATTATTTTATTTTTAAAAATGATAACAGTAACTATCTGCTTTCCTGGGGCTTTTGTTATTATAACTCTAATTAATTTTTGAAAAGCCACTTTTAAAGCTCTGCATATTGCTAACAAGTTGTTTCATACCTTTTCTCTCTGTACCCGTCAAGGACTTATGAGAGCTAAAAAGAGCAGGAACACCCTTCTCTTATTACCTTCTGATTGCTGGGAATTAATTTATTTTGCAGACAATTGCTGCTATAGAAATAGGGTAGAATTCAACTGATATATCTTAAGTGGCAAGCTGCACCCAATGAAATTCTCTCTTTCAGGCAACTACTGAAGGTGCAGAGGCCCTCTCTCCTTTCAGATCTGATGTCTCAACCTGAAAAACACTGGGAGAAGCTATGTACATTCCATCAAAGAATATGAACCTGCTCCCAAAGACATCCATTATATGATAAACTTGGCTAGGAGAGCAGGTAAGGTGGCAAACTCGTGTTAAGAAACCTCTCATGCTTAGCCTTCCTGTTCTCCTTCCTCCCACGTGCGGCGATTTACAGCACTGTTGAAGCTTTTTATTCTCCTCCAATGAAATCACACATCAGCTTCTGAAAGTGGTTTTGTTCTCCTTCCTTTCATTCTGAACTTGTTTTCAACATTGCATGAAAGCACTTGCTGATAAACAAAAGTCAAGATCCTTTTCCAGAGTACCTGCTGTTGAACACTGTGATAAGGAAAAGTTAATCCAAACAGCAGTTTTAATCTAGGGTAATTCCTCCTATCACATCCAGTCAGCAGAGTCTACAATCTCTGTTTATCTTTCTGACTATGGCTCCAGTCATATCATCTTAAAATTCTGCTCTCTATTGTGCCGGTGACATTTCACAAAGCATGCCAAATGGTGAATTCTAACTCCGTCACTTTCCTAGCCAAAGAGTGGCAGCATTAAGTATTTGAAGCCTCACAACTAACAATGAAAATAAGATAGTGCAAATCAGATTAAAGAAAGCATGAAGTTAAATGAAGGGGTGCTTTTCTTGTTAAAAGACATCTGTTATTATGATCTTTCCCACAGGTATTCCTGGTTGCTTGCTGACACTCCTTGGACTATAGATTTCTCTATTCATTGTGTGTTTTTTGTTTTTGTTTTGGGTTTTCTATGTCTATATTTGTTCTATTTCTAACTACAAGGCTCCTCATAGCCAGCTGCTACAAAAATGTAATAAAGACTAATATACTGAAATCAGTTGAAACTTTAAAGAAATACAACTTATAAAGCAGCACAGCGTCAAAGACAACAATCTTACTGAGTCCCAAGTGGTTTCATAAAGGAGTGGGATTTGACTTCCTAAAGTTTCTGGTTTCCGGTAATTGATAGCCTGATCTCAGTTTGAAAAAAGCTTACAATCCTGCTACAAAGGCAAGCTATAGGCTGTGGCAATCACAATAGTTACCCAATTTGGAAATCACGACAAGTTTGCAAATCAGAACATGAGGAAGGGGAGCAGAATACATGAGAAGAAGAGCGAGACGAATGAGGAAGATCTGAGGTATGGTCAAATGATGGTTTTGCTATGAAGTAAACCAAAATATCATAAAATTCTATAGCTGCATATTATATATGTGGGCTTGAATCCAATGGTAGTGCTGCCTAAGAAGAAAGTATCTCTATGAAAAGTCGGACTCTGAGTTCCAGCTTTTCCCTCTGCTCACTACCCTTACTCCATAAACTACTCTTGGACCCTCTAGAACAGCATACAATAAAATGAGGAGAACTTAAATGCATAGGAAGGAAGGGGTGGGACTCGAGAGCTCTTACTTCTGTAAGCAACAGTACTGCCTGCTTGTTCAAGAAGTGTTTGGATCTTAGCTTAGTTTAGCATTTTAAACAGCTTACTTTAGAACATTATGTATTTATTCACGTTGTCCTGAAACTATCCAGAACTGCATAAAACAAAAACTTGGCTAGAGTTTCCACTCTGAATGAATGATAATGCCTCTGGACGCTGTGTGTGTACGTGCCTTCAAGTCACTTTTTAACTTACGGAGACCCTATGAAAAGCACAGGGTTTTCTTAGGCAAGGAATACTGAACGGTGGTTTTGTCAGCTCCTTCCTCTGGAATATAGTTGCACCAGGTATTCAATGGCAGTCTCCCATCCAAGTACTAACTAAAGCTAACCCTTCTTAACTATCAGCATCAGACAGGATCTATTGCCTTTAGGGTATTTAGACCCCTCTGGATACTACTCTAAGATAATCTGATGTTTGTGTATCTGTCATAAGCTTGTTAAATATTTTTGCTTCTGTGAAGGTCAGTGCCTATGTATGTAGAGACCACAGGCCTAGACCAGTAGGCCAAGTGGGCTAGGGATCTGTACACAAGAACATATGCTGAATGTGTACATTTCTTCATCTCAGTTAACAAGTGGGCCTACAAACACACAATGTGTGTTAAACAATGTGGAGATTCCAACAGACCGGCTGTTTGGAAGACTGAATGAAGATCTGGATCCTGTTACTGTACCTATCCCATCTTTTTTTCCTGTTTAAGAACCTGTTGGAGATGCTTCAACCCTTCTTTTTAAAATTGATTGATGTGTAGACTGCATATGGAAGCATTTTTACCCTTCGTACATTTCGGTTAAATTTCCCTCCAGTTTTTCAGACAAGAATCAGAGTCAAGCCATTTTAACAAAGCTTTTCCTCCCTTCCGTATTTGATGGTCTACTGAGTCATCTTCATTCCTTAAGTCTTTTTTCTTGCATCAGAGATTATTCCTTTGAGATACTACAAAAATTCCATTTGACTATCCTCATGCTTTCCTTCTATTTTTCTTTTTTAAAATTTTTCTTTCTGCATATACAGACAAATCAGTTAATTGGCATGTGTATGCAGCAAGAGCAGAGCATTTTAAGTGAAAGTTAGATTATTCCTTCCCATGGGAGAAACAGTGCAAGAACCATGTGTAGTTCTGCAGGGTATCATGACCAAAATAAATCACTGTTAAATTTCTTCTGTGTTTTTAGAACAGCGGTAGGTGTTACAAATGTTGCTGCTTTGTTCCCCTTGTTTCTCCCCCACCCTCTTTGTCCATTCTAATGCAGAGTACAATTTTAACAAATATATGGAACTTGTTTCTACTTTATTTATTTTACAATTTGTACCCCATCGTATGCTTTTTAGGGTGACTGCGGGGATAAGACAACAGTCAATAAACTACATTAAAATACATCAACTGAAATTACAACCAGATGCAATCTTAAACAGCACCCCAAAAGCAAAAAACAACTGCACAACAGCCAATGCAACAAAATAAGTCCTCATAGTGACTTCCGGAAGTCACTAGTTACTTTTTACAAATGTCTTTACAATTTACCTAAAAACTTCAACAGAATAGGACCAATAAACCTTCCTGGGGAGGATTTTGCACAGTATTTTGCCCTGATCTACACCATTTTTAACTTCAGCAAAATAACGGAATTGGAAGAAGACCCCCCAAGTTCTTACTGGACAGAGAGTTTCATACAAGAGAAAATGGTCTATAGAGTAATCTGAGCCCAAATCATCTAGGATTTCAACAGTCAAAACCAGCACTTTGAATCATGTTCAGGAACAATGGGGAGTGGGTCAAATAAAATCAACACAAGCTTATTCATTCCCATTTGCTTGCACCAATTGTGAAGTAGGTTGCCAGCTTCTCAACCAATTGCAGTTCCTGGTCCATAATGAAAAGCAGTTTTCACATAGAACATGTTATTATAATCTAGCTTGTAATATGGACAAAGGAAATGTTACTTTAAGGACATAGCCAGCAGCTGTGGTTTTTCTTGATTTTATTGTTGCAGCTGTTGGTTTTCTTGGTTTTTTTATGCAGGGAACGTAGTATCAAGAACCTGGTGCAAGGGGTAGAATCTAAGGTTGGATTTAACTCCTAGTCTCCTCCACTAGTGTCAGATGGAAGCTGCCATTTATCTCACCAAATAATTCACTATTTTGCAATACAAATTTCAGAAGTATTGGGCTTAATCTATATTGAGAGGAATGAGCTAAAGACATATTCACATAATATGATCCTTATCTAGATCAGTCACCTATGCACAATCTAGTGCAAAAAAAGAAGAAAAAAGATGTAGGTGAACATTCTGTTGGTAGTCTCATCTGGAACAGATCTACTGAATCAATGGAACTAAAAAGTAGAACAATAGTGTTGATTCATTTCCTCTTGATTCCATGGGTTTAATCCAGTTGAGACCTAGGCTTAGGTCAGAGGTGGCAGCTACATCTTCAAATGTCTCTCTTGGTCCACAGGACCACCATTCTCAAACGTGCAGATAGTAGATCAAACTTATTTGGATAACAAGCACTCTGGGATGTGGCCACTGCGATCAACATTCAAGACCAAGGTGATGTAGGTTTTCCATTATGACCCCCTTTCTGGAAGGCTGGAATCTCATCAAGGAGAATGGAAACATCAACTCCCAGATTTATCCAAAGACATCTACTATTACTGTAAGCCTTAAACTTTAAGCCTCCCACTGTCTTTTGAAACATTCTTCTAAATACCAGGACAGTTCTTGAACTTAAAAAAAAAAAAAGCCTCTAACCTTTATTTTCCTTTAATAGGCACTTGGTTTTGAAAACTAAAACAGCTTTTGTGGGCAACGGCACTGAAAACTTCACTGAACATACAAAGATCAAACATTCTGTTTGGTGTTTGTGGAATAAAATGCATTGTTCTTGGGAATAATATTCTTCAGATAGTATATTCTGTTGGCTATTCTCAGGAAATCAGAGTCATTGTTTGTGTGTATATGCCATGAAGTTGCCTGTCAACTTATGGTGACCACATGGATGCCATAGGGTTTTCTTCGGCAAGGGATACTCAGAGGTGGTTTTGCCAATTCCTTCCTCTGAAATATAGCCCACAGCATCTGGTATTTGTTGGCAATCTTCAGTCCAACTACTAATCAGGGCTCACTCTGCTTAGTTTCCAGGATCAGACAGGTCCTGGTGCCTTAGGGCATTTAGGCATTAGCTCTCAGCTTTTTAAACTTTGGCTGAAGAGAGCACTTCATGTTTGTATGCATTTATGAAGCCAGGATGGGCCAGTGAAAGGTATCCCTCACTTTCTCTGGGTCTCTTTGTAATTACATGAAAACTGCTTTTTGCAGCCTGTATGAAGTAGGGCCACAATGGTAATTTGGAGCCATCTTCGATATAAAATTATCATGGCTGAAGTATGTGGTTTGAATGGTAGAGTGAAATTACTGTGGTACCTGAGACTCATGCTTTAAGGTAGTACATCAAAAAGGGGTATCCATGTTCCCAAGAAACACCAGGTGTTTGTGCTATGGGCACGTATTCATATGGGATGGGCAACTGCAGAGAGAGAGGAGGCCATTTCCCTGGGGAGCTGCACTGTAATGCCATGAGGTCTGTGGGCTGCTCTTTGTCCACTCTGACTTAAGTGCTAGCACCTTGCATACTACAGAAAAAAGAGTCTGGACATTCTAAATGAGCATCTGAGGATTCATTTATAGACCAGCCATAAATATGTCCCATTAAGTTCTGTTAGTCATACTCCTAAGAAAATGTTTGTAGGGTTATATAGTTCAGGCAGTAGTGGGTCTCATGTAACTGCACATTATGTGAACTACACATATATTTCTTTGAGACTTCCTATCTAACATCGGAACTACACATATACCTGAATAACAAAACAAGGATTGCTTTTAGTAGGGGTGGAGACTTCTTCTGTGGACCTCAATTCTCTCTCTCTCTCTCTCTCTCTGACACACACAGGATATTCCATTCCCAGGCCATTTCCGCACTACACTCTTATAGCGCAATTATTCCACTTTCAACATCCTATGGAATCCTGGGGTTTGCAGCTTAGGGAGGGGCCAGCTGGACCCCAGGATTCCATAGGATGTTGAAAGTGGAATAATAGCACTATAAGAGTGTAGTGTGGAAATGGCCCCAGTTCCTGGAGTGGAGGAACCTAGACATTGCAACACCTTTTGAGCAATATGGCATTTGCAATTAGAAATGGCTACTGATTGTGATGTCTGACCAAGAGGTCTGTAGGCAAGTATGATCAGATTAGTTTAAAACTCTGCTTCTTCAGTTTATGCCATCTCTGTTCTTCGTGGCTGCAACAGCCTTACTTTTCTGTCTATTAAGCCACCATGCCGTCCAGTCCATGATCCTTTGGAAATGCATGATTCCTTGGTAATATGCTTCACTATATTCAGTGGATCTCACATCCAAATAAACCTGTTCACTACTGTAGCCTTACTCTTCTCCTTCAGGCCACACCTCAGTGCTACTTCTTCTGTAATGCTTTTCATGAGCCAACATGATCCCAGCTTCTCTGAGCAGTTTAGTAGTTTACATTCCTTTCTCACTACTTTATTATCCACCCTGACCTTGCACAGAGTTGTCAACTTTTCTCCCCACCCCAGCCTTTAACATCTGCATAATAGTCATATTTCACTAAGGCCATTTCTGCCCTACACTGTTACAGTGCTATTATTCCACTTTCAACATTCTGTGGAATTCTGGGGTTTGTAGTTTACTGAGGACAAAGAGCTCCCTGGCTGAGAATTCTAATTGTCTCTCCCTAAACTGCAAACCTCAGGACTCCACAGGATGTTGAAAGTGGAATAATAGCACTATAACAGTGTAGTGCAGAAGTAGCCTAAGTAAAATTTTCCGCATCATTATACCTCTGCATCAGAAAAAGGACTGGCAATCAGATCACTATCATTTAGCTGTTAGAGCTGGTAATCCTATTCTTACTCCCCCATCCTGAGTTATCATTTAGTCTCTGTCTCATATCTCTAAAGATTCAATTCTGTACACTTAACAACATATATTATGCCTGTGTTCTTAGAGGTAAGTCTTGCTATCTTCAATGTGGCTTACATTGAAACTGAATTTAGGGAATACAGCATTAACATTACGCTACGCTATATTCAGCAGAATTTACTCTGAGTTAGCTTGCATATTACTCCCAAGTAAATATGCAAGGCTCTTCTAGAAAGGAAAGCAGTATTTTTTTTCTGTATTCATTCATTCATTTACTATGCTGACTTTCTCCCAGTGTGGAACCCAAGATGGCTCACAAAAATAGGTAGAGATAAAAATATGTAGCAATGGTAGTAGCAATCATGAAGTGAGATCTGGATGAAGTTAACTGCACTGTGAACCCGATATGAAAAACAAGTCATAATTTAAGTTCTAGTAATTTGAATGGAAACTAAGGCCAACTGACACCAAAGTTATATATATATATCTACTGAGAACTAATTCTCTTGTAGGATATCAGTGCAACCCATAGTAATTTATTGCACAGTAGAAAGACTAAGGCCCTTTTCACACCTTATCTTGTTCTGGTGTTGTTGTGAGGGGATCATGCGAGAAACCTCTTGTGAGAGGCACTCATGTCCCCTCCGCTTCCCCTCCGTGCTGGGTGGAAGGAAGTGTGAGGGCTCCACCCCTTCCATCCACAGCACAACCAGGTACTTTCCCAGGCCATGCTGGGAGATGAAGCATGATGGCTGCGCACCCGGAGGCTCCACACAGAAGGTAAGTGTGGGTGGGGCACGGGAGGGACGCGTGATTGTTCATCATTTTTTGCAACGAGCTAAAAATGATATACTGCACGATCGCTGCGGAATGGCCTCAGGAGCGTTGCACAATTGCGAGGACATCATGTGGAACAGTCCTCACAATCCTGCAGTGCTCCCAAGGCCATTTTGCAACAGGACTGGCGTGGAAAAAGGGCCTAAGTCAGAAGAAAGCTATTCATGATGTTTAGGCTAATTTCTTAAAAGTCACACCCACTGTATAAGAAATGTTTCGAAATACATGCTATTTGTAAGTTGTTCGCCGCCTCGATCCATATGGAGAGGCGGGATACAAATAAATAAATAACAACAACAACAACAACACTGAATGAACTTGCTGTCTGAAATACAGTCAGATCAGCTTGTGCTCTGCTGCATGTTTCCTAACTTGCAAACCATAACATGTGAGAAGATCCCTTTGCTTTTTATAAAGGCGTTGTTTGGTATAGCCTCTGATCTCATTGCCAGTATGGTAGCTGACAACCAATGACTGATGAAACAGAGGTATAATCTTCCAGCAAACATTTATTGTTCAAGACATGATTAATGGCAGGTTAAATCTTTTGTTCCCCCCAACATAAAATGTTTAGAGAACCTTTGTCAGGTATTGTAGTTGAACTCATTATTAAAACCTCTAGGCACGCTGCATAGTTTTGATACAATTTCAGCCCTTGCACTCTTCTCATTTTATTTGACACTCTAATTGAGGATGCTCTACTGACACAGTTAAATAGTATTTGAATACTGCTGACACATGAACATGAATTTAAATGGCAGAAAGGAAAACTATGATCTAAGCTTCTACTATTGCTACAACCAACCATCATGTAGCACTTCTGAACCCTTTGAAATAAGGAAGTTGTTTGTTTGTTTTCCCCCTGTGTTTATATGCTGGAGCGGTTTATGAGAATCCACATAAAATGGTTCTTTTTGTTCCAAAGGCTTCTCACTATCTTCAGATAAATACAAGAAGTGGTAAGAAAACAAAGGGAATACACACACACACACACACACACACACACATATATAGTGCTCAACTGCCATGGAGGATTCTAATGGGATTTTTGAAACAGAGTATTACAAGATGAGGATAAGAATGTGAAGAAGCTGGCGAATTCTAGATAGTGTTTTTTTGGAGGGGGGAAGTACTTCAAAGCAAAAATGACAAGAGTCCTGTGGCATCTTAAAGTCTAACTTTTATGAGCTCTCATGGACTGTAGCCCAGTTCATCAGACTCAACAGATACATCTGATGAGGTCTGCTGCAGTCCACAAAAACATGTGCCAAACAAAACTTGTTGGTCTTTTAGTGTGCTTTAAGATGCTTTATTGTTTGTGCTACAACAAACCTGCTCCCTCAGAGCTAAAGCAAAAAAATGGACGTGCTACTGCAAATGTGTACCAGGAAGGAAGATTCCAGAATGGAATCACTGAATAGAAAATGTGGAGTGATCCTCTTTACATATCCCAGCCCAAGGGTTGAGGTTGGCTGGAGGGGCCCTCCTCTGTGTCCCAATAGTCAGGGCCATGCCCTCTGGAAGGACATGAGAGAGGTTCTACTCTGCTGCAGCACCCCATATATGGACACTCTTTTCTTGGAGGCCTGATTGGTGCTGTCATTCTGCTGCAATGTTAACTGAAGCCTTTGGGGACTAATTGTTTTTATACAAATTTGCATGGTTTTAAATTGTTTAACTGGTTTTGATCTGCCATTTTTTAAAACTTGTAGACTTGTTTAATATGATTTTAAAATCATGTTATTGTTTACATTGTTCTAAGTTGGTCAAGCTTATTTTATTGTAGTGCCCCTTGATATTTTTAGACAAGGTAGGACAAAAATATTTTAATTAGAGAAATAAACAAACATTCCAAAAATGAGATATTCATTTCCCAAAGAAAAAGAGAAGGTAAGAAAAACAGTGAACAGCAAGCCCAGACCTCTACAATTTATCATGTACCAAATCCAAACACAATCTAGCTACCATGCATGAGTTGTCTAGTCTTGACAGGACAAAATATGTGAGCAGGTGAGCTGAATTTGGTTTATTGGTTCAACAGAACATTCCGTTTTGTTAAGGCAACAAAATACTTGAAGCTTCTATTTGACAGAAATCTTTATGGTGTTGGGAACCAGCTGCCTCTTGACTCTTTCCAGCAAAAAGGATAGTGTCCTTTAAAAACTTGCATCATCCTACTTCAATAAAGATACTGTGACAGCATCTCCTATTTTGCATTGGTGAAGTCAGAAAATGTCTTAACATCTTTGTCATGTATACCTCAACTGCACGGGCCTGGGTGGTGTGGGTGGGATTGTGCTCTGACCCCACCTGCTTTGCTCATACAGCTGAGTCTGCAAAAAAGCCCCTATATGCAAAAAACTATATGTGTACAGGTGTCCTAAATGAACAGTTACTCCAGCTACTCAGAACTATTATTCCTAATGCCTACATGTGTACTGTTTACTTCTGTCTGTGGACAGAGGCCCCAGTGCAGAACTTCAGCTATACAAAAGAAAAAGACAAGGCCAGGAAGTATTAGAAGCAGGGCAGACCATAGAAAGATTATTTTTATTGACTACAACTCCCATATTCCCTCATCCATCAGGGGCCTTATTTGCTGGGGGTGGGTTCTAGGAGCTGTAGTCTACAAATATAAGTTTTATAAGCACATGTGTATGGCTAGTAGCTTTTTTACATGTGTTTAATGTACACATGGATATATTCTGAAAGAGCCTATTGAAACATTCTTCAGTGGAAATGTCTTTTTGACATATATTCACTGTATCTCGAGACTTTTTTCTCCCTCTAGGTCAGAAAATCTATGACCAAACCATTTCTACCATGTTTGTCATTCTTGAATTTCAAATTGTGAAATTTCAATTTATGACCACATCTAGTACATGTAATATACAAAATCACTCTCCCAGTAATACCTAAAATATAATAGGTGATACACATATTCAGAAGCTTACCACTTAGCCTATGATTTTGGTTCAGTAATGACTTTCTCCTTCAACATTTTGTTCACTCCCACTAAGAAGACTCTTGTCTAGATATCTTACTTTCCTTTGACCATTTCTGCTCAGTGAAGAACATGCAGCCAAAATGCTTGTAATGTTTAAAATAACTATTTCATCTAAGAAAATGTACAATTCTACCTGCGTTAAGTTGCTTTTCTCTTTAGATAGCTAACAAAGAAGGTGTGAAGCAGTCAGAGTCCTTCAGAAGGTTATACAATTTTGTATTAGGGATGGGCTTCCATGTGAATAATTTAACTCTAATGCTACTGGGTTTCACATACAAGTCCATTTCTTTCTTATGTCACATGCTGCATATAAATTGCTTGCATATAATTAAGTCACATATTTCCATCTAATCCATACGCAGTGAGATCATCCACATTTCCATTTTGTTTTACAAGGTCTGCATCATTTTTGACACAAGCTGCATGCTAATGAGAAGCTGAAAAGTAATCAGATGCTACAAGATAACACACATCTATCTTTTAACACTTATTCTGGATCTATTTTCATATCCGCTTCCTGCAGTGACACCCTAATGCCAATCTCATATGTGTTTGTGACCACGATCAGCATCACATGACCAGCGAAACAGAAATGAGCTAGTGAGACAGAAGGTTGGCAATAAATTTTAACACTGTCAGCAATCTTCATATGAATTGTGGAAAGGTCACAGAAATAAATTTCATTTGAAGTGTTACTTGATACTATTAGAGCTTTATTGTTCCTGTGCCGGGAACTGAAATCAGCACTAGGTCAAAATAGTCCAGCAAAATTGCTTTCGCTAAGAATATTTTTGCTATATACAGGAAAGCAGGACTGGCAAGATTTTGTTACCAATGTGGCTCCAGGGTTCTCTCAATCTTCTACCTATCAGATTTGTCAACTTACAGAGAGCCTAAGTAGCATTACTGTGCTTTTCTGTTCACCTAGTTTGCCAGCTGTTTATTTTTCACTTTAAGAAGCATCTGTTTTGCAATGTAGTTGAAAACAAACAAAGCATTATGCTCTGAGTCAATCTTTGCAGTGAAACCAATGAAACCATGAGCATACTCCAACTCATACTGATTTCAAGCAAAATCTTCTCATTCACTTGGATATAGCTTGGTTACAATTATAGGGTTAGAGTTTACAAGCATCCATAGCTCGGAGTCTCATTACAACTAGGGATACTTACGAGACCCAGCAGAAATAATAGTAAGCCACGTTTTTTAAATCTCTCCTATCCTTCCCCCATCCTTTGTGCATGATTAGAGGAGATGAGTTTGCAGCCAATGGTAATGAAACTATGGCAGTTAAAGTGGAAACACAGTGCTATAATTATGTAGTGGGGAAGACTCAGCCATGCTTAAATAGGCCTGTGGAAATAAATGGGGCTTAGATTTGTCATGATTAACTCACATAATTTATTTCAATAGGGGGAAAAAATAAGACTGGATTGAGCCCTATGGTTTACATGAACCACAGATCACCTACATGAGAGACCAAAATATTGTTTGGCAGCCTAATTTGTACCATTAACCATGGGAAGGAGGAAAGGAGGGGAAGGGGAAGGAAAAAAAAAAAGGAATGTGGCAGCACATTTTAGACTAACTGGATTTATTTTTGCACAACCTTTCATGGATATGAACCCAGTTTTTCTCCTCTCTCTTCCTCCTCTTTTTTTTTTTTTTGCTGCAAAAGCTTAACATGGCTACTTTATTTAGGTTCAGGTGATTCAGCGTTTGCCACTAATCATCATCATAAGCTTTTAATATCCTTACCTGGTACACAGAAGAAAGGAGTGGGGAACAAAGGAGCACCCAAGCACAAGGTTTTCTGTTATATCAGAACACAGTCTTAGAGTCAATATAAATTTGACGGAAACTGCTGAAAAGAATGAAAACCACCGAAAAGCAAGCAAGCAAACAAAGAAAGTAGTCCTTCCCCTCACAACTTATTACTGTAACACTGGCTCGCATGCTGCTGCAGCCAATACCTTGATCATACAACACTGATATGCATGCAGTGCACTAACGGCAGTGGTGGTTTGTGTCTTAGGACATTTCCGCATTACACCCGTATAGCACGATTATTCCACTTTCAACATCCTATGGAATCCTGGGGTTTGCTGGCCCCTCCTGAAACTGCAAACCCCAGGATTCCATAGGATGTTGAAAGTGGAATAATCACGCTATAAGAGTGTAGTGCGGAAATGGCCTTAGTGGAGTTGCAAGTCTATTCTGGATCTTAGCCCAGACTCTATGGGAGTCGTCCATGGTACAGAACCTTGGATAGCTTCCTTCAAGTTTGGACTAATACTCAGAGCAGATTCACTGCCCTAATGACATGGAAGATGCCAGCTGCCACTGTATTGCTTGCATGTTTCAGTGCAGGTACACCAGCCACATTGCCAGTAACAATTTTGGATGATCTTCACGTGGCTGCAATGGTGTTTAATCTGTTTAATCTTTAATCTGTTTGATCTCTTGCTTTCATATCTAAGTGAGGGCGTTCAAAATTAAGGTACAGTAGTGATTCCCAAAAGTGAAAGTACTGTACACTCTGTTTCCTAATGCCACCTGTACTGAAAGCAAGGTCATTATGATACAATACAAGTAGCTTTCTGTTGGTGAAATGTGCCAACTGGCATTGGCCAAGCTAGCGTTGGTTCACTGTCTGACTCACAGGCCATTTCTGCACTAGCCTGTTATAGCACTATTATTCAACATCCTGTGGAATCCTGAGATTTGCAGTTTACGGAGGGGCCTTTGAGGCCCCTCAAATTGGAAACCCCAGGATTCCATAGGATTTTGAAAGTGGGATAATAGCGCTATAACAGGTTAGTGCAGAAATGGCCACAAACTCCTGTTGCCAACCCTTCCACCTCCCCATGCTTGTTGCCACAACCCTTTCCTCTTTTTTGGAAGCTGATGGAACAGAGAAGATGGTCTACATTGGAAAGATGGAAAAGTCTTCATCCACCTAGGTGTGCCCTTGTCTCTTTCCCTGCAAACTTTGGACTGGGGCAGAAATACTTACAAGACCATGAATTTCTCTATTTGTTCACCCACTTGCCTCTTTTTCAACATACCCTTCATTGTAGGAAGAACAAAAGGGAGAAAAGGAAGGCAATGAGGGCAGGATCTGGAGGACAGAGAAGGTGTGTTAATCTCTACTCATTCTTTTACTCCCTTTCTTTGAGTGGCCCTCCAGCAAAAATAGATACTGACTGCTGATGCATGTCACTTTGGGCCTTTCTGCACTATGCTGGGGAATTCTGGGCTTTGTAGTTTGCTGAGGCAAAAGAGCTCTCTGGCTGAGAATTCTTAATGCTCCTCCCTAAACTGCGAACCCCAGGATTCTGTAGGATGTTGAAAATGGAATAATAGTACTATAACGTTGTAGTGTAGAAAGGACCTTTGAGTCTTTAAAGCAGAGCTTTCCAAACTGTGTGCCATGACACATTAGTGTGTTGGCTGCAGTGTGTAAGTGTGTCGCAGGCCAGGCCCAGGTGGAGGGCTGCCTCTCCTGCCACCACCATCACTACCCAGGACCCAGGAAGACCTCAGCGAGGGTGGTGGCAGCAGGCCAGGTATGGGTGGAGAGGCTGTCTCTCCCGCCACTGCTGCTGCCAACCCAGGCTGAGGAAGACCCCAGCAAGGGCAGCAGCAGTGGTGGGCCAGGCTCAGGTGCCTCCACTTATTGAATTACTGTGTCACGAAATGAATCATGTCTAAATAGTGTGTCATCAACATGAAAAGTTTGGAAAGTTCTGCTTTAAAGCAAGAGTTTTTAACCTGGTGTTATGGATGCACTTTAAGGGATCTGTGAAATGGATGCATTTTTTTTTTACTCCAGTTTGCTTCAACATCCTTTGCATTTTTTTGTGTCATGGTGAATTTTGAGGTAAGAAATTTAGTCTTTTTGAATGATCATTTTTTTAAAAAAAATTCCAAGCTAGTCTGTGTGAAGGAAATCAATTTCTAATGCAATAAAATAAACTAGGAACAAAATTTTGTGTGCATGGGAAGTGGATCTCCACATATTTGACCATATTATCAAAGGCATCCATGTCCCCGAAGCCATTGCTTTAAGGAAATTAAGGTAAGCTGACAATAGATACTGTATTTCAAATTCCAGGAGACCAGAATGCACTAATTTTATTAAGCCTGTTACTGGGCAAAACTAAAATTTCTAGATTCAGATAATTCCAGGAGGAAAAATACTACATTTACAGAACAAACACAAAAGCAGTTCTCAGACTTTTAAAAGAGAGAACTATTTGCATCTGTGAAACAGATTAATATGTTAAAAGTAATCCTGAGGAGATGGATTAGTGGGCAAAGTAGAGGTGAGTGGGCAAAGGGGCATAATAACCACTATTTATCACACAGACATTTTTACAAGGTTTGTGGTGGTTAAAAATTATAATAGGCTCCCAACTATGAACAATAACTTCTGTGTGACTTTTAAAAAATATTGCTTGGGCAGAATTACAGTAGCAATCCTGTCACACCTCTAATGATGCTTACAATAAAGTTTATTGTTACTTTAACAAATTAGTAACCCCTCCCCTTCCCACTGCCACACACATACAACAAAGGCTTGTCAGCAGTCTTCCACCAAGACCACCCTGGCACTCCAAACAAAACCAAAAAGGCCATATTATGAATGGAAGACAGAAAAAGAGATGTTGTCAGCAAAGGCTGCGTTCCTGCTTCTAATATCTTTTGTTTCCACTTATTTCAGTAAAAGGTAAGCATGTAGAACTGGGTGTAACACTCCATCTTTTGTCTCAATAATTTAACAATATTCATGATGTCTCTAACCTCTACTAGGCATCAGGATCAAGATCTTTGAAAGATGCAAAGTGCAGTAGTAATAAATGGGTAAGTGGGGAACCCTGTTGCACTAATGAAGTAAGAATTCAGCCACACATGGTGCTATAAAACTAGATTTGGCTTCTTAGTGGAAAAGCAAAACAATGGATTTAATAGGACAGAATGCTAGCAATTGAGTAAGTCCTGGCTCCCTTAATTAGGGCAGCTTTCCACAGAGTAGGGGGAGAGATCAGCGCAGGCGGGGGGTGAATGTGTGGAATGGGCGTAGCCAAGGTCCTTACATTCTGAATGCTGTCATGTTCCATAGAGCACTGAGGCATGAATACACCAATTCAGCTATGGGTCGCAACACACCCACACTACCATAGAAAATATGTAGGCATACAGTTTTATATGCTTTGTAATTGCCAGTGCACCTAGGGCAGCCTCCAATCAGATCAAAGTCTGGCACACAGAACACATTTCATAGCCAAGCCAGGTTTTAGCACTTGTTTTTGACAGACACAGCTGACCAATCCTCCCCCTCCCTGCACCAAAAAAAATAAAATAAAAAAAATCGCTCTCAAAGAACTCCAGGAAATGAAAAGAGAGTTTGTTTGAACCAAACGCAATTAACCACAGCTTTTCCAAGTAGGAGCAAGTCCATCTATTTATTAGTCAGATATATCATCAAGCACATTCTGCATTCTAAAATGCAGCCTCTATCTGTTTTTAAGGTACCGAAATGATATCTTTAAAAAACACACACAAAAAAACCACTCACAACTGTTGCCAGTCAATTTAATTCATCCACTAACATGAACAAGTGATTCTTTTGCTAGGTTAATAATCAAGGCAGAGCTTAATCTTTTACAAACCATTCAACTGGAAAAGGTTCATAGAAAAGTTAAACATGCAAGGTCATAATTCCAATGTAGTTATGTTCTGGAAACTGTTGTTAATTCTTACACTGAATGCAACATTTCTCTTTGCCTTTTTTTCCTTTAACTTCGTGAAAAATGCTGGATTTATAGTGTTCTCTCATCTTTGGGTACAAACAGCATGGTCAGCATAAAAATACTAACGTGTCTAGACTGGCAGTAGGAATATACTGTATTCACTGCTATGAACAAGACAGCAACAATCAAAAAGGTGTTCTTTGTACAATTCCTGAAAAGAAATTATTCTGAAATCTTTACACAAGGCTACATCTGTTTCCTGCAGCTCAGTTGGATTCAAGCCATCTTGACTTTTTAATACAGAATATTTATTATTAAAAATATTACCTTTTGTGGAAATCTAGCTTTCCATCAGCTTCTCCAATATGCTGTACTTCCAATATGCCTGTGAAGGACAGAGGACAAGCTCTGTTTCCATTCTTAAGCAATGAATGGTAGTGATTCATCCATCTTTCTGTTCACCTTCAAAGCTTCAAACAGAGGAAGTGATGGGGATTGGTGGCTTCTACATCTTCCCAATGACATTACTTTATAAATGATGCAAGGGATGACCAGTGTTTCTGATCACCATTTCCTAAAGACAGTAACTACAGGAGGAGCTCAAGGAGAAGCTCTCCCTATATGCCCAAGGACTGAGGTCTGCTGGAGAGGCTTTCCTCTGTGTCCCACCAATGGAGGATGGACAATAAAATGAGAAAGAATGTGGGAGAGGGATTTCTCTGTACTGGCAATCAGTTGTGGAATACACTCCTCTCAGAAGCCCAATGTTGATGACAATATTGCTGTCATTCTGCTGCCCATTAAAAACATGGTTGTTTCCTAAAGCCTTTGGGCCCTAATTAGGCTTACACAAATCTGCATAGGTGCATGGTTTTAAATTGTATTAAACTGTTTTAATTGGTTTTAGTCTTCTTTTAACTTGTTTAATATTCCTTTAGGCAGTGGCTCTGCTGGGAAGGGAGCATGATGAGAGCACTCCCTTCTGCACCGGACGGGCTGAGGAAGGGAGCACAACAGACACACTGCTTTCTTTCTTTTCTTCCACAGCACAGCCAGGTACTTTCCCAGGCTGCACTGGGGCAGGAAGCACCGCCATCACGCTTGCTGCCCTTTTGCAGGATAGGTAAGTACAGGATGATGGTGCGATCGTGGGTCATTGACAGGGAAAACCTATCAATGATTTAATCTGCGATCATGCCACCTGGGGATGGGAGAGGAGCAGGACCATGATGGCGTCATGCAGAAGAGTTGTTGTGGTCCCATCCCCATGGCGGGATGGGAGAGTGCTGCAGAAAGGACCTTAAATACAACACTGACTGCTAAGAGTGGGGGCAAGGGGAAGAGTTACATCCACCTACATTTTCATTTGCTGAACTTCTAGTCCGAAAAGACCAAAAACAAACATAAAACAATCACTCCCTTCTTGGCAGACTTCACTAGATCATAAGCCCTGGGTACTCAAATTGGTCCAACTGGACACTTCCTATGCAGTGTTTCTCTCATCCGGAAAGTTTTCTTCCATTTGCTGTCTTCTCCTCTCCCTGGCCTTCATGCAAGAAAGATAAAGAAGACACAAATAGCCAGTGGGAGTGAACATTTTCAGTCCAGAACTACATGGCTACCAAACACAGCAACAAAATAATGGAGCTCTGTTCTGAGAGGACTAAGAGACATAGGAGGGAAAATAGCATCTGCAGCCAATCAAATATTTTATTATTATTTCCAATAACCATTTATGTTTATAAGACTCTTTTCCAGGGATGCTCAAGAGAGAAAGAATTGCCTGCCATTTTTTGTTCTCTGTGAAACCATTGGTGGCAACAGAGATGCTAGCAGCATGTGAGTGAGTAAGAATGAACGTACAATATGTGAATAAGCCAACTGCTTGCCTTTAAAATCTGTCAGAGAGAAGCAGCAGCGGTAGCCAGCAGGTGGGAATGTTTCTAATTTGCAAGGGGTAGCAGTTTTCTGCTTCACAACTGAGTTGCAAAGTCCATGAATGGCGCGTGGTTTTTGGTTATTTATCTATTCATTTATTTATAGCAGCGTGAAGGTAGGGGTATGTATCTCTCTCCATGAATGAATGAATAGATGCAGGGTGAGAGTAAGCAAATGGAAATTGTATGTGTGTGAATGTCTATATATGTGTGTGGGGGGGTCAGAAACAGATTGAGAGACAGAATGTCTTTGCATGCGTGTGTACATATGTGCTTGAATAGCCACACTGAATACCTGTGGCTCTGCCTATTGCTTTTGTTTTTGTCTGCCCCGGTGGCCCTGTCCATTTCTCCACCAGCCACAGTTGACATCACCATCAGGGGTCATCTGCCTGTGTTCAGGAGGTCTTACTACTTGGAGGGAATTAGAAAAATATGGTTGTGGGACTAGTAGAGGTTTCAACGGTGAAGTAGGGCTATTGTGGGCACTCCATTTTTCCACGTGATGTTTGTCACATGGAAGGAAAACTTTATTTAGTCAAAGCTAAAACAATTTTTTGAAATATACCCCACCCTTTTCCTTAGAAGTTCAAGGTAGTTTAGAATTTTATTTATTTGGCAATGATAAACACTGAACATTTTAAAACACCCTTTTAGTCTACATTAAACATTAAAACACAAAACCCAGCAGCAATGGCTGTTGGAAGTATTTTTCTAAAAAAATTGAAGAGCAGTAACAAATTAAAAACCACAAATTAAGATTACATAGTAGTTATGTTCCACAGGAAGAAGGTCTTCCAGAAAGTCATTAATTTAGAAGTGAGAGAGACCTCCTTAAAAGGGGAGTTCCAGAGTTCAGTATTATTTACTCTGCTCAAGGGCCGCCTTCCAGTGTCTCAGGTACAAGAATATTCTTTTTTTTCCTTTTATCTCCCACGTGATCCTTTCAGCTGGAGATGCTGCAGATTGAACCTGTGATCTTCTGCATATGGAACAGGTACTCTTTCTCTGAACCATTATTTTTGATCTTAGTCTATTTGTTATGGCAGCTCTAAGCACGCAGAGGCACTAAAAGACAAGAGTTTTGGCTAATGATAAAAGAGATAGTGGTTCAAAGTGGGCATTTCAGTGAAAATACTTCTGGCATTTTGGGCACCCCATCTTCTGTCAAACTAGAACTAGAACTGACCGCCATTCAGATCTTATTTCTAGGTCTAGTGACATTACCAGACTGTTCAACAGGACACAGTAGTGTTGCCTAGGGCTACCGAGTCAGTAGTTAGAAAGGCTTTTGTTGGTACTGGGACATGTTGCAGACTGTATAATTACTGTTCTTAAGCTTTCTCATGTGCTGAGATTATTAATTAACACATCTTTCAAAAGTAAACAAATGAACTGCTTGACTGGAAAGTCTGGTTTCCAGGCAGGTAGAAGGCCTGAGTGAAAAAACTATTCTGAACCTCAGAAACAGTGTGAAATATATGTACTTGCTCCGAAGTTTTATAAAGGAGCTTGTGGAGCTGGCATAATTTTGACAGGACCCTTTATTCATTTAATGCAAAGCTACCTCAAACTCTAGCATGCTTAAAGGGAAAAAAAACCCCTTCTTAAGAATAGAAGCAATCATCATCATCATCTTGTAAGATTACCAAAATATAATTTTCATTGTTGGTTTCCATATTAATTAATAATAAGTACAACCCGCTAATCATATAGCATGCTAATAATTTTGAATTATAGCACTTTTCCTGCATTGTGAGCTGTGTTGTTTTAAATTGTATTGCTTAGCCTTTTAAAATCTTTTTTTTTTTTTGAGAGTATGTTTTTAATATGGTTAATAGCGTCATTTGGTTTTGATGTTGACCTTTTGTATGGTTTTTTTTGTAATCTTTTTAATGTGTAGGCTGCTTTGAGTCCCTTGGGGAAAAGGCAGGACATAAAGAAGAAGAGGAGGAGGAAGAAGAAGAAGAAGAAAGTTTGTTATTGCATCACAATCTATGATGTAGGTAGGACTGAAAGATGATCAGCCCAAGGTCACCCAGTGAGCAGTAAGACAAGGTGGGAATTTGAATGTGCGTCTTACCACTCCAGTGACAAACCCAACCCTGTCTACTAAAACATGCTTTCTAAATCTTATCTTTTCTTTTCTAAATATTGGCAGTTGCCATAAAATTACTGGTAAATAATGGTTCCAACTGGAAATGAACAGACTTTTGTTGGACTTCAAGTCACAATTTTCCTCAACCAGCATGACCTCCTTTGCAGTGTGTATGATTGCTGATTGGCTAGCGGTCCTGATGACACAATCAGCCTGTGATTGCACTGGAAACTTCTAGCCAATCAGCAATTACTGGTTTATGGTAATCCATTGCCACACCTCTCAACAATGACTAGCAGAGGCAGATTTCCTCTCCCTTTTGACTATCTCCTAATAGCTGTTGTTCTCACAAGAGATCTGCACTATTGAGACTAATGTAATCTAATAAATGATCTTCACTTTTTTCCAGTTTTCTGGGGAAATGGGCATCTGGAGTTTTGGACTGATTAAAAATTCTACATTGGAAAACGTTTCTACCCTTTTCAAACATGTAAAAGGGAACAAATGTTTTGTTTAGGCCAAGAAAGCTATGGTTCATTTGAGTGAGAGGGAGAGTTGGGATTTTTTCCAAGGACTGTTTAATATCTTAAAGTAACTTTTACCCCTGTGTCTGCCAAGAAAATTATTGTTATTTAAAGCCTGTGTAGACTTCCCTTTTGCTGCTTTTCTTAAAAACTTTCAGTGTGTTTGAATTTAATTTTCAGTCTTTCATGGAACCAAAAACCAAGAAATAGATTTTTAAAACATTCTGTATGAGTGCTATTGTGAGAGCAATATTGTGGAAGTTAACAGATGAGAAAAACTATTTTTTTGCACATGCGAACAGATGTACAACCTAACAATTTGCTCAAACAGCTATAAGAAGCATCTGACTTGAAAACATCACAGTTACATACCATAACACCACTTTGTGCACTGTTTCCTTATTTTGACGGCTTTGCTAAACATCTGGCTGGAAAGAGTAGTTGCAATGAGTCTGTGTGTCACAAGAGGGCAGACTAGAGAAAGAAAGGAAAAATGGAAAAAGTAGAAGAAAGTTTTATAGAATACTGGACTTTAAACAAAGTGATGCCATTGGCTCCAAGGCATATATGCAGGTAAAGTTAACAAGAAGTATATTTCTATGCCATTTTGTGGTAACCAGTGAAAATGTATCAAAGGCTCTTTCAGTAAAATTCAGGCAGGAAAATGTCTACATTGAACAATTATATTTAAAAATCTAAAACACAGACCTGAAATCATATTCTAAATATTTTTTCCTTAAAGCAACTACAGGCCATCTAACTGCAGAAATAAATAATAAGAACAAAGTACTCCCCACACATACATATCTTTTAAAATTTCATATTAGAGATACACTAATAGCCACTCAAGTTTGCCCATGCTAAACAGAGCTTATTTGGCATCAATTCAAATAAAATTCAAGGAACAACTTTGAGCAGAGCTTGGTAGTAACCAGTTATAAGTAGCTAGTTATTTGTAATTCTTTTAACATAAAGGTATGACTAATTTCTATTACAGTTACAAAGTAATGAGAGATAATCTTTTTATCCTATGAGTTCCTTTCTGGTTACTTTTACTGTGAGAAGAGTGTGGCCTTAATAACTGTGAAGGAAGAATATCACTTGTTTCATGTGCACATAGATTACACAGCCTGATTCACAAGTCATGCATGATATATCCTAAATTATATTCGAAGTAAGCTCCTTGGGTGTATTTTTTGCAGAAAGCCAAGGTATAAACTTAAACAATGATGACAATGATGCATATCATATAGCAACCTGTATCCTTACATGACAAAGAGGTATCGCATTTGCTTCCAAGCTGAATTGATTTTGGAAAAACAAAGAAAAAAACCCCAGTCATATTGTCCATAAATAAAAACAAAATCCAGAAATAAACATGATCTTTTATTAGATCCACGGGAATATTACAAAAATGATGCATAAGCAGTGTGAAGTTTGGAGCACTCCAGAGCTGTTAATCAGTGTGATGGTACAAATATTAGGGCAGAATTAGGGAAGAAACAATGAGTCTAAAAACCCAGCCTCATCGATTGGTATTTTCTGCAGCTGCAAGACTGCTAATGCAAGGCCAGTAAACAGAGGAGGTGTTAAAGTACTAGCTTTTAGCCTACTGGGATACATAGTTTTTTCCCCTCCTGTCCTCACCAACAAGAGAATTGGCTGATGGCCATTACCTTTCTCAAAGCTCACAAGCCCCTGGGATGGCCAAGAGTAAAGGCAAGGAACAGAGTGACATGACTGTTTCTGTATACGAATTCAGTTACATTCCCTACTGGAGTTAATGAGATCCTTTCAGCAGGAATGGAACATGCAGAGAGAAGAGCAGATACTGTGTATTTATATGGCAGTCATTACATCCTGAATCTACATAGGCCAGTGTTATCTGTAGGGTACAAGATAAAGTAGTCATTTCCACCACAGCCTTCACAGCAGCTTTCTGTGTCTGCCAAGCTTGGTAAAGCTGCTTTGTTACATTTTACCTGTACACCTTTGTTTCTTTCATCAAATATTACTATGTGGATGACTATGCCCATTTCTAATAAGTATTTTGAGTCTGGCAAGTCCATGAGATGATCATTTGAGAAGAACAGCATTGAGAAAACTAGATTTGAAGGTCATAATATTCATCTTTGAAACATCATGTCCAGCCACAAATATAAAACTAAGAATTCTGATGCTGTATTTGTAGATGAAGCCTTCATGACCAATTATGTCTTCTACTAAGCTGGCATAACAGCAAATAAGACCATGTCACAGATCACATAAACTGTCATATCCATTACACTACCTTTGATAAACACATGTAGCTGATATCAGGACTCATTAAAAGTCCTACATTTTCCACCACTCCCTCATTATCAAAGCCAAATTTTCAGTGCCATGTCACACAAAAATGGAGGTAGCCTGAGGTAATAATGCTATTTCTTTAGCACTAACAACAACACTTCAGTTAGGTGCTATTTATATTATCACAAATGATGTCACTTTCATCACTTCACTCACACAAGGATGGATAAAAATATCTTTTGTAAAAATATATTGCAGTTACAGATTTAAAGTGCTGGCTAAAGATAAAATAATACTCTTTGAGCCTGAGAATGTAATCTTATTATTGAAGAAGGAAAAACGTTTTATATCTGAAATGTGTCTCTACTGTACAGTTGAAGTTTTAATCTAAACAAATCCATTCACTTCCCTAGATAAACCTTATCAGGGTGACTTCAATAGTCCTGGAGACTTGACTGCCCCATTGCTTCTGTGTCTTTAAAAACAGCATGGCATACAGAAATTTAAAAATGAAACTTTTCCTGGCATGGAGATAAAGTGCTGGGAAAGAAAAAAAAAACTTTACTTGCTGACTGTATTCTATTCAGTGGCTGTTAAAAGACACAGGAGCAGGGCCAGTTAAAACAAATGAACTTAACCTTCAAATGTTGCTTCCAACAACTCTACATCTCCTCCATTTGAACAAGACAGAGCAGAAACAGGAGGTGCCCATATGCACACTTCTTGCTCTCTCCACATCATCACATCCCTAACAATTCTCCAAGTAGTCAGTAAGTCATCTCATTCAACCTTCAGAACAGGTTCAGGTAATTTAAATGGTAGATTTTGGAACTACACTTGTTATGAAAGTAGAATATGACCTCTCTGTCTTGGGAACGGAAATGTTCTGGCAATCTGTGTGGGCTTTTATGTTCCATGCAAGGTGAAAGGCCAAGAAGACAACACCCTACGTCAGATGTTCTTTTGAGGGAATAAAAGTGGTGTGGCCAAACATGTTGAACTTCCTCTCATCAAAACAAAAAGGAAACACCTTGCAGATAACAAAATAATTGCAAGAACTTATGCAACAGCTTCTCCCTTTCCCAGAATGGCTTTTAAAGGACTCTTACAGCATTCCTGGTTTTGAGAAATCTTTCAGATGGAACTTTAAAGTTAGGTTTGGACAGAGCTACACATTATGAGACAGTTTTCTGCCATGATTGTGCCATGTAACATAAATGTCAAGGCAGGAGAGAGACATCTGAAAGAGCAAATAACTGAAAGTAAAAGGTTGCACCCCTCATAGTATTTCCCACTTATAGATCCCCCAGTCCATTTTAAAGGCCTAAATACCCTCAAAGTGCCAGATCCCATCTGATTTTAGAAGTCAAGCAGGGTCAGCTCTGCTTAGAACTTGGATAGGAGATGGTCAATGAATGCTAGGTGCTGTAGACTATATTTCAAAGGAAGGAATTGATAAACCCACCTCTGAGCATTCCTTGCCTAAGAAAAGCCTAGGAAATTCACCAGATTACCATAAGTTGACAGGTGACTTGAAGGCACATACACTGTCCTTTTTTTTACCCTCTACCCTATTAAAATGCTAACACGTTAAATTAGCCTGAATACAAACCTCCAACACTGCACAGATGAAAACCAGAGTACATGCGGTCAACCATCATCAAAGTGTAGTCATGATGGCACAAGTTATTAATAAGAAAGAACAGACAACTTAGGAAAGATTGCAGCACTTTGCTTTGGCTAGAGTCAACAAGGAAGAGCAAGATTTGGCTGAGTGAATTGAGTGCAATACTTTTGCACTCTGAACTCAGTTTTCAGGAATTGAAGTAAACCAGGGATAAAGGGGGAAAGTGAGACTAGGCTAGAGAAACTGGTAAGTTTCAAAAGCAGCTAAAAAAGTGTGACAGGCAATGAGGATCTTCCATACAAGACTGGGCAGTTGATATGTGAATGGAGAATGAAATTTTGGGAGGGGACAGCTGTTGGAGCAGAGAAAGTTAAACATTTAGCCTCCCACTTCCCACTTACTTCCAGTTATCCCAAACCCCAATCTTATATTACACTAAGGTTGGGAGTACAGTTAGGTATAGGACTTCCTCTCTCACAAAAAAACTGCAATACAAGACAGAAAGAAAAACAACAACACAGATCTTCATTATTGCTGTGCTAAATCCTAAAACATTGCCCTCTCTTTATTCAAATCATTGCCCAAAGAAAATACATATGATTGTACCTCTCTTACAGATCATGTTTCCTTGATGGGATACAATTCTAGAGTTATATTGCACAATCATTTTCCAAGAAGACATTACAAGAAACATTGAATCAATTTAATTTAGGTAATTTCTCATTAATATGGTTAAAGATCAATAAGTCCAAGCTACAAATGCTCACTATTCATAATTAATAAGTAGAAATTATTATACTACTGATGGGATGAATACAACTAATGCTTTATTTAAGATACACTATCATAATCTATTTTGTAAAAATCTTAATGTAACAATAGTTTTAGCATAATGTACCACACATTTATTAGGAAAGCTTTTCTTTAAATGATACGGAATTTCAAGACTTTGATTCAGAAAGTTAAGTTGCATACTGAAGAATGAGATGTGTACTTCACATAGGCTAGTACTGTATACCTTAAGTTTGAAATACAGTGCACATGTATTTAGTAAGCCCTACTGAACACAGTGGGACTTCTTACTGAGAAAACACAAATAAGATTGCATTGTTGGTCTGAATTTGCACAGAAATGTTTGCATTGTGCACTTTTGAAAAAGTTAGTTACCCCAGTTCATATCACATGAGACTTAACGGGTGCACAACCAATTCAAACATGAGCCCTCTCATACTAGAAAATAATGTCTCTATGATTCTACTTTTACTGCCATGGTAGTATCCTATGAAATCCTAGGGTCTGTAGTTTAGTGAGAATTATTTAGAATTATCTGTGAAAGAGTTCTGGTACCTCCCTAAAGTGCAAATTCCAAGACTCCATAGGATGTTGCCATAGCAGTTAAAGTAGAATTATAGTGGCATAATTGTGCAGTGTGAAAAGGCCCAATAGCAAAATGATATTGTCTTAATTGAGAATAATGTACCAGTTCACATGTTCTTAAATTCTCAAACTAAGGAGAAAAAAGTCAGATTGTGCAAAGAATAGTGCTACTTGTTCTTTATGAAGAACATGTGTAAGTAATTTACCAAACTAGGAATGGGAATAACACAGCCTCCTAGATGTTGTTGGGCTCCAGCTCACAAGATTCCTCATCACTGGCTATGCTAGCTGATGACGTTGCTCTGAATTGCAATCCACCAGTATCCCAGGGCCTGTATGGTTCCCAACTCTGCTCTAAATTCTGCTTGCCAGAGGAACAGAAGTGGACATAAAACAAGTTTCACATCCTCAATTAAACCTGAGTTGTTCCATGTTAGAACATAGCGTAAGCAGAATCTTTTTATGATAATTCAATTGGGACTTTACATAAAAATATACGAAATGTTTGCCTTATCTGTATATTTTCTTCTCTTGTCTGTTGTATTTCATCTGGAATGAACACAAAAGGTCTGTGAGGTTGCCCATTAGCCATGCCCCTAAGCTTGTGTGACACCTCTTGGCCTTTCCTGGATTGAGGAATATTTGCTGGAGCAAATATTTTATTTTTTATCAATGGAGACTCCCTGTGGAAACCAGTTTTCTAAATCATGCCAGATGCTGCCATATATTACTACTACTTTAGCTGCTTTACAAAAACACCAACATCTCAATTCTACTAAGATCATAAAAATGATAGACTTGCTTGATATGAGCCAAAGTTAGCTGATAGCCCTCTTTAAAGGAGTAGCAAAAGTAGGTGAAGCTTTGAAAATATTATACATGTAATTTCTCCCACATTCCTCACTTTGGTCTAGGGCAAACATGTATACTAGACATTGGCTTGAATGTGTATTGACTTCTTTTACAAAGGCATATCTAAAAGTGTTATTTTCAAGATTAACAACATTTTTATTAATTAAAATAACTTTGGACCCCTCACTGCCTTCATAATAGTACTATTTTTGTACATTAATAGTATTAATTTTCTTGTCTGTTTAGGATATTTCTGTAGTATTGGTACTCTAATTACCAAAAGAAAACAGAAGTGGTTCACTGATGGGTAAAACTCAACATAAAGTGCTACTATCAGCTTCCACACAAGATACTTGCCTTCTTTAAAAATGTTAGAGTGAGATCACTAGAGCAAGGTTTGACAAACCCAGAATAATGAATTAGTGTAAGCTACCTTCACAGCTTTTGATCTAAGATAGGCTTTCCTTATATCACTTTTCCTTTCAAGCTTCTACCATATGAGTATTGTAAAGTGATCAGGACATATACTTTTCAGTACCAAACAATTGAGCTATCCCAAGCTGTGCTACCTTGGGCAATGAGTATATTTTACCTAGAGGAAAATAGTACCAGAGAATCATTGTGGTCCAGTGGGCAAAAATACCTACTTCCATATTCAACTTCTACTCCATCTTAACCATAGAGGATTAAAGTGTAAAAGGTATTGGTCCCTAGATGCTTGATGCAGCAAGCAAAAAAATACATTCGTATGCATCTATTTTGTAGTGTAAGATCTCACTCAGAAAACATTATTTGGGACAGACCAATCTCCTTAAACTTGATCCTTGGTCCAAAACTATGCTATTCAGTTCACAAATGTGAAACTGAAGTTCTGAAGTTTGTCCTCAGTTCAAAAGTAAGGAGCATGGAATTTTAAAGATCACTGTTTCCTTAGATTGGTTCTTATCTGAGGAATGAGTAACTTTATTCTACTGACTTGATCAAAATGGAAATTTTGTAAAATTGAAGCTTTTGAGAACCTTCACAATTTGGGTCCCACACTTTCAAAAAAGAGAGCTTCTGCTTATATTGTCCCCCATATCAACTTTGCTCGTCCTTTCAGATCCTGGTTCCAGTTTCAATCATGGATTGAAATACTTAATTTTTTGGACTACAAGAATACTCCAGCCAGCATGACCAATGCTGTGCTGTTTGGGGAATTTTGAGAGCTGTACTCAGAGAATGCAAATTTCCAAGCTCATAGTGACAAAAGCAATCTTTAACATCAATTACTCCTCCCCTAACTATAGAACAAACTTCCTGCCAAATGAACTTCCCACTCCAAAGTTCCCATTCCTGGCTGATCATCAGACCAAAAGACATGTTTTACATTTGGTCTGTAGCTTAATTTGCTGCTTTGTTTGTTTGTTTCCCTGGTGTTTGTTGATTTGTTGCATACTATATTGTGAACACTGGAAATGCAGCTTTTAAATGATTTTAAATACAATTACCTTTTTGATGTTATTGAGCAAGTCTTTTATAACACATAATTTAAACCTAACCATGGTGAAAATTTACCCTGTACTTAAAGAGGAAGGGAAACCCATAATTTCTCTAGTGATGAAATTGTACAACAGGTCAAGAATACTGAAAGAGAAAGGAGTTCATGACAGATGGGAGTTTCTTAAAAGTGAGATACTGAAGGCACAATTTAAAACTGTGCCAATAAGGAGGAAAAATGGCAGCTGTCTAAAGAAACCAGAATGGTTGACTAAAGAACTGTCAGCAGAGCTAAGTGTTAAAAGAAACAAGTACAGAAAATGGAAGAATGGTGAGATCACCAAAGAGGAATTCAAGCAAATAGCCAGGATATATAGGGAGAAGGTCAGAAAAGTTAAAGCACAGAATGAACTCAGACTTGCCAGAGACATTAAAAACAATAAAAGGGATTTTTCACATATGTTTGCAGCAAAAACAAGGAAATGACAGGGTCGCTGCACAGAGAAGATGGTCAATTATTAACAGGGGGAAGAGAAAAGGCAGAACAAATCAACACCTTCTTTGCCTCAGTTTTATACCAAAAGGATAAAAGTACTCAACCTGGGAGAGGGAGCAGGTGAAGAAAGGGGGAAATGCAGCACAGAACACATAGAGAAGTAGCACAGGAATACCTGGCTAGACTAGGTGAATTCAAATTGCCAGGGCCAGATGAATTACATCCAATGATATTAAAAGAACCGGCAGAAGTCATTTCAGAACCACTCACAATAATCTTTGAGAACTCTTGGAGAACAAGAGAAGTCCCAAGCAGACTGGAGGAGGGCAAATTTTGTCCCCATCTTCAAGAAGGCGGGGGGAGAAGGACCCAAATAATTATCACCCAGTAAGCCTGACATCAATACCAGGAAAGCTCCTAGAATAGTTCATTAAACAGTCAGTTTCTGATTACTTGGAAAGCAATGTCGTAATCACTAAAAGTCAACATGGATTTCTCAAAAATAAGTCAGGCCAGACTAATCTTATCTCTTTTTATGATAGAGTTACAAGCTTGATAGATGAAGGGAATGTTGTGGATGTGGCATATCTTGATTTCAGTAAGACCTTTGACAAAGTTCCCCATGATATTCTTGCAAAAAAGCTAGTAAAATACAGGCTGGACAAGGCTACTGTTAGGTGGATTTGTAATTAGTTGACCAACCAAACCCAAGGGGTGCTCACCAATGGCTGCTTTTCATCCTGGAGAGAATAGTGCCACAGGGTTCTGTCCTAGGCCCAGTGCTATTCAACATCTTCATCAATGACTTGGATGAAGGAATAGAGTGCATGCTGATAAAATTTGCAGATGACACCAAATTGGGAGGGGCTGCTAATATACCAGAGGACAGAGTCAAAATTCAAAATGACCTTGACAGATTGGATTGCTGGGCCAAAGCTAACAAAATTAATTTCAGCAGAGAGAAGTGTACAGTCCTGCACGTAGGCAGAAAAAATGGAATGCACAAATATAGGATGGGGGACACATGGCTGGATAACAGAATGAGAGAAAAGCTGTGGTGAAGTAGGCTATCAGTGAAGGGATGTTTCCAGACTTCTTGGCTATCCATTCCTTTTTCTGTCAAAATTGGATCCCACCATCTTCTTCTACACATTCAGAAAATTTTCTTCATAAACATACATAGAACTGCTGCTGTTACTGTCAAGTCTGATCCCTATTGACACTACTGATATTTCAGCAAAATGGTCCTTAACAAGAAGAAAAATACTGTTTCTGGATCTTTGTGAGGAGGTGGGGGGTAGGGTCAGAATCAGGAATGACTGCCTTGTGGTTAGTTATTTCAGCTGATCTTTCTATGCCTAAATTACCACTTGCCTTGCGAGCAAGTAATATCTATAAAACCTACGTTTCCTTGAATAAAAACATTGAAAAACATAGATGGATGGATGGCTAAATCAAGTGGATGGGATTTCTAATCAATGGTGGAGGGACACCAGCTCTGTGGATACCAAAAGTTCTGTTTTACTTTACTACAGATTTGACATACAGCATGGCTAGACTTCCTAGTCAGATGTCCTTTACTCTCAGAGAATAGTTAAAGTTAAAATCAAGTAAATAATAGAAACTAGAAAAAACATTTGCTTTGTCATACCATGTGCAGCTATATACAACACATATTAAAGCAAATTACCTGGACTGCTTGGTAAACTTTATATCTCTTCATTTACTAAGCCATTCCTCAACAGCCATAAGGAAAAGCCTTAGTTTTCCTTGCAATAGGTAAGAGCAGATATTAGTCTCTGAATTGAAAGTTTTTTCTTTAAAAAAAAACACACCAAAACAGGAAGAAGCAAATCCTGGAGAAAATTTCAGCTGGGTGTGCACATAACAAGGTCCAGAGGGACACATCTAGAAGTTGCCTCTTTTAATCCAACCTTGAATTATGTTGGAAGCGGTTTTCTGTTCTTTCAGAGCTATGCAACTGCCAGAATAACTGCAAGGCTTGCAGGTCCTAGTATATCTCAAGCCTTTCCCAAGGCACCCCAACACTATCTGAGGCACTGAAACTATGGCAACCGAATAAGAAAGCAGCTTCCATGATTAATAGATGAAGAGGCCAAGGACAGTGTCAAGTTAGGCCATAATTCAAGAACAGAGAAGGAATTAGCACAGATCCATGTCAAAGCTGGCAGTAAACAGAGGATTTCGATAGGTATCAATAAAAAGGGGGCAAATTGCTTTCCTTTTTTTTAAAAAAAAGGTCTCATCAAAATGACAGCAAATTATCTGGTACTAGTTGTCTGCCAGACTATTTGCCATTTTAGAATCCTCTAGCATTGGAACATAAAACGGCATGGGACTAAGCTTTCTGGAGTAAAGATGTAGCCTTAAGTTGCAGAAGTAAGTTAGAACTTCCTTTTCTGTGGCTGCATAAGAATTCAGTACTTTCATTTTAACCACCGAAAGATTTTTGCATAGATGCTGTGCTCAGGCAATACTGATGGAAAGGCACATGGAATGGGTAGTTCTTTCTGTAGTACATAATCAGCATGACAATCACAGTCCAATACTAAAAAAGTTTCTAGCCTTTTAATATATGGAACCCAGACTTTGTCTGAATGCCTGTAATTAAAGCATCCATTTCCACCTGTGCCTGTAAGTATTTTGTTTGCATTGGAGGCAGCTGGGTATGGAATCCATAGCACTAACTGGGTATAATTTTTTAGAAACTTGAGCCAACTGCCTTAGCCTACAGTCTGTCATGCAGGTAAAAATAAAAATCTCAGCACAGGACTGATTCTTTTCTGGACAAGTTTTGCTTGATAATGACAAAATAGACTGGGAAAGCCACTATAGTCACTGTGAATTCCAAGTATCTGCACTGAAATACTGTACATAGTAATAGCTGTTATTAATAATACTTTAAAAAGGAAAGGTCAGTACTGGCTGCAGTGAGATACCATATGTCTTCCCTCTTGAGATGCAACAACTGGCAGTTCTGTTAATAGCTGGCTTATCTTTTTCCATCTCTTCTTCAGTCTGTATAGATACTCCATAGGATGCTCTTTAAATGGCCTAGCTGGACAAAATGGAAATAATAGCATTTCATACAATGAACAAATAATTCTTTGTGCTGGTAATGTTTCATGTGAATGTGGTTCAAGAAAATGAAGCTGTCAAGCTATTTCTCAACAAAAAATGTAACATGTGTCTGTATGACAGTGCTCTCAATATACTTGATGTAACTGTTGATTAAATCTTAGCTTCAATTCAGTGCTAGCTATGAACACAGCATACTTGGAAACTTCAGTTTTGGTCATCTCTTCCATGTATTTGCTGATTTGACGGGGGCGGATGGAGGGGGTTTTGTTTTATTTTTTACTGTATCTCTTTCCTCTAGTTCCTCCTGCACTTCTTTATTTAACACTAGCAGCTTTTAAGCTTCTTAACTGTCAAGACTAGCAGACAGCTTCTATATAAATATATTTACAATGTACTATTCTTTGGCAGTCTGAATATTTCAAATGTTTCTTTTCACCACCGTTATTTTCAGATTTCTACAGCATGTTTCAAAATTTAGGACAACGTTTAATGGCCTAATTGTCACTGAGGCGATAAATTTGTATCAAGGCTTTAGGGCTGTTATTGCTTCTGTGCTGGGGGCCCAAATACTTATTCATAGGGGACACACACACGCACACACATGTGTGTGGGATAGGGGAACATTCAGTCATGTAAGTTTGCACCCGTGCAGTCTGGTGGCCAAGCTCAGACACAGACTTTCTACCTTAAAAAGAACTAACCCCATGGTGTAACTTTGTGGTAAGATTGTAATTACTATAAATTCCTTTTGGCAACCAATTTTGGCTTAAAGATGGGATATAAATATAATAAATAAAAAGCACACTGCAAGTTTTCTAGTATATTGCAGGCAATTCAACAGGAAGTCTTCCGCTTTCTAAGTAGTCAGAGGTACTAACAGAAGTAGGTCAGTACCTCATTGAAAAATGACAGGAATTTCTATGCAAGCATATTTTTGCTTTAAAGAAATCTAGCGGCAATTTTATCATCATAATGAATCTCTACCAATATAAGAATATTAGATTGGCAGGGTTTTAGAAAACCATAATAAAACCAGTGATGTTAATTCATGGTTCCAGGCCAAATTTCTGGTCAGATAATTAAGTGCTGCTGACCTATCTTTCAGCACAATCTGCCAGAGTTCTTGGATTTAAGCCAATGTAGTCCCCCTGAAATTGACTGTACTAATTCAGCTTAAATCCAGCTATTTTAGCTTACTTTATGGAGAGTAAGCTGACCTATCACTTGAATAAATTTAGTTAGAAGGACAGCATCACTGACATCAAATAATCAGCCCATGAAATATTTGCCCAAAGGCAATTTATAAGAACTATCTACTTGGCCAGCATTCTCTCCATTGTCCAAAGTGAGATCACCATACATGGACTTTCTTAGCTACTATGCCCCTTTTAAGTCCTACACTTTGTCCATATTGCTGGCAGAAAGATGCAATGCCACAGTGCAACCAGTAGCCTGTCCAGCAATGTGAGCTAACACAAGTCTACAAACATTGTAATGCTGAGATGCATCAGTGCCAGCATGAGAAAGCTTGCAGTGGTCACCGGCTATGCAGTTCCCTGGACCTATGAACTCCCATCAGAAAGAAGGGGAAGGTAGAGAAGCTCAATAACATCATTATGTTACAGTGAACCTCCAAGCATGCGTACTGAGGAATCAGGGCAAACATGATTAAAAGTGCACTGTAATATGAAGATGCTACTAAACTTCCCTTCCCCTCCTTCTTGGCTATGTAGTTCCAATCTTACAGAGCTCATTAACATTTAGGGGTAGTAAACGTTTTTCAGACTGCAACCTGAGTGGCAAATTGTATGAGGAAAGGTTCAAAGAAGGAGTAACTGTTGTAGAGTACAGGGGAGGGGAACTGTACTGGGGCAAACATTCTACCCTACACCTCCCTGAGTAGAATTTCAGCCAGCTCAAAAGTGAGATGGTGACACTTTGGTTTCAGGCCAAAAAATAACATAAAATAAAATAAAAAATAATGAAAAAAATTGCCATTTAGGGGAATTAGGGGCAAATCAACCCTAATATTTGGAGAAATTTTCAGACAAAATTTGCCTTAAAAATAGTCCAGGGGATTTGGAAGTTTCCTAGGAGTCTCATTAGGCCACAGGATAGCGCTTGAGGGTCAGATGTGACCCACAAGATGAACCTTCCCCAACCTGATATAGCTGTTAGTGTTGGACTGGGAATTTCCCCACCCCTGGCATACTGCCTAGAGTGTGTTCAGGCATGGAAGATACAGCTTCAAATCCTCAGTAAGCCATAAAGCTCACTTGGTGATCTTGGGTCAAGCCTTCTTTCTCAGTGTCTGACCTACCTCATGGGGTTCTAGTAAGGGTAAAGTAAGGAAGAGAAGATCAGTGAATGCTTCCTTGAGCTTTTTGGAGAACAAGGAGGATACAAATGCAACAAAGAGATAAAAATCAAAATGTGTTTTGTGAGTGAGGTTTAGTGAATGTGGGGAAAGTTATGATAAAACATGCAAGTCATTAATTGTTGAGTAAAAGTATCACGGGTGGGTGTGAAAAATGGTATCAGAGATGGGGGAGGGGAAACACTGAAATAAATTTATATCAGGATTTGAATCCAGCTGGCTGTAAGTTTTAGGCTTACAAACCTACTACCTGCTGTTTCTTGTACTATGGGTGCTGCAGGCTGAAGCGGCAGCTGCCACCCCACAGGCAACTGCATCTCTTTGTCGGGTGACTTGATCACTGCATATCTCTTACTTACCTGACTGTCGTGCTTTGAATGCAATTAGTTAATTACTGAAAGCACTTCATGACCACCAATTACGGACATTACAGAAGAAATACTAGCTTCTGTCTTGTTTTATTGAGATGGGAGAAATGTTGGGAAGGTACTGGGCAAGATGTTAGATACAGAATTGGGGCAGTGGTGAGGAAGAGACAGAATAGAAGTTGGGGAAAGACTCTAATCCATAGTGTGGTGGATGTGGTGGTGAATTTGCCCAAAGTAAATCTCAAGAATGCTTTCTTCTCATTCAATATTTGTAGTTATGTAGGCTGGCTATAGAAATTGTACATGGACAGGCAGGCCCCCCAACAGAACCTTTTCATTTCTTGGCTATTCCTGCTTCTTGAGATCTTTTACAACTACAATGAGCCCAATCTTCCATATTCTGAAAAGGCTATCAATAATCATAATGGTTAAATGCTGAAATCATGGCTTCCATTCATTAGCCAGGTGATGAAGCCATTCTGTTCTGAGTTAACAGGGAATTTTAAAGTGCTCTGCTTTATATAGACACATTCTCCACTACAGCAAACTCCTATTTACTTGTTATATTTACATTCTGCCTTTCCTGCAATGTGTTCAAAGTGGCATACAACACTTTCTGACACTCCCCCCATATTTTTATCCTTCCAAGAATAATGCAAAGTAGGTCAGGCTGAGACAGAATAACTGTCTCAAGATTATCTACTGAGTTTCATGGCTTTGTTGGAACTGGAACTAGGACCTCTCAAATTTCAATCCAACAGGCCAACCATTAAACCACATTATCTCCCATTGTGTCTTGTGGACAGCTATATTAAATCAGAAGCCTTATTTGCCTGAGATGATGTTCTGCAAGTTACATATCATAACATTTAAGCCAGCAGTGGTTGGTTTCAATTGATTAGGGTGTTATTTTTCCACAACATTAGAGCAGGGTCAAAGTACTCAGAATCCACAATAAGTTGTTAGTATTTGCTCTGAATTATGATCCCATTTAGTTCATTGTGTTTTAACTTACTTATCAATTAACATGAATGCTTTGCTCTAACCACTTATTCTGCATGGGTTGCTTTGTTTTGTGTGTGGCTTTTTGTGTGTTTTTTTTAATCCAAATGGTTTCAATAACTTCACTGAAACTACTCTACTGAACTATATCTCCTGTTTTAGGCACTGAAAAATAAGGCCCATCATTAATCATGCTAAGCAGACAGCAATTAGTAAAGCTTTCACTTGTGTTCTATTTCATCTTTTCCTTCTGCCCCTGGCCCTGCCCATGTATAATTTGCCAGGGAAATTTAAAATGTTACAATGCACTTGACATCTTCATGCATTACTGTGGTTGGTCTTTAACCTCACAGGACAATGAATGATAAGACTTTTACAGCACACTAAACATTCCTCAAGATAGCACAACAATGTATTCCTCCAAAGAGACAGGATGCAATACATGTGTTTGGAGAGGTCAACTTAATCCCTTTTATGTTCTTTACCGCTGTAAACCATGGGAACTCCTTCCATACGTGTCTATATGTGATTCTTTTTACACTTGTTGAGATGACATTTCCCTTTTCCTTTAGCAAACAAGCAAACAAGCAAACAAGTTTACCACTGCTCACTTCCTTTTAATGAGCACAATTCTATTTTGGATCTTTCACAGGTCATTAATTTCTTTTCTCTCTCTCTCTTTTAACCACTATAGGCAGCTTCTTGCTCTTAAGCCCTGATGCCCTTTTCTTCAGACTTCAGCAGCAAAATCTTCTTGACTACTCAGATTGCAACCTGTGAAAAGGAGCTAGAGCTAGCATTTTCTTTGGTTACTATTAAGTAGCTGGGGATGTTAATTACATATGTTCTTTATCTGTCTGAGTGCCCAGTTACTTCCTCTTTCAAGAAAACAAAGCACATGAAGTAGATTTTTTTAAAAACACATTGAGGGGGAGAAATATGATGTTAACTAATGGAAAATATGGAGAACATATGTGGGGACTGGATTTATTCATAGTTCAGATGTTTGACTTTTGTATAACACAAGTGAACAAACCATATATTCCTCTGTGTCTTAGCATTAGAGGCAGAATATTGAGATTCTCCTTATGTCCAACCAAGACTAAAGTCAGTTGATCCTCCTGAGTAAGAAGGAAGCAAGGACTGATAGGCATTATTTTATTTTAATGTCTTGTTCAGGTTACCCTCCAGGTTACCCTCTGTATTTCAGAGGAAGTAACTGGCAACACCACCTCTGAGTATTTCTTCTTCATGAAATGCATGGGGTTGTCATAAGTCAACAGAACCTTAAGGCACTTAGGCACACATATCCTTGCAATGTAGTTTCACTTAAGTGGAGCTACATTCTTATTCTCTTATGCACTGAAACACAGACATGGTTAAAATCTTGTTAAAGGCTTCATTTGACAAGATTTCCCTTGTTTCCCACTTTTTAAACCAAACAGCATTAAAACAACATCTTATCTAAATCAAGATCTCTCTTTCTTTGCTTGTTTTGAAAGCTACAGATTCAGAACATCTTGAGAGTTATCTGGCAGTCTTTCATAAAATATCCCCTTGCCCACTGAACTCTTCCTATTAAAATCTGTATTAGTTTATCCCTCACAAAGCAGTTATTCCCTGAAGTATGAACTGAAGATCTAACCCAAAGAAAAGAGCACATTCTAATAGTTACTGGGTTTTGTTTGGTTTTACAGAGGGCACATTATAAAGACAACATTGCATTTTACAAAGACAAGTAATAACACAACACAAAAGGATAACAGATGGAGACAAGATTTTGCCACTTTTATTTAATGTTAGGTTAACAATTAACCCTGACCCTGGAAAATGATTCTGCTGGTAACTTCTGTTTAATAGAAATTGCTTGGTGCTCGTACATTATCTTAAAGATGTGCTTATAATGATCTGAACTCCATTGTGTTCTTGAGGCATGTCAGTAAACAAATATTGGATTCTTGCAAACAAACTTGGACAATTTGTTGTTTTAGCAGTTAATGTGTTTGAACAGGCATAAAACTGTAGGTTTTCAAACATATTTATAAGCACCCACACAACTTCTTAGCAAAGAAAAGAATGAAAGTCTAATGTCCTGCATAGAAATGAGAACATGCATATAAAAATAGGCATAAGGAATGGGGAGAGGATCACCTCTATTGCTAAAATACAATAGAAGTAGCATCACAAAGCCCGCGACAGAAATTCCTTGGTCCTGGACAACTAGATCAATAACAAAGGACAACTCTCTCCATTTTTCTTTGTTGAAACTGCTGGAAAACCCAAAGAAACTGTGGCATTTTTACATTTTGCCTTTATTTTGATGTCATCTACCACACCCAGGCAGATTTTCACTTCACTTTCCACGAAACTTTTGGAAAAAGAAACAATGTGTGAACTATCTATCTATCCAGACACTTTTTTCCCCAGCCAAGAAAGCCCAAACTTTCTAGAAACACTTTCTGAACTGGAATTCTGGAGCTAGAATCTTTCCCCCTAGATTATATTTGTGAGGTTGCTTGTGAGGTTAGTTCTGTTGTGATTAATGCTCCAAGAAAAGCAGCAATCAGTCAGCAATTCTCAGAACCCTTCCCTCCCCAAACCCCACACATGTATTCCCCTGAGCTGCCTTAATTCACGTCTCCAACAGATCAGCAGGCAGGGGAAAACAACACATGGGCATTTACAGACTCCCACTTTCACTCATGCAAATTCACAGCCAGAGCACTCAATACACATTATTCTCAACTGAGAGCTTTTCCTCCTCATGTGCCACCCAGCACACAAACATACAAACATAACCAAAATCCCTCCTGATAGCAGCAACTTCAGCCACCATCAGCATAAATGGCTTCTACCACTCTTGACAGGGGAATAGTTTAAGATATTTGGGAGTAGGCTTGACAGAACCCCCTCTAACCATCATCGTCGTCGTCATCGTCATCATCATCATTGGGTAGAAAACTCAATGGTTTCCCAAGAATTCTGCCTTCTTTTCCAGTCAGCAGAGAACTTCCATTAACCCCTTTTCTCCTTTCCCCAGTCTTTGGGCTTTTCCCTCCATCCAGCCTGTGGTTTTCAGAAGAAGGAACAAGAACCCCATTGTGCAATCCAGTCCTAGGATTGTCTTTTACAAACACATCAGTTACCCATTGCATTGGCTGTTCTCTCCACCAGGCTTTAAGGAGCATGTTAAATGAGAACAACTGCATGTACATTAAAAAGATTTGGGATAGCAGTACTTTAATTCCAAAACCAGAGATACTGTGGACTTCGACTTGCATAGAAAACACACTTTCCTGCTATCCTCTTCCCTAAATCTCATATACAGGAGCTGCCAATGATTGATTCCGGTGGCAGAAGGAAAGTTGCTCTGCACATGCTTATAGGCACACGGTTAACCTTTATGATTACTTCACACAACTCTCCAGAAACAAGTCTTTGCACTGAAAAAGGATTCTGTATCTTGCCCTGAACTTGTAAGATTCAAGTTTTAGGTTACTAAAAACAGAGTGCTATTGTGTTGTGTGCATGTGCACTCACATGCACACGCGCACACACACACACACACACAGAGATAAATTACATCAACACACACACAAAAAAACACACAGAGAGCACTTTACCATGCTAGATCAGAGAACTTCTCATGGATTGGACTACCACTTTAATACCAATCTAAAGTCATAAAATAAACGAGTTAACAGGGAGTTGGCTTTGCCAAGGGGCAACTATGTGAGGGCCCCCTCTCCCCTAGCATTTCACCTTTTTCCTATTCAGAGCTATCCCCCCATACAGTTGTTACCTGAAGATGGATCGCGCGCGCAGTCTCCCCTTACTCCTCCGTCTCCATGTTCTGCCCAATGGCAAACAGCAACGAACCTTCAACCACACCTCCTTCCAGTGTCGTCCTCTCTCCCTCCTCCTAAGTTGCCCTCACCACCATTCAGGTTTTGCCCCACAAACTACTTCCTCCATCCTCTCTCGCTTCCCCTGCCCAGCTCTCTCCCCCGCCTCGGAGAGCCCGCTTCTCCCCTCGCTCTGGGTCAACTGAAGTCCCCAGTAAGAGGGGCTCGTCTGTGGAGGTGTAAACCGCGAGGACGCCCGCCCCCAGTACAACATATAAGCCCTCTCGTAAGAAAGAAAATGAACTGGAGGAGGGAGGGCGACCTAATTAACTCCTTCTTTCAGCCGTGCCTTCAGGGGGAAAGGCGGGAGCCTCTGAGCGCGCCCCTCTTCTCCCCTCAGTGACAGGAGCCGCCGGGAAAGCAAGAACACCACCAGCAGCAATTGCTGACAGGCTTGGAAGAAACGGTCACTCCCTTCCCCTCACGTACTAGGCACCCTCAAACACACGCCCCAAATGTCCCCCATCATCCCCCTCCCCACCAGCTCTCTCGTGGGAGAAGGAGACTGACCGCCCCTCGCGCTCTCCTACCCGTAGGGGGTTCACCAGGGGAGGCGCCCCGAGCTTGCGTCAATCTCCGTCCCCAATCTTGCAAACAAAGCCGGAGACGGGCGGCGGCGGCAGAAGCAGCGCCACTGACACACACACACACACACCCTGAGAGACAAACACACCACTGCCACCGGCACCCCGGGGACCAAGGTGGGCACGCCAGGCAGAGCGCCGAGGCGGCGGAGAGGCGTTGGCCCCGGCAAGGGAGGCGGGTGGAAGTCGGGGCGCCTCTTCTTTCCGCCTCAAGTTGTCCTCTTCTCCAGAGGAAGAAGATGTGAGGCGGCGAGGAATTGGGGCAGGTTGGCTGCCTGGCGGAGTCCGCGCCTGAAGAGAACCGGGCGGAGGGAGGGGTCGCGGCCCCCTCCGCCCCGTTCTCCTGAGGCGCGGACTCTGCCAGGCAGCCAACCTGCCCCAATTCCTCGCCGCCTCTTCGCCGCCGCCGCCACCGCACATTGTCTCGGAAACAAAGACTCCACGCCCATCCTCGCCCCCCAAGGAAGCCTCGTGTTGGGCAGGGGACGGGCAGACGGACGGAGGATGTGAGAGGGGAGAGAGGCGGAAGCCCGACCGGGAGCACCGAAAGCGGCTCTCGAGGCTCCCCCGCCGAGGAGGCGCTTTGTGTGGCGGTTCGCGCGTGTGGCGGCGGCGGCTTCGGCCGAGCAACGGCCCCTCCCGCCGAGGTGCCCGGGCGAAGGAGGGCGAGGGGTGGGGGAGACACAAAGTCGTCCCGAGCCGCCGCCCCTCAAATTTCAAAAACTGGAGAAGATGGGGGAAGGAAGGGGGAGAAACATCCCGGCGCGCTTCCAACAAAACAAACGTCCCCAAGGCTACCGACTCCCCCCGTCACTCCCCGGTGTCAGTTCCGTGCAAATAAGCGCATGACAAGGGGAAGAGGGTGATGGCGGTGGTGAGGGGGAGCGAAGGAGATTTTTTTCCCCCACACACAAAAAAAGCGCACGCAGCACCAGCCGACCGGAGGAGAAAGTGGCGCCGCCAAAAAAAAGCGCCCACGAGCCCCCTCGGCTTCCTCGGGGCACCCCTTCTTTCCCGCTTCCACTCTCTCTCTCCCTGTCTCGCAGGACCTTGCCGAGCTTCTCCCGCCTCGCCCCGCCGCTTCTCCCGCTTCCACACGGAGCCCCAAACAATACCTCCTCCTCCTCCTCCTCCTCCGCTCCCTCCCGCCCTTCGCGGTACAAAAGGACACCCGGCGATCCCGAAGCCAGGAGAGCGAGTCCACGTACCTCGTCGGTGCATGTAGCTGGGCAGCTTAAAGAGGACAGGACCAGCGGATGGAGTGTCCCATTTAGTAATCCATTTAAGGGGATCGCTCGGCGAAACTCGATCCACTCTCGCCTTGGCAATCCTTTGTCATTCTCACAGGGGTGCTCGTTTTCTGGGGAGGGGGGCCAGGCAGCGGGACGGGAGAGGCGGGGGGAACGTTAATATTTCGGCTCTTTTGGACGCGCTGAGTTCATCGCGGAGGAGGGGAGGAGAGGGTGGGAAGGAGGGTGGTGGGTGTGGGGCAGGAGGGGGATCCGCGCGCGCCGAGGACTCTGCCGCCCCCGAGCGGACCTCTCCTCCGGCAAGTCCCCTTCCGACGGATCGGGCGCGGAGGCTCACCGGTCGGGATCTCGCTGCCCTGCCGCGCCTCCCCAAAAGTGCTCCCGGTTGGCAGCGAGGCGGTCTCGGCAAAACTCCTCCTCGGCTGCCCGCAGCGCCGCTCCGCGTGGCCCGGCAGGAAAGCGCGCTTCGCCCAAGCTCCCCTGGTCATTGAAGTGTTTGTCCTCGGCCGGGCGGGTGGCGGCGGCGGCGAAGCTGATGACTTCCAACTAGCAACCTCTCGCCCGCTCGCTCTCTCCCCCGTGCCCTGCCTCTCTCTTCCCACTGCTAGTCTCCGTCCCAACTCTTCTGTCACTGGAAAGCTGCTTGGCTGGAGGTGGAGTCAAATCCCGGGCTGGATTCCGTGCAAGCGGACTGGCCCCCGATAATGATTCCCCACCTACTAGGATACCCACTTCTGCGCATGAATGAGGAGTGCGTGGAGCGCTTGGGGGAGGGCGGGGGGAGGCGGCGGAGGGCAAGGTTGGGTGTCAGATGTGGGCACTGGCGAAGTTCCAGCCGGCTTGGCTCGCCACCGCTAGAACCGCACGCGCGCACACACACACACACACACTCCCGGAGGGCTGCACAATCGAGAGCGGGCTGGAGAGTGATTAATTGGTACCCCTCCTTTATCCCACACTCTTGCATACCCTGTGCTCTGGATGTAACTGGTGAGGATTATGGGGGTGAAGCGCAGAGACCGTGGCACCGGTTTCTGCCTAATTTAAGAGGAAGATTTGTTGTGGTTGAAAAGGGAAGGAGAAAGCTTGGAGATGAAGGGAAGAGGAAGAGAAAGATGAAACGCTCTAAGAAACGGGCTACAAAGAAGTCTTGGCTCATCGATTTCTTTTCAAATGGAAAAGTTTAAAAGGGATGATTTAAAAGAGTTCTTTCTGCTCAGTGGTACCCAGGCTGAGATTTTCATTGCAATAAATGATAGGACAGAAAGGACGTGCGGACCACAGGGTACATGCAGAGGAAAGGCTAAACACAACGTAATACTTAAGAACCATAACAACACAAGTCTGCTAGAAAGCCTTTAAAACCCATGACAAGATGCATCAAGGACCGTGCCCTCCCCTAGGGGGATCCCATTGACAATAATGGCTCTTATCCGAAATCCTGTGTGACACTTTAGGCAAAAGAAAATATTCTCAGTTGGTTATGATTGCGCGAATATATATGACTTGCTCGGAATGAAGTTGCTATCCTGTGCACAAACCTCTCTGGGAATAACTGCCACTGAATTTAGTGGGGCTTTACTTATGTGTAGACACGCATAAGCTTGTGGTCCAAGAGCTTAGAAGCTTGCGTGGATACCAACCTTGCATCTTCTCAAGAATACCGATACAATCCAGCATATTACTATATGGAAAAGAAGAGGGGATAAACAGATCTTCCTTCCCCCTAACTTTCTGTTGGCAAGGAAACAGCGATCCCTGTGCTAAAAACAACCGAGAAAACACGTCAAAAGTCAGTACAACAAACGCAGTTCCCTTTGTCCGCTCCCTGGTTGCTCAAGTTGCCCTTCTCTGCATCAAACTTCTGCGGATTTTACCCGAAATACGGCATCACAGCAGGATCTCTGCCCAATAGTTTGTTGAGGGGAAAAAGAGGCAGCATGTATGATCATGCCCACGTGCCTGCAGCACCGAAAAACGGGGCCATTTCCGCACTAGACCGTTAGAGTGCTATTATTCCACTTTCAACCTCCAATGGAATCCTGGGTTTTGCAGCCTTAAGCCCCTCCCGAAACTGCAAACCCCAGGATTCCATAGGAGGTTGAAAGTGGAATCATCGCACTCTAACGGTCTAGTGCGGAAATATCCGGGAAGAATAAAACGAGGGGAGCAGAACTGGCGAAAACCACCAGCAAGCTTTTAACCGGGCGAGATGCCAAGCTGTCTGGCGATCCTCAATAACTAGCGATAACGGGAACCGAAGGGACGCTGCCGCGCTTTGGCCACCGCTCGCTCTGGCCCCGCAGCCTGGCTCGCCGCCTGAACGTTGCCCATCCTGTAGCGCGCCCAGTATTTTCATCCCACCCCGAGACGACGACCTTTCTCTCGCCGAGGGACAGAAACACTGTAGGAGTTTGCGATCCGCCACCTCCGATGCGCTTCTTTGGCCAGAAGGGGGCGCCAGGCTAGTGATGCTTCCGCAAACTTGCAAAACTTTGGTGTCGGTCCAACTTTATGGACTGAAAGCGATTGCAAAGGGGGAAAAAGGAGGGGGGAGAGGAAGGGAGGGAGCGCACAGGCTGCCGTGGACGAGGAACCCGGGCTCTGAAAAAACTGCAGGAGGAAGGCCGTTAGGGAAGACGGCGCCGGGCTGCGGCACCATTTCTACAAGGGAAACCGAAGCGCGGCCTCCAGCAAGATTTCACTGGAGAGATGCGCTTTTCCCGGAGACGCGCGCAGTTCTCAGCTTATACCCAGCCGCTTTGGTCGACTTTCCGAGGCTTCAGAGGAAGAATAAGAAGAATAAGCGCTACGTGCATGCATGCAGGGAAAAACGCTAATGCAATCTCACCCCCCTCTTCCAGGCCGAACGGGCATAGCGTCGCAATGTTTCTTGGGCGATCTTTCTGGCCAAATCGCCTGCTCCGGCGTATCCGCGGTCCTGCCTCCCTCTCCCCCCGCCGCCTTCCGCCTCATCCCAGCCCAGAGAGCTCCTGTCTGGGTTAATCCGTCCTTGTCTCGGAGCCAATCAGCCCCGCGAGGAGGAAGAGCGGGAGCAGCAGCCGCTCCAGCAGCAGCAGCAGCAGCGCTAATAAATTAATCCTTCGGCTTCCCAGCCCCCTCCCGCCTGGGAAACCGACTGCCTGCCACTAATCTTAATGCCGCTACTTAGACAACGAGGCTCCGCAGCGCCCCTAGCGGCCGAGGAATGATTCCGGCGCCGGTCACCTGCCTTATTTCCGCACGAGCCTGTTCTAGCGCGATGATTCCACTTGCGACCTCCTCTGGAATCCTGCAAGAGGAATGATTGCGCAAGAGGAATGATTGCGCAGGAGGAATGATTCCGGCGCCGGTCACCTGCCGTATTTCCGCACGAGCCTGTTCTAGCGCGATGATTCCACTTGCAACCTCCTCTGGAATCCTGGGGCTTGCAGTTTCGGGAGGGGCCTAGGATGGTGGAAGTGGAATAATAGCGCTATAACCGTCTAGTGCGGAAATGGCCCTAGTGGCAGGGGAGGCTATGCTTCTCATTGCAACTCGAGCTCAGCCTCCTTGACTCCGAGGCCATTTCCGCACTACAGTGTTATAGCGCGATGATTCCACTTTCAACATCCTATGGAATCCTGGGGAATCAGGCCGGCCCCTCCCGAAACTGCAAACCCCAGGATTCCAGAGGAGGTTGCAGGTGGAATCATCGCGCTAGAACAGGCTCGTGCGGAAATGGCCCTTGTCTTTTTCCCTAGTTCTCCTCGCCTCTACCTAGCGCGCCCCTCGCTCCGCGCCGGATTTACATGTTAATTGTGTCTGAGAAAGTTTCTTTAATTGCCAGAATTAAGCAGCGCGAACGGATTGCCTCAAGAGCGGAGCCAAATTAATTCCGAGTTTAGCCCCCCCCTCCCTTGGAGAAACAAACAATTAAGTTGTCTTGTTTGCACTCTTAGGGCTGTGTAGCTGAATGCTGGGGATGGTGACTTTTGAAAAGTTCAGAAGTGTTTTTCCCCCTCCTCTCCTCCCTTCTCTAAATCTAGACCATCCTTTCCTCCGCTTGTTCCACAGGGCTGTGAAAGAAGGTTAAGAAGTGATGGGATAGCCATGTGTAAATATTCGGAGGGATGCCATGTTGAAGATGGAGCAAGCATGTTCCGTGGCAGAGCTTGGAGTGTGGGGAGGGGGCAGGGCTGTGACAAGAGGGGCATGGCTGTGGGGTCTGGGTAGGTTAGGCTGGGGATGAGAGAGGGAGCCAGGATCACCCAGTGGTCCTCATGACTGGAGAGGGGGTCTGAACCCATACTGCACCAGCCCTGATCCAACTGTACTATACATTGTAGGCTATATATAGTACAGTATACAGTGGCCCCTTGACATTCACGAGGATTCAGGGTGCAGAACCCTCATGAAAGTTTTTTAAAAATAAGCTCCCTCAAGTGTGGGAGTGCCCCTCCCATTCCCTTCCCGAGGCTCCCCCTGCCCATTCCCTTGGCTTTTGCCTGGGCACGTGTCATAGCATCATAGAATCATAGAGTTGGAAGAGGCCCCAGTGGCCATCCAGTCCAACCCCCTGCTATGCAGGAACACACATCAAAGCATTCCCAACAGATAGCCATCCAGCATCTGTTTAAAAACCTCCAAAGAAGGAGACTCAACCACACTCCGAGGCAGCATATTCCACTGCTGGACAACTCTGACCATCAGGAAGTTCTTCCTGAGGTTCAAGTGGAATCTCCTTTCCAGCACCTTGAATCCATTGCTCCTTGTCCTGGTCTCTGCAGCAGCAGAGAACAATCCTGCTCCCTCCTCAGCATGACATCCGTTCAAATATTTAAACATGGCTATCATGTCCCCTCTTAACCTTCTCTTCTGCAGACTAAGCATACCCAGTTCCCTAAGCCATTCCTTATAGGGCATGGCTTCCAGACCTTCCACCATTTTGGTCACCCTTTTCTGGACACGTTCCAGCTTGTCAACATCATTCTTGAATTGAGGTGCCCAGAACTGGACACAGTATTCCAAATGAGGCCTAACCAATGCAGAATAGAGTGGTGCCATTACCTCCCTCGATCTAGACACCATACTCCTATTGATACAACCAAGAATCGCGTTGGCTTTCTTGGCTGCTGCATCACACTGCTGACTCATGTTCAGCCTTTGATCTACCAAGACTCCTAGATCCTTTTCACACGTACTGCTATCCAGCCACACATCTCCCATCCTATACTTGTGACTTTCATTTTTCTGCCCAAGTGCAGGACCCTACATTTCTCTCTGTTGAAATTCATTTTGTTAGCTTTGGTCCAGCTCTCCAATCTGTCAAGATCGTATTGAAATTTGATCCTATCCTCTGGTGTATTAGCAACCCCTCCCTGTTTGGTATCATCTGCAAATTTGATCAGCATGCCCTCCACTCCTTCATCCAAGTCATTGATGAAGATGTTGAATAGCACTGGCCCAGGATAGAACCCTGAGGCACCCCACTAGTCACTTTTCTTCAGGATGAAAAGCAGCCATTGGTGAGCACCCTTTGGGCGTGGTCAGTCAACCAATTACAAATCCACCTAACAGTAGCCCTGTCCAGCCTGCATTCTACTAGCTTCTTTGCAAGAATGTCATGGGGAACTTTGTCAAAGGCCTTACTGAAGTCAAGATACGCCATGTTTGCAGCATTCCCTTTATCTATCAAGCTTGTAGCCCTATCATAAAAAGAGAAAAGATTAGTCTGGCATGACTTATTTCTGAGAAATCCATACTGGCTTTTAGTGATTATGGCATTGCTTTTGAAGTAATTACAAACTGACTGTTTAATGATCTGCTCTAGGATCTTTCCTGGAATTGATGTCAGGCTTACCGGGTGATAATTATTTGGGTCCTCTTTGTGCCTTCCTTCTCCATATCTGAGCAAAAGGCAAGGGAATGAGAGGGGCACACAGAGAAGGTACCTGTGTGCCTCCCCTATTCTCACCTCACCATTCACCTGCCTTTTACCTGGACACACTACCTTCCTTCCATACACCTGGGCAAAAAGCAAGCGAATGGGAAGTGGCAGCCTTGTATATGGAGAGGGTGCATGTATGCCTCTCCCTCCCCTGTTCTCTCCCTCTCATTCTCTTGCCTTTTGCCCAAGCATGGAGAAGGAAGGCACAGTGTGCCAGGGCAAAAGGCAAAGGAGTGGGAGTTTGAGAATGGGAAGAGGCAAGTGAGTAATCAAATTTGTGAAGGTCAAACCCACAAATGTGGATGGAGGACTGTATAGACTGTATATGTATTCTGTCATATATCTGTCTTTATCTGATTATCTGGTTTGTGTGTGTGTTTGTGTATCTGTGTGAAAGAGAGAGAGAGAGAGAGAACTATATAGGATACTGAGTCTGTGTGGCGTATTGGTTGAGTGATGTACTAGAACTCAAGGAAACCATGGGTCAAATCTCCATTTGGCCATGGAAGCCCACTAGTTGATCTTGGGGAATTCATAGCCAGGACCTCAGAGAAAGACAATGGCAAACCCCTTCTGAATAAAGCTTGCCAAGAAAAACTGTGACGGATTTGCCTTAAGGTGAGAATAATCATATAGAACAACAATACTGACTTTGAGTTGAACTATTCATATATTTACTTCATCTCATGTGTACTGAGACTCCAGCTCAACCCACATCTCCATGCTTCAACATAACAGCATGAACCAGTTACTCTGGACAGCATAATCTAAGACCAGTGCTGGAGAAAACCACTTCCTTAGAGAACTTTCATAGAGTAAATTTTCCAAAATAACTTTTCCAAACTGTGTCAGAAAGGGATACAGTTTTCTAGGCTTTACAAACTGTGTTATTTTTTTAAACAGGGGCAAAAGAAAAGGACAGTGCAAGAGCGGTAGGGATGCCATTTTGATTTCCAAAGATGTCCAAAGCACTCTAGCTGTACAATTGGCCAACCTCCATTTGGCAGCTGTGCCTTGCTGTATTAAATGTGAGCTGAGAGGGAGCTGAAGCAATCACAGGACTACTTCATCTCATGCTGAGCAATATAAGGGGGCAGAAGGAGAGGCTGATAGCCATGCCCTTCCTTTAAGATTTCCTCTATAAATAAATCATGTGCACTAATAGCAAACACATTCTTTCTCTGTGGATCTTTACATAACCATCTGCACAGAAAAAAGATAGTATCAGCAGGTCTGGGGGAGCCCCAGGGTACATAACATCCAGGCCCAATCCTACCATTAGGCAGGGTGAGATTTCAGTGTTGTAAAAGTGTTAGCACCAATGTTAATCCCCACTGTTTTATCTTTATGAAGGGTTTCCAGTTTTCTATTGCTTTATTTCTGTACCCTGCTCTGAGAACTTCAGGTGTAAGGTTTATAAAAATATTTTTACTAAATAATAACTACTTTCTTATTTTTGTTATTTATATATATTTTACTGCCAGCAATGGGAAGAGAGGTGCTTGTTTTGGATATCTTGATTGAATTTGGAGGATATACTTTGACTCAGGGTGCCTGGGAGGCATCATTTACTGCGTGGACTCAGGCTACAAAATGTCTTGGACTGTTACCATCATGCACGATGTGTTATTTTCATGCGTGAATGTATTTATTGCTGAAAACATGATTGAAGGCATGCTGGCTGGAAGAGCATGTTGCCAGGTCAGGCTGACCTGATATGGTCAGGTCATAAGTTCAAAGGGGATTAGGTGGAAAACCCCAGTAGTTAAGGGGTTCAAGTTAATCTCTTCTCCAATTCCAGATCTTTGTATTTCCTAACAGGCCAAGATAAGACAATCAGAGACCATCTCTTTGATCTCACCCTGTGGAGACCTTTCCTACACCCTCTACCAGTCTAGACATCAAGAGGTTGTCCAGCCTTTCATGCCTTACTTTCTAACAGTCTTGTTTGGTTCTTGTGAGTGTCTGATTTCTGATGTGTGTTGGTAAATTCCAATAAAATACTTTGTTTAACTCTTACCTGCAGTTCTTTCTACATAGTATACCATACATGGTATACATAGATGAAAAAAATCCTGCTGTTACCTTCCTCTCACAGATCTCCTTTGAGCCATAATTTCCCCAAATTCTAAGGAGATGCAGCCATTGTGAGTGAACCCCAAAGCCCCCCATCTCTTAGGGTAAATAGAGAGATGGGGACTAAAACAGGATTAGGGTGAAGGGATGGAGTGGAGTGTCCTGGGAAAACCCACTGGGTGACCTTGGGCAAGTCACGCTTTGTCAGACTCAGAGGAAGGCAAAGGCAACTACCCTCTGAAGAAATCTTGCCAAGAAAACCCCATGATAGGTTCCTCTTAGAGTTGACATAGGTCTGAAATGACTTGAAGGCACACAACAACAACAACATTGGGAAAGGATCTGACTGCTTGAAATTCTGAACAGGTTGACTCCATATTGTAGAATTTTGTTGCAGATCTCCAGTGGTTCCCTTCCTTCAGTTGCAAATAATACTGGAACATAGAAGTTAGCGAATCAAGAATGAAATAGAGCATTAAAAGCTGCAAACCCAAGTCCACTGTCCTACTGAACCGTCTTCTACTTTTCCTTTACTTGCTGTCTGCCCTCCTCCTTGTCAGATAGCTTGCTTAGGATTTCCCAGCTGTGCTTCCACTCTCATTCAATCCTTTTAAGCCATTTGGATTTGGATCACAATAATGATATGAAATTACTTTAGAGGTTGGGAAATAATCCATTGCTTTGGGCCTGTTGGCTCTTTGGTAGACAATGGTGCTAGCTGCCAAGGCCACAAGGGAAAATTCTATGTTATGAATCATTTTGTCTTTTTCTCATTTGGATTCACTTGCTTCTCTGCCTTCTGAGATTGTCTGATGATTAGGGATTTATCTTACTTTTTCAGACTATAGCGAATCTCCATGTGTTATGGTTTGGCCATAAGATTTGCTTCATCTACACTATGTTTGGACTGTACTAACACAAGTACTATATAAACAGGGGAAGGGGAAAACTTATTGAAAACCTCACAATACAATATGCCACCAAATATGGTAAAAGTAATGTTGCAGTGATGCCCTTTTAAAGTTACGTTGGCAAATAGGCATTCTTTACAATGTTGACATTTGGGCTGTTGATAACTTTCCCCAATCTGCTTTATTAAATTGTAATGAAATGTGTCTTCTTTTTAATAGTTGCACAACTACTGATTAAAAACAAGCAACATTGATGCTTTTTTACACAAGAGTAAGTGCTGCTTTGTGCAGTGGGGCAATGAGGCTGACAGGATGATTATACCTATACTATGACAGCTTCCATGTCAATGGGGCAATGAATCTGCTCCAGATTTAGTCCAAATGTTGGAGAGAAACTATCCAAGATATTGAATCTGATCCTCAAAATGGGTTCAGCACCTTAGAGAGCAACTTTAAAGTTCAGAGTAGAACACAGGGTGGATTCCCTACCCCATGGAAGCCACAAACTGCCACTGGTGTCACACAGTAAGACGGAAGCCTGACTGAATATAGCACATTTATTTATTTGTTTGCTTGTTTGTTTAATCTGTACTGAACAAAGTGGGCCTTATTTCTGACTACACATGCATTGGCTTGGGATTTAAATTTGTACACCAGTTAAGGAATTTGGGAGCAGAAACTCAGGAGCAAGGCTGTGTTAGATTCCATTTGTCACTTGGTGCCTCCAGCTTGAAGTTGAAAACAAAGTATTGCTGGCAAATGATGGAGCAATTCAAGCCAGAGTGAATGAACTTCAACTCAGAGCAACACACGGAGACTTCTCAATGATTTTAAATTAGGATAGAAAACATAACCTCTAAAGTCCTGGGAAGGAGCTCAACTATAACCTGAATTCATGGGGGACAAAAGAGGACCATCTCCCTCCTGTTTTGCTTGCACTAATGTGCAAGTGTTTCCAAACAGTGCATTCACTGTGTCACTGTCCCATGAATAGCTCCTCGGCACTGTGTTGTCCTTTGTATTCAACAATCATTCTACTGTATTTTGTTCAGCCCTCAGCCTTATTCCTTTTGGCTCTATTCACTTTTGATATGAGATTATCATTGGGGAAACTGAAAATGATACTGGGGCAGAAGTAGATGATATAACTCCCCATACTGTACCCATTGATCCTTTTAAAAACCTGTTAGGTTTGTGACATTTTAAAAAAGGGTTCTTCATTTTCTTGAAACCCTCAGATAGGCTTCAAGAAAATGCGGGCAAAAGGATCCTCCCATGGCCCCTACAGTGTTTTTCAGCTTTACTTTCTCAGATGACCTACATTACCTTGACAAGTGCAGCTCATTTTGGAAATAAGGTGTTTTGGAAGATACCTTTTCCCCCCACTGGATTCATTTACAAATTCAATTGCCTTAAGATGATTTATGTTTTCAGATCCAGATAAATGAACAGATTGAACACATTCAGGCGATTTACTATGTGGCTAGAAAAAGCATGGCATTAAAATTAAAATAATTACATGGTGCTGTTTGTCTGCCTTTTACTTTTAGATAATGAAAGGACTGCTAGAATTTGGTGTTGCTTTGATTTCTCAGTCTAAACTACACATGAATTCACCCACTTCCTAGTAATGTAGATTACAAGGAAAAGCTTTCTTCTTGGATCAAGCAAATGATTTCTATAGCAGACACTTTAAACTCAATATGTACACAGCATAATTTTCCAACCAAAAGAACTAAGAATTCGTGTACTGTTTATTTTCCTTTTGATTGGAAATTTTAAACAGAAGTTACCAAAAAGGATAATCATTGAGGACAGATGTAGTTTTGTTAGCAAGGAAAAAAAATGGGTGAAGGGTGGGGTGTAGGGGATGGCTTTAAAGGATGGGTGGAGTTGAAATAGTTTAGTTTATGTGGTTTTAGGGGACTCAATGCAAGCATTTAGCACTTTATATTTGTTTCTTTTATATTCACAAAACTTAGAGCTTTTAAAAGTTCCTTTATTCACTACCATTCCCAGGGAGATTGGGAGTTGGAGTCCAAAAAAGAAAAGAAAAGGTATTCCTAAATTCTGGTTGTAATAATCTACAATTAATTACATCAGCAAAAAAAGTGGCATGTTATAAAACATTAATCTTAATCAAAACAACAGCAATAGATTAACTAAACTGGACATTATCTATGTACTTGATTTTATTACCTGTCTTAACAATAATGTGTTGCATTTTTCTTTTATATTTAAAAATAAGATGATTAAAACAAAATCTTGAATTGAACTGTAGTCATTTTGGGGACATTTTGATCCTTATCCTGTTCACTAATTCCTTCTTTCTTGTCTCTTTTAGCCCTAAATGTTTCTTGACCTTACTTCCAGCAGCTGATCTTTTCTGTTCGTTTATCAGCTACATCAGCACCTTCTTGAAAGTGGCTCCCTTTAACTATCATCTATCACACAAACTCTGAAAGCTGCACATGATGGCAAATATAACAATAACATTTATAACTACTTGCCATATTCTTTTGAAGGTCTCTGTGCTCTAATTGGAAGTCCTTGACAACCTCCTTCAGAAAAACCACAAGGACACTAAACATGAATTATACACTCAATATGTACAAACAAGTCAAAGCATTATGGATAGTGTGGTGATCATTCATCATAAGAAGAATGGTTTTGGTGAGCAAACACAACATTAATGAAACATGGAGTATCTGACTTGTGCACCCGCTCTTTGTGAGGAACACAGAGCACTCAGTGAAAGTAGGTAAGTCAGACCATTGTAGAAAGCTGCTGATTCTGTTCCTGTAGCAGGAACAATGTGTTTGCAGAGACTTCAGTGGCCTTGTTAGCTGGAGAATGCTGGGAGTTGTGGTCCAAGAAGGTAAAGCTTCCAAGCTTGAGCTTTGGCAGATGAATTAATCACACCAAAAACACATACATTACTTCTTTGTGTATGGTGACAGAGGCCAGGAAGTGAATTGGGGAAAATGCTATAGTTCAGTGGCAGAGTACATATTTTCTATATAAAAGGTTACAGGTTTGACCCCTGGCCCCTGCAGGTTGATTGTGGAAAGATTCCCATTCAAAAACCCTGGAGAGCTGCTGCCAGTCAATGTAGATATTAGTATGGTCTGGGCTGATAGAAGGCAGCTTCCTGTGTGATCAGATGGAGAACTGCTAATCTGTCCTGGGAGCAGAAATAAATAATTGTGGTATTGAAAAGTCCAAATCACCTTTTTTAATTTAAAGTAACTGATGAGTCTTTAACATAGATAATCTTTTGTCTCAGGCTTCATGTCTAGAAGAATGAAATGAAGAGTGATGGTTAAAAGAACAAGAAAAGAATATTATTTCCTGTTTGGTCATTTGCTTCATCAGGAACTTTCATTCCCCAAAGGGACCAGATCGATGTAATAATGTAAGATCTCCAACCTGTTGCGTTCCAGATGTGCTGGGTTGCAACTCTGATAATTCCTAGCTAATGCCCAATGGACGTGCTGGCTGGACATTGCAGTGGTTTCAGTCTATTATACCTGGAGAGTACCAGGTTGGGGAGGACTGCCATTTTGCATCAGTCTTTTAAAAAGAATGCATGCGCACTTGCAGTTTCTAATTTTGGACTATAGTTCTCAGAATCCCCTGGCTAGCATGGCAACTGACCATGGTGACTACAGGATTCTTGGAGTCGTAATCCTAAAAGGCAACTTTCCTGTACTTGGAGCACAATGCCCACATATTTAAAAGGCTGGGATCCTCTATAGTATTCACAATATTTTTGAAACATTAAAAGTTTGGCTCATCCTTTGTTCTCCTTGCCTTGTTAAGTATTTTTAAGCAAAAGGTCCTCTTCAGTATAATCCAGCTTTTTGAAGAAAACACTCCACCCCAACACATGCTCCTTATTTCCTGGAAAATATTATTAGTCGTGAGGCTACATTGTTAAAGCTTTTATAATCTGCTCCTTTTCCATTTTCTCTCCTTTCCTTTTATCACAGTCTCTCCAGATTTTCACTGACTCATTCTTTTCTCCCCAACTTTACCATTAAAACTTCCTCTCCTGCTCTGATGCAGAATTGAAACCAAACTCTGCTCATCTTTCAGATTGCCCATGACAACACTCTCACATTTTCTGAAAACTAATCATCGGTCCTGTTCATTGGCCTTTCTTTTTCTTTGTATTCCAGCTGTCTTCTCATCTGCCTGACTCCATCTTCTTTGTGTTTTCCTTTCTTACTCTGTCTTCAGGTTTGTCTGTGTGTGCTGCCAAAGGATGTAACTATCATAATTTGTATGAATGAGACAACACAGAGGAAGTATGACATTGGGACATAGACCTTGGTCTTGTATGGTACTGAATGGGCACAGTCTTCTTGAGAATTTGGAAAGGTCACTTTCTGGAACAATTGCTAGAATCCTCTAGCCATGGCCATGTTGGCTCAGGGATTCTGGGAATTGTAGTCCAAAAAGCTAATTTTCCTGGTTCTATTATTACAGCCTGATCTTAAAATACATGCATTTACCCACTATAGAAATGAAAAGGTGCCGCTGTGCTTAGTAAATTGGTACAACTGGCAGAACTATAGAACTAGTAGGGTTGGTGATAGTAAACTGCTGAGGTTGTGTGTCTTGGAAGAAAAGAAGAAGAAAAGGACAAAGAACCTGGCATATGAGGAAGAAAACAACAGAGATGCTATAATCCAGTGCAGCATGTTTAGCACACTGGATTTTTAATCAGTTTAAAAGTACAAATCTATATATGATAACACTGGTGCTTCTCAAGCTATCTCAAATAGCAGACTGCCATTCCCTTCCCACTCCATGTTCTAGGGACTGCTGCTATATTGTGCCGTATTGTTATCATATTTGCTTCATTTCGTGGAAACTCTCCATGGAGTGACTGTGAAGCCATTACTCATCCATGGACCACCACTTTGAATAGCACTTGTCTATACAAAAATAATTCTCAATTATTTCAGTGGCACTCATTCTCAGCTCAGAGAGTTTAAAATTGCAACCTAAATTCACACAAAATTGCTGGATAGCAGATTTTGGCTAGGTGAGTTATACCTCTAATAGATTTTTGGCAGTGATTTAGCTGGAAAATTTGAAGAGCTCACTGTGACATGGCCTATTTTTCAGTACAAGGAAGAAACATTTTATTTCAACATCAAGAAGTCAGTTCTAACAGAAAAAAGTTTTTTGTAAAGCTACTGGGTCTTAATTGTACATTCAGAATTAAAACCATGCTGCTTGATGTAATACTTTGCGCAAGTCCAGGGGGACAGCACACAAATATATATATATATTTCCTGGGAAAATCCTCCCTCCCTCCTGCTGCTGCTGTGTGGATTGTACCTTAGAGGCTTTCTCTCTGTCCTACCATCATCAAAGATTAGGTTGGCGAGGACATGGGACAGAGCCTTCTCTGTGGCTGCTCTCACACCGTGGAACCCATGGGAAGCTAGGTTGCCCTCCTCTGTGATCTCTTTTCACTGTCAGCCAAAACCTTCTTATTTTAACAAGACTTCAGTCTTTAACTGGGTGTGGCAGAACAGTCTCTTAATGTAGTATGCTGTTTCTTGATCTTGATCTGCATTTTGAACTGTTTTAAGTATTTTAATATGGTGGACTATTTAAGAGTTTTTAAACTTTTGTACCACACATTGTATTTTGCTTTTTGTTTGTGAGTCCTGTTAAGGGAGAAAGATGGGATATACATTGTATAAATGAGTAAAACAAATGAATTCAGAAGGAGCAGTGAAGCCAGTGGGACTGGCAGGAAACACAATAATCTCTGCTAATTAAGATATGAAAGCCAGTGTGGTGTAGTGATTTGAGCATTGGACTACGACCTTGGAGATTAGGGTTTGATTCCCCAGTTGATCACAGAAACCCACTGAGAGACCTTCAGCGCATCACACACTCTCAGCTCCAGGAAACTCCCTTGATAGGTTCACCTTAGGTTTGCCATAAATCAGAAATGACTTGAAGGCACACAACAACAACAAATCAAGACATCCCAGTTCATGATTTCTGTGAGCATAACTCCACACTGTACTGCTGGTGTTAGTCAAGGAGAGAGTAAAAAAGATGGAAGAACTTCAGAAGGAGAGTGAATCATTTTCTGGAATCCAAGAAGTAATAGTATGATGGACACACCTTGCCCCCCTCATTCTTCTTCTTCTTGCTGTTGTAGCCCTAGAAGATAATAGGAAGCAAAACCATACCTATGCAGCTTAAAGCACAGCCAAAAATAATCTGACAAGTCTGGTCACAAAGAGTGAATTCTAATGACGGGTTTGCATTAGAAATGAAGTGTTTACATTTGTGTAAAGCAGCACATCTTATTTCCCCCAGTTCCCAACCCAATGCAGTGGAGCTTGGGAAAGTTACTCTTTTGGATGAAGGCCAAGAAGACTGTGCTGATTGTGGGATTCTGAGAGCTGTAATCCCCTAAAACAACATTTCCCAGCTTTGTAGACCCCATCCATTCTGGAGCAGCTTTTGGAGAAGGAATGGGGAGGGGTTATAATTAGTAAGGAACATGAGAAAAAGCTATATATCCTGCTCTACAAAAATTAAGACACTTCCCCAAAGCATTAGATATATCCCTTTATATGATTCTAGTGGAACTACAAGTTTTGTTTTGGCTGTTTTTCTTGGTCAGGGCTAAATCTAAGGACTGTTTCACACTACACAATGATAACACTGTGATTACCCTTTCACCTTCATGTCTGCGTCCCACGAAATCCTTGGAGCTTAGGGAGGAAAATCTAGAATTCTCATCCAGAGAGCTTTACTGCCTTACCAAACTAAAAACTTCATTATGATAACTGTGTGGAAGGGCCATGGGGCCTCACTTGGGCCTGTGATAGAGTTGCAAAGCAGTAGAACAGTGACATTTGAGAGGTGAGTGTTTAAATTTCCCTCTTCTGCCTTTTTTTTTGGGGGGGGCAACTTAATTTCTCTAGGCTCTTCCCTCAAGTATATGGCAACGGCACCATGGGAATGTTGGCATGGGGAAAATCAGTGGGTAGGAAAGAGATTAAGCACACTTAGACCTAGCTCCTATCTATGCAATTTCTTTCTCACATGGTGTTTTGCAACCATTTACAAGAAACTCCTTTATCGATGCACCTAAAGCAGGAGTGAACAATTTTTGTTCCTCTTGGGCCCCAGAACTGTTCTTTTGCCCCCAAATAGCCCCGTATAAACTCCAGTGGGTAGGGAGGGCATTTCCACCATGTTAAAAAATATTTGTTTTGCAAATTTTTTCAAAAAAACCAATCCCCCCCACCCAATGACCTCTAAGGGATGTAAGGAGCCTTTCTACCATAATTTGTGCCCATTTGGGCCACTTTAGGCCAAGGAAAAAGCTTTTTTTTTTTTAAAAAAAAGGAATGTACTTCTGTTCACTCTCTGTTGTTTAAAAAAAAAGGTCCCCCTTGCACCCTGGAAGGGTCTAAAACATAGTTAAGGTTATGGTTAAAACATGGTTAAACAATGTCCCCTATGGGGTGTTTGGGAACACTTGGGGGCAAAAATTGTTTGTTTGTTTGTTTTTGGAAGAGTGAGTGCAATGGTGTACGTGTCCCTCCAATTTCTCCTGGGAAGTCAATGTGGCCCCATAGCCTTTCATAGGCCATTTCCACACTAGACTGTTATAATGCTATTAATCCACTTTCAACATCCTATGGAATCCTGCAAACCCCAGGATTCCATAGGATGTTGAAAGTGGAATAATAGCACCATAACAGTCTAGTGCAGAAATGACCATAGTTGTCAACCTCTGATGTAAAGGAGTCAATAAATGGAAATGTGCTATTGAAACAATGGAAGATGCTGCTACAGGAGACAGAAGCAAGACCATACCACAATTTCCATCCAATTTAATTAGAGGTTAACATTTCCCACAGTTGACCAAGAAGCTTAAAAAAAAAGGGGAGGGGGAGAAGGAGTGGTGGTAGTGGTGGTGAAGATTGCAGTCTTGGATTCTGGGGAATAGATGAATCTTCTTTTTCTTTCCATTTCAAAGCCAGATCAAAAGTGGTCTCAAATTTGGAATGACACATAATTTAAAATGAAGGAACAAGATGGTGAGTGGAGAAAAGGCCTTAATATAAATATTTGTTCTGTAGTTTGAAGTTTATAAAACTAATCAAATAGAAGATAGGATTTTTTTTCACTCAAGAAAGTCATTTTTGAACATCTAGAAAATAATTAGTCTCTGTCAAAGATAAGAACGTTGCAGAGGAATTTTCAGAAAACCAGCCATTATTTTACCAAGCAATATAAAACAGCAACTCACTCTTCGATCAGCAGATAATGGATCCTGATAATTACTGTTTCCAGCAGAAATAACTGGGCAAATATTTAACATTGCAAGTCAGCGTGAAACTCCTAACCTGACCAAAAAGGCTAGGACATAATATGAATAAATGTGTAACTCCATTATCTGGAGGAAAAATTGCTTCTTGCTAGAACACCTTCTGCCCAAACATTTATAGTCCCTGAACCATTTCTATCTGATCCAAGACAGAAAACTCAAGTATCAATTCACCTACAGGAACAGAAAAATGGAAACATGTTATGTAAATGATACAGTGGACCCTGCATGGCATAATTTTGATATTTGTACAATCTGTGCAGGTTTTTCTTGCCATTTCCTGGTTTCTGGACTCTAGCTTGTCTTTCTCCAGCACCCAGTTAACATGATGAGCTGCTTGGAGCTGCAACTTTGCCAAGGCCCTTAGAGATGAGCCCATGGATAGCATACCTTCCAACACTTCACATATGAAAACTAGGACACATGTGGCCTAACAACACCAGAGTGTGGTCAAGAGGGCAAATGTTATTAATGAGAAAGAACACACAAGCCAGGAGAGGCTGTAGTAGTTTGCTTTTGCCTAAGTCTACAGTGAACAACAAGATTCCTCAATGTCGGGTAGCCTTCCATATTTTAGTAATGGGATATGTAGTAGGAGTTAGGTAGTAGCTTGCTTGTAACAAGGTATGGGAACCAGAGACCGTTAGACAAACAAAAAGCTAGGAATGTACTGATAAGCACAGCCAGGCTGCACCAGAACATCAAGGTCTCTTGCAGGTGGGAAGATGAACTCTTTGTCTTTTATGTTTTGTATTTTGCTAATTGTCTCCAGTTCACTCACTGAAGTCCTGTGTGATGTATCACGCTCCTAATAAACAGTGTTTATGCACTGTTCTATTTGTGTGTGTGAATTCAGTTCCTGACAGAGTGAGTGAACTCCCTGTAAAAATATTACCATGTGTTTCAAAAAATTGAGGAAGAGCCTCAAGAAGAAAAGCATCTGGCGAAGACATCAAAACTCCAGACAATGGAATCGCTGAAAGAGATGAGATAGACCCCAGCCGGCATCCTGATGCCAGACCCAAAATCTGGGCCTTGATTGCTCCAACCACCTCAACTGGAGGTCAAACCTGGGCCTGGGGGGAAAGACCCAAAACTGCTCTGCACCAGCGTCACTGAGCTACAAGATGGAATACTTCGATTGTCAAGATCAGCTTGATGGAACAACTTCTCGCCAGGGAAGAAGAAGTGGAAAAACAACGAGAAGAAATTTGCAAACTCAGAGCTCAGCTCCATGACTGGAGACTTCTGGTGCCTCAGGTTGGGCATGTGCCACCCCAGTTTCTAGCAGCAGCTGCTCCAGTGCCCGCAGCACCCACACCTCCAGGAATACTGGCACCACAAGTGGGCCCCAGACCTTTTCGAGAATTGAAGACCACTTATGATGGTGATGGAACCACCCTAACTTACTTCCTCAACATGGACTCTAATTACATGATTGACTACGGGAACAGTTTCCCAGATGATGCCCCCAGAGTCAGATACCTGAGCCAATACCTCAAAGGAGAAGCAGCAGAGTGGGTCACCAGCCTGTTCGACTCACAAGCTCAGGAGACAGCCGATTTGCAGCTGTTCATGCATAGCCTCAGAGAAAGGTTTGAAGATCCCTTCTTCCAGGAAGAAGCCATATACCAACTCAGAAAACTATGCCAAGGAAAAGGGACTGTCAGAGAATACGCCCATGAATTCAGAAAGTTAGCCACTAAAGTACCGGAATGGAAAGATGACATCCTCAAGCAATTTTTCCAAGATGGATCAAACCCCATTATACTATATCGCTGCCTGACACAAGGAGACCCTGCCAGCCTCTTGGAATGGAGAAGTGGAAAGCATCATGGAGAGCATCCAGGTCGCTCAGCAGAGACAAGCCCAAGGAAGCGGTCGTCGAACTCTGGCACCTCGAAAAACCATTTTCCTGAGCAGTAAGGAAAAGAAAAAACGCCTACGAGAAGGAACCTGTTTCCAATGTGGGGAAAAATGCCACATCACTAGCGAATGCCGGGGATCAAAGAAATCCACTGAAGAAAAATCGGGCACCCCCACCACCTGACCCGCAAGAGACTGGCCTGCATCCTGCAAAGCTGATACTCCGAAGCCGCCAACCAAACATCCTGCCGGTAGAACCGCTGCTGGAACTTGTGATGGCGAGGACAGCCCGCTGACCACCTCCAACTCTGAAAGTGATGAATGGGACCCCGACCAATCTGCTAATGTAAGTGCAACTAAAACTGTCATGTGTATGTTACGGTAACTTTACAAGGCAATGATGGGAAGTTATGAATGTATAGGGCCTTAGTTGACTCATGCTGCACCACTAGTTTATTGAATCCCATGGTGGCCAAAGAACTTGCAGTAAAGTTTGAACCCCTTAAAAAAGCCGTCAATTTATCACAAATGGATGGCTCACCCATGGCAGGAGGCCCTGCATGGGAAAGGACCAAGCCCATACCTGTTCAAGTGGGAAACTTAGAGGGGTGATTACGTTCCTAGTGCCTAACAAAATTGGGTTTCAAGTGGTTCTTTGGTATGACTGGCTAAAAAAGCACAATCCCCAAACTGACTGGACCCAAAGTTTATTCAAGCACACCAATAATAACATTGCAGTGCCCGAAATAAAATCTCCCAAGACAGCACTTGAATTGAGCCCTGAACTACTGCAGAAAATCCCACCAGACTACTGGGACCTGCAGAAAGCTTTTGAAGACCACAAAGCAGACAAACTGCCCCCACACAGAGACTTTGATTGCAAGTTGAGATTGATAGAGGGAGCTAAAATTCTCAAACTGAAGATATAACCTATGAACCACTAAGAACTAGAGACACTAAAAAAAATCCTGAATAAAAATCTGCAACGTGGATTCATTAAGCTCTCATCAGCTCCCACAGCAAGTCCCATATTTTTCCGTAACAAAAAGGACGGAGGAGACCCTAGACTCATTGTAAACTATAATTTAATTAATCAGACAGTATTGCCTAATTCGAACCCGATTCTTTTAACTACGGATATACTAAACCAATTGATTAAAGGCAAATTTTTTACTAAATTGGATCTCATGGAAGCTTTCCATAGAATACGCATGGACCCTGCAAGTGAATGGTTGACCACATTCTCAACCCCTATGGTAACTACCAATGGACTGTTCTCCAATTTGGATTGCAAGCTGGTCCTGCTGCATTCCAAATGTTCCTCAACTCTGTACTACAAGATCTCCTCTACGATGATGTTGTTGTTTACCTAGATGACATTTCAATCTACTCAGAAAACCTTGAACAACACACCAAACTTGTGCGTACTGTATTACAAAGACTCATAGACAATGAACTTGTTGTTAAACTTTCTAAATGCCAATTCCACGCTCAAAACTTTGACTATTTGGGATATCGAGTTTCCAATAATACCCTAAACATGGACCTCTCCAAAATTGCTACAATTCTAAACTGGCCTGCACCCAAAACTAAAAAACAACTGCAACAATTTCTTGGTTTTGCAAACTTTTATTGTAACTACATAGAAGGATTTGCTGCAATTGTGCTCCTTCTCGCTGATCTATTAAAGAAAGCTCCAAGTGGCAAAACGAACTGCTGCAACCGCATCACCTGGACTGAAAAATGCCAAACAGCCTTTGATGCCTTCAAGAAAAAACTTACCTCTGAACCACCACTTCTATTGCCTGATACTAACAAGGAATTTATAATTCAAACTGATGCCTCCGATTTCACCATGGGAGCCATTCTCCTCCAAAAAGACACAGACGGACACCTCAAACCATGTGCCTTCATCTCCAAAAAATTCTCTACCCCACAATGTAACTGGCCAATTTGGGAAAAAGAAGCCATGGCCATCCATTTTGCACTTTCCACCTGGTGACACTTCCAGTGCTCCCCAATACCCTCTCTGCATCTCAACCTCCCTCTCTCCAATCTTGGATTACAAAACTCTCTTCTACTTGGACTTCTGTGTGTTCCGCTCTTGAGTCTTCCAAAGCTTCTCACAAGTGCTTCGCGGACAGAAACTGCCACCTCAATCCTGCTTACAAGCCTGGGGATCTTGTCTATCTCTCCTTCAAGAACATTGCCACTGATAGCCCCTCCAAAAAACTCGCCCCCAAATACCTTGGTCCTTTCCCAGTCAAATGGGCCACTAATGATGTCACTTTTGAACTTTCTTTACCTGACACTTACAAACTTGTTCACCCTGTTTTTCATTCCAGCTTACTGAAACCAGCTCCTTTGAATTCTTCTTTGGAGACTGACCCGACTATGCACAACACAGTTCCTTCATCACCAGTTTCACATCTCCATACTTAGCTATTGCTTTTCATGATTGCATTTCAGTCTTTGTTCCCCCCTCTTTTTTCTTTTCCCTTTCTTTTCTGCATTATCCAACCTTCCCCTCTTTCCCTATTCATTCTTTACTGTACTGATTTGATTTGCTAAAAGCTGATTCAGTTTTTTTCCGGGACAGGCAGGATGTCGGGTAGCCCTCCATATTTTAGTAATGGGATATGTAGTAGGAGTTAGGTAGTAGCTTGCTTGTAACAAGGTATGGGAACCAGAGACCGTTAGACAAACAAAAAGCTAGGAATGTACTGATAAGCACAGCCAGGCTGCACCAGAACATCAAGGTCTCTTGCAGGTGGGAAGATGAACTCTTTGTCTTTTATGTTTTGTATTTTGCTAATTGTCTCCAGTTCACTCACTGAAGTCCTGCGTGGTGTATCACACTCCTAATAAACAGTGTTTATGCACTGTTCTATTTGTGTGTGTGAATTCAGTTCCTGACACTCCCTCCTCCTCTCCTCTCCTCTCCTCTCCTCTTCTCTCCTCTTTTGCACTTTGAACTCAGTTTGCAGCAATTGAGATAAGCTGAATGCAAGGGGGGAAAATGGGACAAATAGAAACTGAAATGTTTTAAACTGGAGCTTTTTAATAGCATCTGAAAAAGTAGGATGACAGAAGATTAATTGATACTGCCAAATTAGGGCAGTTGCCAGGTATGTGATAGTCCTTTCTGCTGTACAATTTAGTGGAATTCATACCACAATGATTGCTGTGCATATCATCCCTATAACTTGCCAGAGCTAAAAGAATAAAATCTTGTGACCCTTTATATTGGACATAAACTTTCCAGGGCTCCAGCCACTTCAGCATCAACAAATTGGAATCCTCAGACATTTATGCCAAACAAACTTCTTCGTCTTTAAGGGTCCACAAGACTTTTTGTTGCTTTTACTTCAACAAACTTATATGTTTGCTTTGCTGAATTTTGTTTTGTCAGTGTTAGTTGCTAGAGTTGATTAGCACTGCTGCTATTTCAGAATTTGGACTTCGTCACCAGCAGCAGAGACGGCTGTTTGGTGAACCTTAACCAGGATAGGAAAAAGATTTACAGTTCCTAGAAACTCTTATCTAGCATGGCCTATGGTTCTGCCTGGAGTCTACTTCCTGAGGTTAAGGAATCTCAGTAAAATAGTAAGAGATTGGAAGGGAGATAAAACAAGCTTGTGATGCGTCATTATTCACAAATAGTTTTGCTGAAAAGAAGTAGTGAGAAGGGAGGAAAATAAGGAAAATACGCGGGAACTAAACCCTCTCCTAATGGATAAGCAACACCTATCACTATCAAAGCACACTGCAGTAACAAAATGCTGTGACTTTCTTTGGAAATGTACAGCAGTCCAAAGGCTTAAGGATGTCTAAATCTATGCACAAGTTCAGTTGTATGATGTGGAGTAATGAATGTTGATTTCGTGTCAAAGAATTGGTAACAAAACTATTCCTGTTGGATATATTGTGAATGAAAACAGCCTTGATATTGCAGATTTGTGGCTGAGTGCTGAATGGGTTAGTTAGAAAAAAGGAAGAAAATATACAAAATCCACACCAGAATGAACTGGTTCCACAGTATGGCTTTGTTTGTGCCAGCTCTGTTTACTTTGGCTGAGGCAAGTAATGGGAAGGGAGAAAGGCCAAAGCTGAACACTTCATGCAGAATATATCACTGCCTACCAAGAGCCATGCTTGCCAAAGAAAAATTAACAGATGTTCATGAGCGTTTACAAGCTTGTCAGATGCACTTATAAGAAAGCCTGCAGCATACGAGAACTCAGTTTTAAAAGTATATATTAATGGGGGACATATTAATGCTGTCACTTACCTCTCAGTTTTAATGAGTTTAATTCATTATTTTTATTGTTTTATCTTTTTTTTCTCACTCTTACATATTGGTTTTGTAATATCTGTGTTGAATGTAATATACCTCAAGATTTTTAAAATGAAAAGAAATATAATAATCTTCATAAATGACTAAAACATTTTGGACATAGTTTAATCTAACAGGTTTGTCAAGAGGTTTCAGTATATTTGGGATGACCCTCAATGTACCATCACAATCACATTATCTGATCTCTTGTGGAAACCTTGATTAAGCACCTGCTTATTACCAGAGGGATAGAGATTGGAGTGGTGGGGGAGAAAGGAATAGGGAGAGATTGAAAAAAGAGGGAGAGAAAAGAGAATGGAATGCAGAGGTAGATTTATATGTATATGTATGTATGTGTGTATATGTCTGTCTGCCTGCCTGCCTGCCTGCCTGCCTCTCTCTCTCTCTCTCTCTCTCTCTCTCTCTCTCTCTCTCTCTCTCATATCTATTTAATCTCCCATCTTCCTCACAAGATGGGATTCAAGGCTTTGTGCCATGGGGCAGCAAATCAGTTGTGAGTTTGAGTCAAGAGCATAATGGATCCATTGAAGGGGCTGAACTTATTGAGAGGATAGAAGTTCAGCACCTCGGACAGCTCATTTAAAACCTGGAAAAGATTCACTGTGCCCTAGCACAGAAGCTTCCAGCTATCACCGGAGGAAGACCCAGAAAAACAGTTGTCTGGGAAGTGTGGAAGAATTGAGGTGGGGGAGTAACAACAAAGTGTGATTGAAATGAGAGTATTGTTCCCTTAAATAAGAATTTTGACCCCCCCCATGCAGTTTTCCTTTAGTCTCCAAGTTTTTAGCATTATGGTGATGGAGGAGAGAAATTAAAAATTAATATACACCTATAATTCTTTGCTTGCTCTGCTCACATTCCCTGGGTATCTTTGTCTCACTCTTTTCTTCTGTATTTCTAAATTTTCAAGTGAAGTTGTAAGTTATTGCAATGCTAGAAATTTGGGAAATCAAGGAAAATTTCATCAGGGAGCAGAATTCTTATATGGAGGGGTTAATGCCTTCATTTAGATCACTTGCCAACCTCTGTCTTACCTGGAAGAGCCACTGTAGTTTCAATGTTGTACTATGGCCATTTCCACACTAGACTGTTATAGCGCTATTATCCCACTTTCAACATCCTATGGAATCCTGATGTTTGCAGTTTAGGGAAGGGGCTAAGGATGTTGAAAGTGGAATAATAGTGCTTCAACAGTCTAGTGTGGAAATGGCCTAGGATTCTGGGAAACCAGGGTTTAAACTCCCACTCAGCCACAGAAACCCCTGGGTCGCTTTAGCCAAGTCACACACTCTCAGCCTTAGAGCAATGGCAAATCTCCTCTGAATAAATCTTGGCAAGAAAATCTATGACAGGGTTACCAGGTCCAGTGCTATCAAGTTGCACAGGAAACAACAGTCTTACCTGGACTGAGGTTCAGTTTATTAGCCCTCATCTGTCCCAATTCAGGGTCAATGTTTGAAGTATCTAATCTCCTCACCTGGATTAAATGCAAAAGAAAAGCAGAGTTGAGTATCAGCAGCATATTGGTATCACCTCACTTGAAATCTCCAGAGGATCTCAACCAGTAGTTTCATGCAGATGTTATGTTGTTAGAGGTAATCCAATGTATATCCGGGCTCATTTCCTTATCTGCAGTAATCACAGAGCTCTGTTGATGTAAGTATAGATAGCATCAATTTACAGCAGCTAATGATTTCCCAATGGCAAGTTCTCTTCAAAGACTTTTTGACCTGTCTGAAACAATCTTCCATTAATGCAGTTCTAAAGGACAATACAAAAAAATCTGCAAGAGAAATACCTCATTAAGAGAACTGAACTTTCATTTCCAAATTCTTTTGGAATCAAGGTTGTACTTCAAGTGTTTCCAAGAGTTATTTATCACTTTACATTTTAAACTAGGAGTGGGATACTGATTCCCCCGCACCAGAGAAAACAGAGGTTATTACTACCAGGAGGAAAGATCCTTTCGAAAACAGCCCTGAAAATCCTAATGCTTATAGGTAGATATAATATTATGTAATATTGTCCTATGAATAATATGTGTTCCTTCCAATGGAAACAAATATTTTAAGATTTTCATGGGATGATTCCCAAAGCACTTAAAGCTGATATGGTGCTTTGGATAGAGTGCTAGGCTGAGTGTAGAAAGCAAACCAAAGTTAAAAGCTCCACTCAGCTGTGAGTATATACCAGATTCCTTAGCAATAACTATCTCTCTGCCTAATCTACTGCTCAGAATTACTTTGAGTAGAAAATGTTGTGCATAATAAAGGCAGAATATACATATAAACTAATATATAATCTCTATATAATCTCCATGAGATTATATATTATATATATTATATAATTATATATAATATAATTATATAGATTATATAATCAGTATATCGATTATTATTATATATTATTATTATTATTTTATAATCTCTATATCAAAGATATAACATTATTATTTATAGTTTTTATACATACTGTTGGTATTATAGTTTTACATGAGGCAAAAACATATAACTCAAAAGGAAACTGGGCTGGGGTAAAGTATTGCTAAATAACAAATGGGAGTGCTGGAAAGATTCTGTGAAAGAAGGCACAGAATCTGTTTTGGAGGCAGGTATATTAAGCATGGTTAACACTGTACTTGGAAGAATTAATACCAAAATGAGAAAACATCCCTCCAAATCTGGTACTACATCATATTAAAGTGGGTAAGCTCTATGTATGATTTAGAGCCCTGACATCCCAGGATTCCAAATTTGGGGTGCCTACGCAGATGGAACTTTTCATATCAGTTTGTGGGGCAGGAAGGGGGGAGTCACGTAAGACAACCTGGAGGTGTGACTAAAGACATTTCTCCAGATTGAGTCTCTTCATATGCTTTAATGAAAACACAGAGCTTGAGATGTCTAGATTCTGGTATATGTAGGTATTTATAGGTCCTAAGGCTAAACCTTCCTGTGAATGTATAAGAAACTGTCTTCTACTTCTGAATTCATCTTAAGGGGTGCAAATACACATTCAGTATTCTTGATACCATGTGAACATGTGTATTTTCCAGTGTTCTGCATTTATAGTGAAGAGACAACACATTCTACATGTGAACCCTCCTACACTTTCAAAGAAATACTTTTATATTAAATAGTTCTTTCCGATCCTATCATGTAACAAAAGTTCATCAAATGCATAAACTTATCCTTATGGCATATCTTAAAGTTAAGCTGTATAATCATTACACACACACACACACACACACACACAGTGATTATATGGCTTAGTTTTAACTAGTTTAAGAAATTTGCATTTTAGAAGTACTGGTATAGTTCTTTATAAGCTTTTGAATCCTCATAGGTTTCTATGATAATAGCTCAGGTACATATAATGAGAGATTCTTATATCAAAACCCCACAAAAACCTAGAATTCTGGATCTAAGACTTCTGTGCACACTCACAAATAGATCTAGAATGACAATTTTTTTTGAAGCAAATCAGAATCTGGAATAATAAACAAGTAGACATTTGAGGAGGAAAAACATGTAGTAAATCCAAATAAAAATTTGTCTGAAACTGCCAGGTTTTCTCTTATCTCTCCTGAGACTGTGCTTGAGTGAGTGCCCAACTATTTCATTAGCAACATTTGCATTTTGATTCTTTTCATTGTGTAGCTTTACGTTTGAAGCTACAGTCTTTAGAGTGAGAAAACTGAATATAATGATGATGCCTGGGGCAATGTTTTAAGAAGAAAATGACTTTAAAGAATGTGTGCACATATTTGGTCTTGTATAATCTGCTTGTTTGCGTTAGCGTACAGATGTGTTTGTGTAGGACTTCATCAAGTCAAGGTAGAAATTAAAATTTCAGGAAACAGGGTGAGAGCAAAATAATGTTTATTTTAATTGTATCTTTATCCTTGCAGGAGGTGAACATGGTCCAAGGAGAGTGTTGTTGGCTGCAGATTCAAAATAGCAACCAACACTTTAAATCCAGCTGTGGGGTGCCAAGAAAAGTGTGAAATTATTATAATTGAATAGAGAGTATCGCAAGAGGTTGGTGTGATAATAAGACTGCTTTAAATGCCATTATAGAATCAAAATGAAAGTAGATCCAATTTAACGTTTTGACACTGATGTTTGCCGAGAAAGTAAACTCCTCCTTGTTTTGGTCTTTTGCAGATGAATAGAATGGAATATAATTTTTGCACATTGCCGACTGCATTTTTTAAAATAAATGTGGTCATTTATAGCCATATTTTATTGCTGTTTTGAGGATATGTTTCACCATCGGGGATTTGGATAGGTCAGGCCAGCATGATGGCAGACCCTGTGCATTTTAGGGCAAAAGTGGTTAGGAAGAACTTTTTCTCCCTTCCTCCAAATTGTAGAAACCCCACAGTCACTTAATACATTGGATCTCAGCCTTTGGTCTTACAGATATCTTAGAGCTTCAGCTTCCAGAAGCTCCATCCAGGATGGCCTAGGTTTAGGAATACTGAGATTGTAATCAAAAACATCTGGAGATCCAAAGGGTTGAGAAACACTATTATAGTGGGACAGATAATAGACGTGTAGAGAAACATAGGTTACTATTATAACAAAGGGAAAAACAAATCTGTAATTGAAAGAAAAATACTTTTATTGGCAGTGGTGGTGACTTCTGCTTCTGCTTTTTACTTACATCCTGCCTTTTCCCCATTACTGGGACTCGAGTGAACTTACAAATAATTAAGAACATACAGAAAAATCAGATCTCTCTCTCTCTCTCTGTATCTCATTTTCAAAACAATGAAACAATCTATAGGGTTAAACATATTTAAAATTCATTCATTACAATATAAAACTCAGCAAAACAGCATACCATTAAAGCCCATTGCAGCCATTTCCTAAAAAGGAAAGTTTTCAGCTGCAGGCAGAATGAGAGCAAGGAGAGGGCCACCCTAGGCTCTTTATAGAGAGAGTTGCACTGTCTGAGGGCAGGAACCAAGAAGGATCTCTCCCAAAGATATTAGAGCTCAAACAAGTTCATATAGGGAGGCATGGTCTTTCAAAGCTTTCTCCAGTCACCATATTTACTTCATGACTTTAGAACTCATAGAACACCAACTAGAATCACCTAATTGATGGAAGAGGGAGAAAAAATGAGGGGAGGCAAGAAAGAAAAGTGCAGGAGAGAGTTCAGTTCAAGTGCAGACTTCAAGGAGGAGATGATAGAAAGACAGAAATAGTAGAACTGAAAAACTTTACAGAAGTATTACTCAGATACAACAATGCCTCCCATCCATTCTTCACAATGACATTTGATTTTAGAGAGACATGGTACCCTTCTATCCATTTCAGAGAAGATCATTGAGAAAGATCTCAGTGGCAGAAGTGGGGAAAGAGATGGAGTTTTTCATGAAGTGCAATCCACCCTGAAAGCTTTGCAGAAGAAATTAAATGTCAAGCACATTTTATGACCTGCTGTGAAATAAAGGCGTAACAGGGCACATGCTAGAAAATATGACAAAAGAATTTGGAGAGAATGCAACATGTTTCCACTTTAAGTAATCAGTTGCAGTCTTAAGTGTATAACCAAAGACTCTTCTGGACTAAGGCAAAAGTACATATGCTAGCATACATAATAGGAACAGTAACTTTTTAAAAGCCACATCACACCTGTTCCTTGGCAATATTTAAACAGGCATTCCTGTATTTTATGTATTTTTCTGTACAAATTGTTTTACACAGGATTTTTATACACTGTGAGGGAACACCATATCCAGTGAATGAAAAAAATCTTTCACAAGCCCAGCCAGATTGGTAGACATTGGTGTCATGAGCAACAAAAGTTAAAATATGAAATGAATATTTTAGTTAATAAGACTGGCCATGTTCCAGGAAGCAAACACCACAGTTTCAACTGGAGCTTAAAGGCCCCTCCCTAAACTGCAAACCCCAGGATTCCATAGATGTTGAAAGTGGAATAATAGCACTGTAACAATATAGTGCAGAAATGGCTCTGGTCTGCATGAAGTATGGAAGGTGTAGGTATCCTACTTCTGGTTTGTGTAATCTCTAAAATGGGTGAATGTTTTCTAGCCCTTGAGATAATTTTGATATACAACTTGTTATAAGTATATTAATCAATAATAAATAAATGTCATCTTCAACATGTTTTACCTTTTTGTCAGACATATATACTGGAGTGAATTGACTTGTATACTGTGTGTCTTGGCTCACTTTAGGACCATGTCCAAATATGGAAGTCTGTCGCCATACTCTCCTATGCTCCACTTCTTTTGCCCCCAACCCTGCCCAAAGGTTGATCAGTATGGTTATTCTCCCCTTCCCCTGGTTAAATATAGTTCTGCAGGGTTTTTTTTTTTTTGGCAATGCCTGGATATAACTGTGAGCCTTGATAAACTGTGAGTAAGTACTCAGCTGACCTTGGACTGCTTCTAATGAAAAATGTGGAGCAAATGCCCAGGGTCAATTATGTAGCAGCTTTGTACTTAACAAGAAGCAAACATCATGAGCTCAGCCATGAACTGCTGTGTTTTTAGGCTGTAGAAAGCTCTAATGTGCTGACTCTTATGATTTGCAAAAGCACTGACCTTGTTGAGAGAAGCTGATTTTCCTTCCCCCTGCTTCATATATGAATGATAAAACAGAACAGCACTTAAGCCACAAATAAGAATGCCTTCTTTCCCACTCTTCTTTTGTGTTTTTCTTTGTCATTCTTTTAGAATTTAGAAAAGTGCAATGATTCTTCAAAGAACATCTCACATTGAAAACCACTCCTTGGTAGTCTGTGTGTGTCCAAAAACATTCCTGTGGAGCGTTTTAAACTCCTGGAAGTGAGGGGTTCATAATGAAAACTCAACTTCATCTAGTGATGGTGGCACATAATAATACCAAGGTTGCTGAAAATGCCTTGCTAATGAATACTGGGATGCCACAAATGATAAGGGCACCTTTTAAAGTCTCCATGCAGCAATAGATTTATATTGCTAATTACAATGAAAGGTGCACAGGGATCGGCGGACATTGCCTCTTTCACCCCCAGAAATCAGCACTGTCTCCTTATTAATTAAATTGAATATAGAACAATATCAATCTCCCAGTTCTTATTCCGCTCATTTCATACATACTAATGAGGACAAGCTTCTGAGGCTTGTGGTACTAGGGATCATTTATTCAGTGGCAGGGGAAAAAAAAAATAACGTCAGGATTCAGCCCCCCTGCTGACTTTGCACACAGTTCTGCTAGATTTATATTGGTCTGCTAATAAGTAACTGCATACATTAAACAACAGGCTTGTCATTGGAAGGTTTACAAGCGATTCCTTGTTTTACTTCCTTGAGTAGTCTTGGGTAAGGGGATTAGGAGAGACTGGTCTCCTATGTAAGCCTCTTCCCTTTGTGTTTCATCTGCTGGTTCAAAGATATCCTCTCCAAATAGAAACTAGGGCAAAGTTTCTCGTCAATCATTAAAAAGTCCTCAGCCGTTACAAACTGGCAGATGCACAATTCAATGTCACTTTGCACATCGAATGCACAGCACACTATACACTTAGTAGTTCACAACAATGTGCTATGCAGTCTGCATGCCAAGCGTAAAGGGAGAGACAGAAGATACGATACGGGCATTTGCTGTCTGCATTCCCCCTTCCTTCCTCCCTCCTACCAAATCCCTTTTACCAACAAATCCACATAATATAGTGGAATGGGAACTGTGTTGTACCTAGCCTTAGCCTTATTTATCCGTCTGCATTTTGGACTAACTGCAGGAAGGAAGACTTTGATCAGGAACAGTCCAGACAAATTTAAACACAGTTAAAGGGCAGTAAGTTTCAGTGAGGGCACTGAGCATATGTTTAGCTCTCTTCCATTGAATTCAGAGGGACTTATAAGTACTTATATTTTGCTTGGCTGTTCAAACCCTCTTGTTCTTTGGCACATAGAATGAGGGAATATCTTATACCATGTAATATTACAGTTAGTAAACTAGAGTACATGTGGTCTGGTTATTGCATAGGCACCCTGTACAATGTTATCAATGTCTGTGCTACTTAACTGGAAAACTGGCACTGTTAACAAAATAAAACACACTCAACCAGAGGCGAGGGGAGCTGTGCTTACAGAAGGGGTTCTTCAATTAATGGAACAAAATGTTTGGATTAAAGCTAGTGCATCCATAATGACTGCCATCCGATATTTAAGATGTTTACTTATTTAAGATATTTCTGTATTGTCTCCCAGCCTACAAGGGCTCCTGAGGCAATGAAAAAAATGATTAAAAGAGTACGAAGATAAAAATATTTTAAAAACAGATTCAAACTTTCTTTAAAAACTTTAAAAAATAACCTAAAAACAGTCCTAAATAGATAAAGTAGAGCAATTTCAAGCATTGAAGGCTATGTGGAACAGTAGTGACATCATAATAAACGTGATTTACCATGGCAGGAATGAGCCTAGGTGACCATCACCCTGTTCCTCTTTCAGTATGGATATAGAAAGATCAGAATCTTTCACTTTCATTTCTATTAACCGCATTTCAGGGTCGTATCTGACTATGGTTATTCATGATTATGGTTTGTGGAGATAAACCAGCTTCCATATACCATTTGAGGTTAGCTTGTTTCCAATAAATCTAGTTAAGATTAACCACAAATCACAATTAAGTTAAAATGGAAGAGAACACATCTGAATTCTCCTTTGTAACCATACAAGAGAAGAAGAGGGGATCATGCATGATCAAAACTCACATAGGTTCATTGTTGTCATGATAAAACACACGACACCTGAATGCAGTCTGTGTTTGTGCTGAGAAAAATCTCAGTCTTCCAGGAAGTGTATGTCATATTATCATAAAAATAGTACTATCTTGTAACTGGTATAACTCTGGGATATTCTAGGATATGAACAGCAAGCTGTCATAAAAAACAGAATTTTATACTGCAACTGATGTGTTTCATTTTAAATGGTTTGAAATTCAGCCTTTTGTATTACAGTAGTTTTGCTCTAGGTTGAGTTAAAAAAAATTATGCAATGCTGCTTAAATTTCTTCTTGTCCTGCAGACAGTTTTACTTATTACACTGTGTAGTTGATTTGATTTTATCTATAAGTTATTTCTGCTGACAGAAGGACAAATATTATTCATCTCCTTGTTGGTGCTTATAAAAGACATAGTTGCAGAATCTCTTTGAACAGCAAGAAATGTTTACATGTATGTTTTTGTATCCATTCTGTTCTTGTCTCACTGCCTTGGAGTTGCTGCTGTAAGGTGATTTCATTTATTTGTATTTCTTTTAGAAATTAAATTATGCACTCTTTACTTCAGATATTTATTCCATTTTATTTCACTGAATCCCAGGACAGGTGATTGTCCACAACATCCTTTCAAAGTACCTTGGCTCTGAATGTCCTCCCCCTTGGATTCCATGTATTAGAGAAATATGTAGTTCCAGAGCTGGTAGCTTTCTCTCTTGGGGCGCCTGACGTTTCTTTTCCCCATGGCCATTGAGCTGTAGTGATTTTAATCTTGCTGCTGCTGCTGCCTCTGGCAGTGGCATAACTCCTGCAGCACTAAGTGGAACCTGGACAAAAGAAGTAAATTTTCCAGAGTCTGCAAAGGAACACAGCGCATTCACACTGTGGTTTAGTAAATCAGGAGTCCTGGCTTAATTTCTGTATAAACATAGCCTATAGCTTGGTGTAATATTTGAATTGACATGCTATGTCTCCAGTTTCGGAGATCACTGCACTTCGAAACCAGAATGAAAATGAAGGAGGACAAGTTGTTTGGCTAGATCATTTAATACAGGAAGATAAGAAATTGAATTGTCTAGAAATGAAACTTGCCAAATTCTTTCATAGTCTCTTTTTTCCTCCTCTGTAATGGAAAGGTGGTGATTCCTTTTTGCCTCCTTTGTGGTGGAAAAGAGAGTTATCCATAGAAAAGAATGGAGGCATCCAGGATTTTAGCTTGCCTGTGATGAGCAGCATACGGCATGGTGCAGTGGTTTGAGCACTAGACTTAGGGAGCAGTGTTTGAATTCCTGCTCAACCATGGAAACCCACCAGGCAACCTTGGGCAAATCACATTTTCACAACCTCAGAGGAAGGCAAAGGCAAATCTGTTCTGAACAAATCTTGCTGAGAAAACTCTGTAACAGGTTTGCCTTGGGTTCATCATAATTTGGAAACACAGGCACACGGTAACAAGGATGCAGTGATGTACCAATGCAGATGCAAAAAGTAGCAGCAAAGAAAGGAGTTTGTGGTAGGTCTTACTTCATATGTGCTTTCTTAGGTTTTAAAACATTTAGAAATTGCTTTGCCTGTGCTAAGAAAAATATAGACTGTGATGCCTGTATGGCATTGCAGAAGTGCGAGGACTGTAGTTAGAACAGATCTGTAGTATATTCCACTGATCCTATGGTGGGTTAGAAGGGAGGATTTGGTTGGTTTGGATGTCCATTCAAAAGTCCTTTATACAAAATGCCCTTCAGGGTAGCATCAACAGTCAGGCAGAAGCTTGCTACCTGAATTAAACAAATCAGCTTAAGTCTGGTTTATTTATATACTTTTTCCTGCAATTCCTATTCTCAAAAGTAGGTTCACAACAATCTCACATTTCCTGAAGTAAAGTTTTGTTATCAGACAAGCTTTAAACTTTCTCCCCACTCCACTGAGTCTGCTTAATATTACTGGGACTTGAAGGAAGCTAAAGCTGCTCTCCCACTCCATGTAGCAACTAATTTGGGTTTCCAGGCAGGTTTTAAATCTCCTCTCCACCCCTCTGATTATTCTTAATATTGCTGGAATGGGAAGGAAGCTGAAGCCCACTCCTCCATCTGCAGCAGCAGGCAGCTTTTAAATTTTCACTCCACCCCATTGACTTGATGGGATTCAGACAAAGCTAAAAATCCTCTCCCACCTCATGACCTGCAGGAGCAATGCTGGGTTGAAAGGCAGATTTTAAACCTCCTTCTCCAGCCCACCGATTGTTTCAGCATATACCTAGAGATTAGCAAGGGTTTATCTGCTTGAAATATTAGTTTTCTTTGTTTTATTTCTCATTAATAACACCCCCACCCCTTTCTGCTTTGCCAAATCAGATTCAAAATCACATTCTGATTTTGCTCAGCCACATGTCCCAGTTTTCATCTGTGAAATGTTGGAAAGTATGCAGTTCCTAGAATGCTCCAGCCAGCATGCCCAATGGCCTTGGCAATTGAGAGATTCTAAGAAAGATAATTCACAAAGTAAGTTCTCCCAGGCTCTGGAAATTAGGATCCTGTGCACATGTACAAACAGAGGGTCAATGCTGACAGGACCACTTTGCAGCTCTAGCAAGCTAAATCAAGTCCACCTGCCACTTTTACCATGCAACATGACTCAGTGCTCAGAGAGTTGATGGCACTGACAATATGCTCATGAGATGCTTATGTGAAGTTATTAATGAACATTAATACACTCCCTATTCCCTTGCATGTAAAATGGGGGGATAATTTTGACTTTCAGGCTCTGACAAGTTATTGCTTTTCTTGGGTTCCTGATGGAGAGAAGCATGAGTGCCCAAACAGACGCTTCCACTCATATAGGAAGTTAATCATGCAATGTCATGGCGTCCAAAAGGAAGGGAGAGGAAAGAAGGGAACAAACAAAATCTGCATTCTCCCTCAAGCCCTGCTTTTACAACTTAGGACAATATATTTGTCAATTTATAAGAATCACAGAACTCCCTTTTAGCCTCTGCCTGTTAAGGGTCTTGCCAGCTTTTTCTAAACACTGATCCTTTCAATGATATATTAGAAAGCAATTCATTGGGCTGTCCTGTGGTAATTCAATTAACAAGACAATTAGGAGCAAATTATGATTACACTTTCAAAGGGATCCATTAGTTTCTTTTTGTAAAAAGTGTTCAAAGGATCAGGTTCATGTTGTTGTTAAATCAAACAATCCCATTGAACTCTAGAGACTCCATGTCCTAGTTTGCAATGTTTGGTTATGCTTCTGCCTTTTGATGCAAAGCCTTAGATCTTGGATTTAATATGCAGCTCAGTATTCGTAGAGATGATGGCTGGATCTGCTCAGTGGTTCAACACTTTGTAAAATTCAGGGAAGTGTTAACCTTTGCCAGAAACAAAGTATAATAAAAATGTAGCCCCCACAACCCCAATAGCAGAATTACAATAGGTTGTCAATGATGTTTGTAGTACTAATCAATTTTTTTCGGCTTTCCTTTGCTAACCTTCAGCTGCAATTGTGTAGTTTCCCTAAAAAACAGAATAGAAACAACAATGATTTCAGTGGTGATATGAGTGAGAAGAACATGCATCACCCCAAGGGTGTGGGCCTAGAGAAGCAATTTTGCATTTAGCTTGAACCTCCCAAATATGCATGTTATCCCAAAACATGGGTGACTCAGGTGTCCACCCATGATGCCAGTACCTCCATGAAACAGTGGGGAATATTAGCTCAAAGAGGAGGCCTGCAAAAGAGGGATAACCTCATGAAATCCTTTACATCTATGTTTATTAGTGTTGGGAAGAACCAGCCGGTGATCCAAATGCAACCTTAATTGTTTTATTGGGGAATTGCAACCACACACACAAGATCCAAGCAGTTACGGAATCACAGAGGACAAACTGAAGGAAAAGGGAGGAAAATTTTGGATAGCAAGATTTTAAAGGGCTAAGGGAGTGATATTTACCAATCCAGAGGAGCAGCAAAGAAGCAGAGATGTGGCTTAGATGCAAGTACACAAGCAAGAATCAGAGTGGCAGAGTGACAACCAGCAATCAGTGTACTGCAAGTTAGTTTGCAGAAGAGAAGGTTAAGAGGGGACATGATAGTCATGTTTAAATATTTGAAGAGATGTCATATCAATGAGGGAGCAGGCTTGTTTTCCGCTGCTCCAGAGACTAGGACAAGGAGAAATGGATTCAAGCTGCAGGAAAGGAGATTCCACCTGAACCTCAGGAAGAACTTCCTGATGTCAGAGCTGTCCAGCAGTGGAATATGCTGCTTCGGAGTGTTGTGGCATCTCCTTCTTTGGAGGCTTTTAAGTAGAGGCTGGATGGTCTTCTAATGGGAATGATTTGATGTGTGTTCCTGCATAGCATGGGATTGGACTGGATGGCCCCTGTGGTCTCTTCGAACTCTATGATTCTAAGTTGACTGGCCAAAACCTGGCCTTTAAATACTCTTTTTCTGCCTGGATGGTGAAGATGTCAATGGCTGTCTGGCTGAGTAAAACAATGGAGTCTGGAGAGTGGACAATGAGGTCTTGAATGAGTGAATGGTCTTAACATTAGATGACAAAGGGCTAATGGTAGTCCTGATAGCTCTTTAATTGTCAGACAGGTGTAGGGACAAGAGAAAAGTTTGCTTGGGCAGGAGGAGAAGAGTTAAGACAATCAGCCATCCTGTGAGAACATCTCAGATGTTACTGTCTCTTTTTAAAATATTTTTTATTAAAAAAATGAAAAGAAACATTATTCTCTACGTTGTCTTAGTAACATGAAAAATGAATATCAGTATCTTCACAAAGTGTGTAAATGCAAAATTATAGTAGTTTACTCAATAATAAACAATTAGACATTAAATGCAAATTTAATAAAATAGAATTATCACCATATAAATTGGAATACTAGAGTTCAAACTTCCTTTCTTCCCCTGTTGGATATTACATATTGAATATGTACAAATATATTTCTTATCTAAGTTCTTCTATACTCTAAAGTGTCTAATTACAACCATTCCTGACCTTTAACAAAATATATTTAATTTGTCTTATTATTATTAATTGATAAACCAGATTTTAAATCATTTAAATTCTAAACTTCCTGGAAATATGTATCATTCTGTCTGTATATAACTCTCAGTTTCTGAACCCTTACTCATCATTTGACTGTTAAAGAGACTGTACTAATGATTATCTCCATTATAGGGGCCCATTCATTTTGAACTTTTAATTCATTTTTTCCTTTGATTCTGTGCGTTAGACTGTCCATACTTTTCATTTCAGATAGGTCATGAAGCCAGTCTTCCAGATCTGGGATGTATTTTTCTTCCATTCATTCATGAAAATAATTCTAGCTGCCTTCACCATGTACAGCAATGTTCTCCAGTATTTTACTGAAAATGTTGGATCTAGTTCATGAACCATATTTAAGAGATATAGGTCCTTTCCGCACCGGGGTATTAAACCGATTCAGAGCGACCTCCGACAGAGGTCGTCTGCACCGTGGAGTGGATGGGGCGGACTACTTATCATAGTTCCACCCCTCAATCTGCTCCGAAGTGACCAGAACTGGTGGCGCTGTGTGTTTTTTAAAAACCTCTTTTCAGAGGTTTTTAAAAAGCATGGAGCGCGCAGCCCCGTGCAGCTCCATCACCATGCTCCAGTGCAGATTTGCAGGCGTGCACTAGTGCGTGCCTGCAGATCTGCCGGGGGCGGGCTTCCAGCTGGCGAGCTGCTCTGGTTGGTGGAGAGCCTCCACCAGCCAGAAGCCGCCATTTTGGACACCGAAGCCACCATTTTGGATACTGGAGGATTGCGGAGCAGCGAGTATGACAGACTTACCCAGCTGCTGGTAAGCTCCGTTTTAGCACGTTTTCCCCTGTTTCCCCCTCTACATGCGGAAAGGGCCATAGTTTCAGTAACATACGGAATTTATATTGAAAAGTCTCCAGAAGCATACTGTGTACTTGCATCTGGTAAATTTTTGATTTTAAACAAGACCACCACATGTGGAAGAATGTTACAGTTCCTTCTTGACACTTTCAGCATAAGTTGGTATCAGCTTTATAAATTTTACTGAGTTTCGGCAGGGTTAAATACCAGTGGTGAAACATCTTAAAACAGTTCTCATACAGATTTTGTTAGGGTGTGAGGTATGCACCTCAGAGCATGTGCAGAGTGTAGAAAATAAGCAGTGCCAAACCACTGCCAGCTGCTCCAGACTGGAAAAAATAGCCAACAGACTCATTGCGTTAAGGCTAAGTGCTGTTTATTCAAACAAAGCAGAAGATAAGCATTAGGGCTTCTGGCAGCATGCCTAGAAGCAAAACGGTAAGTACATAAACAGCATGGAAGACAGACAAAATATTTGGCCAAAGACAGTTCCAAAAATGACCTAAGGCAAGTTACAAAGCCAAACCTAATCCATTTTAAGGGCTTAACCACACCCAGGTACACATCAAGTGATCCAGTGCATCCACAGCACACATTCTCCTCATGCTGGATGCTCACTCATGAGGCAAGACCTTGCGAGGCCGGCTAGCCATAATAGACCTCGTAGCTGTGCTGCCAAGGTCACATTATCTCATCCTTCTATCTACTAGAAAAACCTTCTTGGACACACCACACTCCCATTTCTGAATGCCCTGACAGATTTTGTACAACAGAAAATTTCTGAGTTATTTTCCAATTTTGCTCCCAGTGTTCAAGTAAGATCGGTTCTCTGAGGTTCTGTGACCATTTAATCATCAAATCTTTTATAATGTCTGTCTCTCATTACCACAGAAGCAAAATATTATATATTTTCTTAACATCATATGACTAGATTTGTCAAAGATAAGTTTTTCTAAATCGTTCTTCTCCTTCTTGGTCTCAAAACCTTCTAAATTTAGGTCCATTTTGAATCTTTTGCTTAATTGCTTATAAGGAAACCAATTGTACTTTATCCCCCTGTTTCTATTGTATCTTAAAGGTTGAATCATTGGAGGCTGATGGTAAGTCCATTATTGTTGGAGTTTCCTGGTGATTTTCTGACTATGTCCTGGCTATACCTTGAGGTCTCTTCTGAACTGATTTTGCAATACATGTGTGAGGCCAGCTTTTTCCTCTTAGCCAGCATGACCATGTAGCCATAGCAGTGTATAGTTTATATTTATACCAATTAATATTTGCCTATTAACCCATATTAAAGCATAGGAATGTCCTGCCTACTAACATGCAGGTTGGGTACCAGAACTTTTCACTGAAGTTCAAGATGGAAGTCTCATTGAATTTAGGTGAAACTATTTGTCAAAATGCTTAATTACATATGGTAATTGGCTAACTCTAAACTAATGCTTCTATGGTTTCATTAATGGGAATTTACTATATTCTGTCTTTGCATGTATAAAGTGAAGCTTCCACTGGTTATTTTAATATTTGACATAATGCATAATAAATACACCCCTGAGGAAACTCAGGTTTCTTCTCTATCCGTCTGGCACAGTCACTTCTCACCTTTGCCTTCCTCAATAATTTTAGCTCTGACCCCATGGCTGAAGGCCCTAAATAGCCTAAAGTATAGCTTTCCAAATTTTTCATGTTGCTGACACACTTTTTAGACATGTATCATTTCAAGACACAGTCATTCAGTTTTACTAGCAAACCAGAGGTTAAACTAGGCACATACATAAATTGTAATAGCAAAATGTATGGGGATGCAACAAATCTCATGAAAATCTTTCATTTATATTTTTAAAAATATATGATTTATTTGTAACATATAACATACATTTCCAAGGCTTGGATAAGGGGCTCATTCTCAGTCCAAGGAGGTGACACACCTACACCCTTTGGGTGACACACTAATGTGTAGCAACACATCATTTGGAAAGCCCTGGCCTAAAGGAATCAGACCCTGTCTGATCATGGAAGCTAAGCATGTCAGTTCTTGAATGGGAGACTACTAAAAATACCAGGTGCCATAGGCTATATTTCCTGGCCTAAGAAAACTATATGAAATTCATGGGGTCATCACAAGTCGACAGGTGACCAGTTATGTACAAAAATAACTCTGAGGGCTTTGGGTATTATACGGTGTGACTTGGGAAGGTGATACAATTTGCCCTTCTGTCTCAGCAAAATGTCATGGACTTCCCTGAGCAGCTTTCCTCTTCTTGGCTCAGTATACATTTCTGGAACCTTATGAGAACAGTTAGCCCACCCTGAAATGTTACATGTTAGATATCCTTTAGGAAGAGAAAGGACAAGATAACTGCAACACCTTATGCTGGTGAATCCAGACATGTTGGGTTTATAGTTATTAAAGCTAATTAATGTAAACAATGACAACAACATGGTTACATATGTTGTATTAAAGAGTCATAGGAAAACTAATGGAGAGCTCAATCAGACTGTCTGAAAAAACTGAAAATTTCCAGTTCCAGTTGTTTTGATTGTAACTGCAGATTTTCTGGCTTTCTTGTTTCTACCTCTAGACATCATTTCTTGAAATATGCCAGGTTTCCCTCCCTCCCTCCCTCCTTTTTGCCTTTTCCTTTCTGAGAAATCATGAATCACATCCAGTTTCATGCAACATTTCAGGAACTGGTTTTCACCAATTTCTGCTGAACCCTTTATTGTTATTATTTGAGAGTTAAAATTATTGTGCTTTAAAAGTTCTTCAGCAATATGCACTAGCTACGCATTAGGATAATTTTGTTTTGGAGATAATATTCCTCTTTCTCTTGCTTGGTCTCTGTTGCATCTGTGTCTGAAAACAATAGGTGTGCTTGCTTGGTGGTGGTCATCATTACTAGTTCCAGCACACAGGCAAGTGCAGATTCTTTTCACGTTGGAATGCACTAGGTAAAAAATAAACCCATCTTGGGAGGGAGAGTAAAAAGTTTTAAGTTCATTGAAAAGAATTCACTGAAATAAATCATAACTATGTCATCTGGATATCAGAAATAAAATGGGTTTGTAAAGAAACATAATCAAGCATTTCCAGATTTTTTTTACCCATTTGGAAACAGCATCAGGTAGCTTACAGGTAGTATTTTAACAAAGCACAAAGAAATAGAAAGCCATACAAGAATGTGATGTTACTGAAAGAAAACTGATTTATTTTATCACTTTTGAATGACCATGACTGTTTCTTGTACTTTTTCACTCACCTAGTCTTTGTAAGTAATACTAAGGTTAGCACAAGCTTGCTATTGTTATAAAACGAAATAATTTTAGAATAGCCTTTCCACTTAAATAATAAATGTAATAGTGTAATAATTACATTACTAGACAGCAGAGAAGCCCACAAACACCTCCTGAACAATGAGGGGAATAATTCAGGTGAAGCAAACAAGATGATGTTGTTGGTTGACTGGTTCAAAAAAGTGCTTTTAATTCCAATGAGAATTCGTTTTCTGCTCCTTTGGTTTTTCATCAATGTAATTAATTACTTGAGAGCTATCAGGTCACATTTCTTGTTTAATGAAAATACCTTATGAAAACACTGTAATACAGTTATCAAAGTTTAAATGGTAATGTTTTTAAGTTAAACTGTCAGAAGCCTCACAGTTCAATGTCGTGAATCTTTGGTGAATACCTCCTATTCTTCTACCTGGTTAACACAGATGCCCTCTGATGTTAGCTGAAATACTGCTAATGCTAGTGATAACATGTCAGAAGCAGGACTCTCCTGACCTTCAGGCACTTAAACTATGAAATAATAAATACAGTTGGCCCTCCACATGTCTGGGTTTGACTTTCATGGATTTGTTTATTTGAATGTTTTTTCAATCCCTGCTCACCCACCTCAGGCACTTCTTTTCTGGGGGAAACGTCCCTCTCGGAGGCTCCAATCAGGCTGTGTAGCCCTTTAAAAACTAGGTCTGGTTCTTCTCCTCCTTCTCTTCTTCTGGCTGCTGCTTGGCCAGCTAAGGATGGCTGGTAGCCCAATTTCTCAGCACCACAAAGCCTCTCTCAATGTCTCTACGCAAAGAAGGAGCTGGGTAAGAGAGGAAGTATAGGGCCACCATGCTGACTCTTCCCTCGCTTTCCTTTACCTGAATTCCTTTGGACCCTGGGTGCCTTTTCTCTCCACCATGCCTCAGCTCTCCTCCCCTATTTTGATATTTGTGATTTTTCCACCTTTGTGGAGGTCCTGCATCCCTAACCCTAGCAAATGTGGAGGGCCAACTGTAATTCTATCAATTTTTCTTAATTAATTCAGGTAGAAATGATGGAAGAAGAAAGCAACAAATTGTATTCAATCACCACAATGAAGTGCTGGTATGTTGACCTGCAGAAATCTACTCCTGGGTAGCATTTTTATTTGTCTGTTTAGTTAGAATCTTCTGACTTCTCTTTCATTCAAATGGATGGGTGTATGTCCAAGACATTAAAAAATAATAAAGGATCACATCACCACAATACTACAAAAACAAAACAAAACAACCTGTGAAGAGACAGTAAATCTGCAAAGGAACAAGTCAGAATTTTACAATCTGGGTACTGATTATAAAGTTTCACTTAAAGACTTTCGAAACAGGTGAGTTTGTCAACATCTGCTAAATTACAAGTACTTGCAGCTTGTTTACAACCACTACACAGTGCTGTTTTAATTATTTTTGTTTTTGCTTTTAAATCTGACAGATGCATAGTATGAGTCCTCATCAATTGAGAAAAAAAGTTCATTGTTTAAATGAAAATGCACCTGTTCATGATATTGCCAGTATACTCACTTTGCCAAATTTAGATACACAGTATCTGAATCAGCTGCTGACCCATCAGCTCTAAAGTTACTCTAATAAATATCTTTATTGGATTAGATATTTAATAAATATTAGATTAGATATTTAATAAATATCTATTTATTAAAAGCATGAAAACTGGGATAAATATCCTAAAGGCACCAGATCCCCTTTGATCTTGGAAGCTAAGCAGGGTCAACCTTGGTTAGTACTTGGATGGGAGACCACCAATGGATACCATGTTCTGGTAGGCTATGGTCATTTCTGCACTACACTGTTACAGTGCTATTATTCCAATTTCAACATCCAATGGAATTCTGGGTTAGCAGTTTAGGGAAGGGCTTTTAGAATTCTCAGCCAGAGAGCTCTTTGGCCTCAGTAAACTACAAACTCCAGAATTCCACAGGATGTTGAAAGTGGAATAATAGCACTATAACAGTGTAGTGTGGAAAGGCCCTATATCTCAGAGGAAGGAACTGGCAAAACCATCTCAAAATATTTCTTGGCTAAAAACCCCTAAGAAATTTGTTAAGTTGACAGGCAACCTGAAGGCAGAGACATACACATATACATACAAACACATACCCCTGGGGTTAGCTGAAAGGTTAAGGCTCCTAAATGGCTAAAATGCTTATATTATAGCACAACTCAAAGTTAAAGCTGTAATACTGGTAAGCAACTTACCATCTGAGTGAGGCATAGCAACACAAAGTACCTCCATGTCCAGCCAGCAGTAAGTGGGGGAAAAGTGTAGTGTTATTATAGAAATGGTTTGCACTGTCAGACCAAACTGTTAGGCAAATTATTTTAGATATCACTGGTTTTATACACTACCACACAAGCCTTCTTAGTAGTCTTTAATATATGCCGTAGTGTTTTTGAGCACTCCTTTAACCTTTTGTTTTCTAGCCTCCTGGCTTGTACCTACCTGACATTCCAATGTAGGTTTTCTTTGAAATGGAAAGAAGTGACCATAGTTTGCTCAAGCAGTGGTTTTCTCATGCTTCTGTTGCTTCCAAGAACAGGGTCTATGTGAGTATTCTGTAATTCACTATCCTCTTTTTAAAAAATAAATAAAATAAAATAAATAACATAAAATCTTCCTGCATTTTGTGGATCAGGCTATATTTAACCAATAACAATAAAGTACGCACACAAATGGTAGAATCTAGATGTGACCCTCCACAAACAGAGAAGTTCCTTCCACTGTTAGAGGGAACCTAGATTCAGCAGAGTCCTTCTGCTAGGGGAAGGGTTTGGGGAAGCAATTGAGTATTTTTGAGTATCCTAAAATGGATAATGTAAAAATGAATGTGTATAGTGTCTCATATAGAGATGTGGGTCAACTCAAAAGAGTTTCTGGTGTACTGTAATGACTAACAATGAAAGCTAGTGTGGTATAGTGGTTTGAACATTGGCCTACAGCCTTGGAGACCACGGTTTGACTCCCTGATCAGCCATGGAAACCCACTGGGTGACCTTGATCACATCACACAGTCTTAGTTTCAGAAAACCCTGTGATAGGTTCACCTTACGCACCTGTTCTGCACTGGACTGCTATAGCGCTATTATTCCACTTTCAACATCCTATGGAATCCTGGGGTTTGCAGTTTCAGGAGGGGCCACCTGGCCTCTCCCGAAACTGCAAACCCTAGGATTCCATAGGATGTTGCAAGTGGAATAATAGCGCTATAGCAGTCCAGTGAGGAAATGGCCCCGGTCACCATAAGGCCGCACCTTGAAGACACACAACAATGACTGGCAATATTTAGTCTGTAGCAAGATTATTTTAGGCAATGAAAGTATTTTCCAGAGTAGTAGTAGAATACTGAATGTCTAAAAGAAATTGAAAACTAATTTTAATGTATGAGGCAAATGGTTTGTTAATCCATGAGAATTTAAAAGGAAATGGAGTAAAAAAAAAAAACTTCTGCAAGTAGTTTCAATAAATCTAAAAAAAAGTATTTTATAAAGTAGCTTAATCTCTGTTTAACTGGTGGCTTATGTTTTCTTCAAAGCTAATCACAGAATCTTGTATGGTGATATGCAGCTTTCTTTTTAATCTAAAAAGGATAATATTGTCAAGAAATAGCTATCAACATGTGTAACTGCCAAACAAAGAAAAGAGAAATGTCAGTGGAGGCAGAAAATACCAGCAAATCAAGTAATGATGTGAAGTCACTAAAACGAAGCTTTGTTTCCTGATAGCCTACTGTTTCTGATCCAAAAATTCATTCCCAAAAATATTAATTCTAAAATAAACTGTGCCTATAGAGTCAAAACATATATTAAAAGAGAGTCTTCAGGAATCAGATATTCATTGCTGGGATGAACTTTGACATCAAAATGTCATTTTATTTGAAAGATATACTGGCTCTAAACATTGGCAATATTAAGCAAAATGAAGGGTCTTGTTAGCCTTTTTGTTCTCCTTTCATTATATTAACACAGAAAATATTTTTGCAAGAAACATAGTGTTCTGGTTAAATTTATTGGGGTGGGGGGAGAATCAGAGCACTTTGTTTGCCCTGGTGGTGCAGTGGTTAAATGCCAGTACTGCAGTAACAAGGTTGTGAGTTTGATCCTGCTGGGCTCCAGGTTGATTCAGCCTCCCATCCTTCCATAGGTCGGTAAAATGAGTATCCAGCTTTTTGGGGGCAATTAACTAATCATATTGTAAACCACTTAGAGAGCACTTAACTGATAAGCGGTATAGAAATACACGTGCTATTGCTATTGCTATGCTCTCAACCTATTTTTTTTAAATCACCAGACACATATAAAAATATCAAAAACAGAACTTAAATACATAAAGAGAATTTGAGGCCACTGACACAGTGGATCCAGGACTGGTGAGATTAGAGCAGCAGGATATTTTGATTAGCAAGGATAATGATGACATCTACCACATCTTCAACCTTCCCTTGGAGTGCTCTGAGATCTTCATTTCACAGTAGGTGCGCATGGCAAATAAATTACCCAAGTAAGAAATATTCTGCTGTGAGCTATCACTGTTATTACATGAAGTAGTCTGTGGAATCTTAAAATTGCCTAGGATAGTCAATTAAGGGCCATTAATTTTCAAAAGACTTGCTCTTGGTAGAAGCAAATGTTACCAGAATGGGTTTGTTAAAATGAGGGCACGGCTATAGGGATAACTATTTATCTATTTTAACTACTATTTTACTACTATATTCACTGTTTGAATCTTGAAATGTGTCAGGAGCAAGGACCTGTGATGGAATGATAGATCACTACACAAATGATTTAAGACATAATCCACCCATATGTGGAAGAATCCCTATTTGTTTCTTGCCTGCCCAAGGAAAGAGTCAAATTTGGGTTTGACCTATTGAAAAAAGATTGAAAAGTGTGTTAGTATATGGGAAGCACATACAGGTATACACAGCTAAATGCGAAGGAGGAAACAGTCTCTCTTGAACACATTTTATGAGCCCAGTTGCGTTCTTAGGTGGGTACTTTGTGCCTGGAATATTTTACTTCAGTTGTCCTAAATGGAATTGAAGTAAAATACTCCATTTTAATTGACTGGGGAATCAGGTAAGTGTAGAAGTATAATATTGATTCATCAAGCTGGCTTGTCCCACTCTCTCTGTGCCCTTAATATGGGCATGCACTGATCAGATGAATGCTAATTATAGATAATCTTTCTGTTTAACTCAAGTGCAATTATAGAAAACAGAACCCGTATGGAATGAGAGAGGGAATGCTGAGAAGGAGAGACACAAGTAAATGTGGCAATCAGGTCATAAAATTAAGCTTGTAATTCTATGCGTCCTTACCTTGGTGTGAGACACACTGAACAAACTGAACAAACTCATATTTTTTGGAATAAGCATACATAGGGATTGGAATGCTGCTTTGTATCTGTAACTGGTCATGAGAAATATGAAAAGGCATAACCTGATTCAAGACCATGTTTTAAAGAGGCCTTGGTTGTTAAAACCAACTGTGGGCAGTTTCAAGTATAAACAACACTTGCAGGAATAATGTAAAAGATGTATTTTTTTTTCTCACTGGAGTACACAGAAATTTTTTAATTTTTCATAAAAACCATGTTATTTATAAGCTTAATTGGAATTAGAAATGCTAAAACAATCCAAGAGTGGCTGTTTTTCTATTTCCAGCCAACTCTAGTTAAAAGTGCCAGAAATCTTAAAAGAAGGCCTGTCCTCTTCATGTCTGGAGTTCTGAAATGAAGACTAGTTTGATTGTTGAACTTCACATAATGGTTGCTTCAGTTTACAGCCTTTTTGTTTTTTAAGCTGAATTGCATCCATAGTATGGATTTTCTGTTCCTAAGGATAAGACCATCATGTTGCAGCTACGTAGGTGGGTAAGATAGCTTACCTCATAGGAAAACACAGCCATTGTCCTATTAAACCAGACGTGAGAGTCCAGTCCAGCTAGAAAAATAATTTCAGGGTGCTTCTGGAAGTTGTTGAAGTGTATGTGTGTTAGTCTGGTGCAGTCCACTAAAGCTTATGATGAAAATAATACTTGCTTATTTTAAGGTCCAGTCATCCCACGAAAGATACATAATGGAGGTAGCTACCACCTGAGAAACTGGATGAATATGCCCTGAAATTGGTCCTTAGCTGTTGTATGAAGACTGTGTTAAGGGCCTGGGTGATCACCCATGCAGGAAAAGTTGTGTATATGCCCAGGTGCTTAAAACTGCATCGCTTCAGCTTGTCTCCCTGAAGGATGCAGCTGCTCATATGGTTTACAACTAAAACAGATGGAAATTGATGTAACTAATTGGAACTGTTGACACAGAAGGTAAAAGATTTCCAAAAGTTGTTGCCTGCTCTCTCCCCTTGTCTTGAGGCAAGGAATTAGCATTCCTGATGGAGAAGATTAAATTGTGCAGTCTTTCAAAAGGGAAGTCTCTTGAAGTTGATGAAAAATGCCTATAAAATAAATAAAGCCTGCTGAAGTGAAGACACGTTATCTATTTCTTCAATTAGCTGAAATGTCCTCGTAGTATTCTTAAAGAACTGTGGGAGTTCTGATTGAAACATTAATTATTTTCTTTGGATATCACTGTGGTACAGAGAGAAAATAGATTCCCCCAGGCTGGGTCCCATTAGAACTCATCTCTGCAGATGGCTAAGTTTCCGGGAATGAGATTTTAATATAAATATGCTTAACGCTGTTTTTGAAAACTCTTTCTCAGTAGGACCCTAAGAGATTATTCTAATATGCAGACTGAAAGGACAGATCACTTGATTCTACTTGCAGAGGAAATGAGGATTATTCCCCCCCTTTTTTGGTACCCCCAAGAAATAGAAAACATGATTACATTGCGTTTAGGGCTTATTTGTAATGAATTTCTCCATGGTATGAGGGCAATATTAAAGATAAATCTAAAAATAAAAAGAACTGAAATATAAGGAATCCTGAGCAATTGAAATATTAAAAATGATTTGATCCTATATGCTGGGAATAGCAATTGGAAGAAAGCTGGAAAACATAGGACATGACCCCAGGCATACAGAACTTCCAAGTTTCTATAGGCCACTTCAGGCAATACAACAGAAAGGCTTTGATATCATGGAAAATGAACTCCCTAACCCCCTTTTCAATCAATACTCTCTATCTGATATTGTTCAGGATGGTCCCAGTTCTCTGGAAAGCCTTTTTAGGGCACAGAGGTGGCGGCTGCAGAGTGGATGGGAAGCTTTACTTCTTTTCTTCACTTATCTTAAGATCCAAACCACAGCAAGCTTTCTTTATCAAAGTATCTGTCTTTAATACAAAGAATGGATTAATTACATGGGCAATTCATGCCATTTCCTCTAAGAAGTGATTTCTGGGTAAGAAATATGTGAAACAGCATTTTGGTCCAGTACCAGCATTTCTACAACAATTTGGAGCAATCTTGGCTGTGGGGTTGTGAGGAAAAATATAATTGGGTCGCACAGACACAACTTAACAGCTTACTCAAAATAGTTGTTGGCTTCCGTATCTCCTGCCACCTCCTTGTTTTCTTGATGGCATGATCCTGCTTGGCTTAATTCAATTTTGTTTGAAATGGGAATCTGTAGTCTAATATCTGTCTACTGGCCAGGGAGGTCCTGCCTACTAAACTCAAATTTGTGTTACGTTGTGCCTTCAAATTTTTTCCTACTTATGGTGGGCTTTATCACACTACACTGTTACAGCACTATTATTGCACTTTAACTGCTGTGGCAACAATGTATGGAATCCTGTGATTTTTAGTTTAGGGAGGGTATTCAGGAATTGTCAGCCAGAGAACTCTTGGGCCTTACTAAACTATAAACCCCAGAATTCCACAGAATGTTGCCATGGCAGCTAAAGTGGGAAAAGTAGCACTATAACAGTGTAATGTGATAAGGCCTGGTGACCCTAAGGTGAACCTATCAGGGGTTTTCTAGGGTTGGGAGTGTATGATGCACCCAAGTGGGTTTCCATGGCCAAGTGGGAATCAAACCTTGGTCTCCAGGGTCATAGTCAATGCTCAAGCCACTAGCATACTGGCTCTCCTAAACTGACATTAAACCAAAGTAAACTTAAACTTTTTTAAGCTAAGCACAACTGGCAAGCCAAGAGAGAAGAGAGGCAAAAGGAGAGGCAAGGTGAGAGTTCAGATCTGTAATTCATTCTCATCTTGCAAAACTACAGGTTAGCAGGCTGGGAATGTATCTCAAAAGTGCCCCACTGTGTGGATTAGATGGAATGGCAGCAATTGCCATGATGAGCATGATAATTTTCTAGCCATCAAGGTCACTGAAATTGCTGCTCTTTTCCCCTTCCTCTCTAATTGAGTTGTCTAGGATTTAAGTCTTAATTTCTAAAGTTTGGTTACATTACAGATATAAGCCATTTGCAGAGCTTATTGAGAAATGCCTGTTCTGTGAATGGTATAGAGTGATCCAGGGCCCTTTCCACTCCACCCTCCTAATCTACCACAGAGATGGGAGAAGGACGTGACTATGATGATGTTTATGCATGATGTCATCATAGTCCTGTCCGTCTCCTGTTTCCAGGCAGCACAATCATGCTGCAAATCATTGACAGGTTTTCCCAACAACAGTGCCACCAATGCAGACTTACCTGGTCTGTGGAGGCCCTGGAAGTACAATGGCTGCACTTCCTGAGAAAATACCTTGCTGTGCTGTGGAAATACCTTGCTGTGCTGTGGAAAGAAGAAGTGTGGCCATCATGCTTCCTGGAACACAGAGGCAGCCACCATGGAGGGGAGTGCTCCTGTCGTGCTCTCCTCCCAGCAGAGCTGATGCCAGGACCCACACCAGATGTCTCCGCAACCAAATAAGGTGTGGAAAAGGCTCGGGAGAGAGCTGTCAACTTCCTTGGAGAAGCAAGAGTTTCCCATTTAGAATTTTTAATGCAGAAATAGCCTTGCCTGTAAGACAGATGTGACAGACATCTGAGGGAATTGTTTGTGAGCAGTTTTTTCCAATGCATTTGTTAGGTTCTAACGCAAGAGGTTTAACTGTGCTAGGCAGCCAAGAGCTGCTGATGTGAGTGGTCTACTTGTACAAGCAGAGTGCTACTGCTTTAACTAAAGTAGTCAAAAACACTTCTCCTCCCACTGCAATTCACAGAAGAGTAGCTGTGATCTCATGTAAGCTTGCCAGTCTAACATTACATTGAAGGTAACTTGTGTATGCAAGTAGCTTTGGAATCAGTTAGTATATTCTCTAGCGGAACACCGACACTACACAAATATAGCACTTTATTTACATCATAACTGCTGTAGTTCCATCCTATTGGAAACTTGAGATTTGCAATTTAGGGAGATGTGTTTAGAATTAGCCAGAAAGCTCTAGTGCAGTGATTCCTAAACTCTAGTCCTTCAGGTGTTTTGGACTTCAGCTCCCAGAAGTCCCAGCTGCCATGGCAAATGATCAGTTATTCTGGGAGCTGAAGTCCAAAATATCTGGAAGACCAGAGTTTGGGAAACATGTTCTAGTGCCTGAACAAACCACTCACCAGGACTCCACTGCCAGTATCCATGGCAGTTAAAGTGGAATCATAGCACTATGATTACACACTGTGAAACAATTGCATACTGTATAACAAATCATAATCATAGATCATGTTTTTGGAATTCAGTTAAAAATGTTGGTGAATTTAGGCTGCTCCCATCTTGCTCCTATTCAAGATGACATGATCCTTGACAATATCTTCGCTTATGAATCTGTGCCCTAACTTCGTATTCACTATGCTATAGTTTAAATTTATACTATAGTTTCATTATACTTTTCACTATACTATTGTTTAAATTTAAGCCTTCTGGAGAGATTTACTTTATTTCATTTAGCATGCACACTCAAATAAAAAGCCATGTGTGCTCAAAGAATGCTATATAAACAATAACAGTAGTGGTAGTAATAATTTTAAGCAATGTGGCCAGATAGGCCCTTCAGAATTAATGCACATATAGTTTGAAAACGTATATAATATCAGGAATTACCAAGTAGAGAGAAGAGGATTCAGTAGTCATCAGATTTTGGGAATTGGCTTTGACAGAGTAATATTATTGAAGCTAGGGGTCTTAATAGGCTTATTAAAAACATGCTGATGTGTGCTGCCTTCTGTGCTGTTCTTCATCTTGGAACTCAGAAATGTTTAGTCTCGGTTTAGTAAGACAGTGGATGCTGTCACTCGCTGTGATCAATTGAACACATTTAGGCTTTTGGAAGGGCTTTTGCCTTCATGTTCCAAGAGGGAAAAGGCACAGGCAGCAGGCACTGATGGGGGGACATGAGAGGCTTCAGATGATGAGCCAACTTGAGCACCCTTGCTCATGAACAATTGCTTAAAATATGGCATGTGTGCCTAGAAAAACAGCTAGAAAGGTTATGAGGATGTAATGAATGACTCACGGAGTCCATGATTCAAGGCAGGATTTTGAGTAGGGGTCTTCCCACACATTTCAGAAGCTTTTGCTAACTGTGGCAATCTCCCCCCCCCATATGTTTGAATGCCAAGTCAAATCATTCTCCTCTCTTTCTCTCTCCTCTTGTACACTGTAGAGTCCCATTCTCCTCAGCTAGAGTCAGATGGAGGAAACAGTTCTGCCATCATATTCTTCAGATGGCACTGAGGACTGGCTTAAGACCTTTTATTGCCTGGGAGTGAAGCAGCAGGAGCTGCATACTCTCGAATCCACATACAGAAGTTAACTGGATAGCAGTTGGATCAGCACTTCATAGTTAACAATTTCAACAGGAGCAAAAAGATAGCAATCTTTAGCATATCAGATGCAGTAGGCTGGTTTAGGGGCCCAGAAACATGATGTAGTTCCCATGGAGGCGGGAAGCTGAAGAGTTCGTGAGAAATGGTTGAAAGGTGATTGCTGCTGCTCGTGAGCACCTGGTGTCTGAGGCAGACACCTTATGCTACCTAATGGCAGGGCCAAGCCTGGCTACATCATCTGTGACATTCACCCTTAGGCTGATGTGTGAAAGTAGATTTGTGAAGAGTTGACAGAACAATGAAGGGCCAAAGGTTTGGGGGGGGAGGATGAGTAATACACAAGCCACAGATATACTACAATACTTGATGAAAGAAAAGGAGAATGGGAAGGCTGGTGAGAGAGTCAGAAAGAGACAGAAAAGGCAAGAGAGAAAGAAATGGGTATGGGTATGAGGGAAATGTTTGACTTAATTATCCAAGAGCTTTGCATTGTGTTAGCAGGACACTAAAGAATTCCAAAGGAGGTTATTGAAGTTAACAACAAATAATATTGTAATGTACATGACAACACATCAAAGAAATCAATTACAAATATAATCAATTGGGATGAGGAATATTACTGAAGAGCATGCTCTCCCACCTCCCTCCCAGAAAGACTACAAACATTTTCCTTTCATACATACAGGCCGGGGGAGGGAGCAGATTCTGTCTTTCATCCCAAAACTTCTTTCTGAAAGGACTCCCAAATATTGTATATAGTCCTCTCTCCACATTTGTGGGTTTAATCTTCATGAATTTGATTGTTTGCAAGGTGTGCGTACCTCCCCTCCATTCTCCTCCTTCCATTCCCTTGCATTTTGCCAGCCATAGAGAATGAAGGCAAACACCTGGACAAAAATCAAGGAAACTGGAGGCAGAGCATGGCTTGTGTGAGTGTTTCTTCTCCCTTCTGGAGCTACCCCTCCCATTCCCTGGCCTTCTGACCTGGAACTGAGAACTGTGCTGAGGCAATAGGGAAGGGAATGGAGATAGGGACGGGGGGGGGTGGGGGTGGGGGAAGGTTCATAAGAGTCTTCCTTCTGGAGCTTCTCCCTTTCATTTCCTTGCCTCTGGCCCCAATGCACAAAAGGCAAGAGAATGGGGGAGGCATAAGGGAATGAGTGTGGATTATGGGGGGAGAGTGGAGTTATTAATTTCCCCCCCACTTTTACTAGGGTTCTGTGCCCCGAGTCCTTGTGAAAGTGGAGGGACCACTGTATTATTGTTATATTATACCACAGTATACAATAGAATATTACTGTATATTACACCACAGTTTACATAGAAACCAGTACAGAGTATAATTAATAGGCCCTTTTTGCAGGATGTTGTCATCCCACCATAGGGATGGGAGAAGGATGGGACTGCAGCAATGGTTACTCATGATGTCATTGTGGTCCTGTCCTTCTCCCATCCCCAGGCAGCGTGATTGCATATTAAATCATTGGCAGGTTTTCCCCATCAATGACCTGTGATCACGCCCCCATCCTGCACTTACCTGGTATGCAGGGAGTCCAGAAGTGCAATGGCTGGGCTTCCTTCCCCAGCACAGCCTGGGACAGTACCCAGCTGCACTGTGGCAGGAAGAGGCAGAGCCATCGTGCTTTATGGATCCCAGAGGCAGCTGGTGTGGAGTGTTCCCATTGCACTGCTTTATTGGCACAGCCACTGCTGGGATCCCCACAGGACGCTGCTGGGAACAGGTAAGGTGCAAAAAGGGCCATAGATGAGAAGAAGTTACTGAACAGAGTCACTATGCATTTTCACCCGTTCCCCCAAACACTTTTCCTCCATAGAGGACTGTGGGAGAGGGCTTGATCTCCTGCTACCCCTCCCAACTCTATCCTCTTTGAGACTTGCTTCCCCTCTCCTCCTCCTGCTTTTCTCCCAAATTGAATTGTTGGTCTCCTGCACTAACTCCAACTCTCTGACCTAGGATATAGAAAAAGCTTTCTCTCTCTTTCTCCTTCTTGCTGTCTCAAAAGAAATCACAGCAGCAGTCTGCTTAGGGATGGGGTCATGTGACACATTTCTTCCAAATCTAATATTTCTTCTCTGGAGGAAGCAGTCCTTTCTGTTCTACTGAATGAGGCAGAGAGAGAGGCACCCACTCCGACACATTCTAATTCTAATGAATTCCAATGATGTAATTCATTAAGCAGTGAATTTTTAACCTTTTCTTTACTGAGGACCCCCTGTAAATATAGTTTGTTGCTGGGATCCCCCAAGACTTAACTCAATATTTAAATATTTAAATTTAGATTCAAATATTCAAATATTTATTTATGTATTAATGGCTTCTGGAGACTAGGATTCATATCCCTGTTCAGACACTGGGTGACCTTGGGCAAGTCACATTCTCTCAACCTCAGAAGAAGGCAAAGCCAACACCCCCCCCCCGGTGAACAAATCTGGTCAGATTTGAAGAGACTTGAAGGCACGTGACAACAAAGTGCTGCTGATAGGGGGAGGTTCTTTCTAGCCATTATATCGCTCCCCTTTGAAAACTGGCTTATCCCAACCCTAAAGTTAACTTATCATGGGGGTTTTCTTGGCAAGATTTGTTGCTTTTGCCTGAGATCATCCAGTGGGTTTCCATAGCTGAGCAGGGATTCAAATCTAGAGCTTTTTTGCACTTTGGGAAGAAAACGGGGCAGTCTGTTACTCACTGGACTGGCGTGCTTCCTCCGACGATCCACGCTCATCCGGAGCAGTGCATGCCTGCGCTACACACTGCTCCGGGGACGAAAATGGAGGCTTCCGGTTGGTGGAGGCTCTCCACCAACCAGAGAAGCTCGCCAGCTGGAAGCCCGCCCCCAGAAGATCTGCAGCCTTGCGTTGGTGCGAGCCTGCAGATCTACACAGGAGCGCAGCGACGGACTGGGGCGCGCCAGGCTATTGAAATATCTGTTTTAAGTAGTCTTTCAATAGCACAGTGAACCACCAGTTCTGGTCGTTCCAGAGCGGGCTGAAGTCCAAAACTACAGAAAGTAGTCCAGACCCAGTTCGCCCTCAAGTGCAAACGTCCTCGCTGGAGGACGTGCTGCCCCGTTTTAAAAACAAAATGTGGAAAAGGCCCTAGTTTCCAGAGTTATAGTTCAGCTTCATGCACACACCTCCCATCATGTCCCTTGGTCAAGAATTGGCATCAAGGGATGTCCAGGTGCTGAAACAGCTCCCTTGTTTGCAAACAAATGAACAGTTTGGGTGTGCACACATGCCTACCGCTGTGTTCCTTTTATCAGGGATACTGCAGCAGGGGATGTGGGTGCGAAAACTGCTCTCTCATTTTTAAGGGAACAGTTTAAGTGCATGCACATGCCTGTTGCCATGTCCTTTGGTGTCCACACCCCCTGCTGCTGCATCCCTGATGAAAGGAACACAGCAGTTGGTGTGCGCACACACAGACTGCTCCATTGTTTGTAAATGGGAACAGCCACAGCACCTGTAAGCACACCCTGCTGCCACATCACTATTGCTTCCACTGCTGTTGGTGTCCAGCAGTAGGGCTTTGTGGACCTCTGTGAGTCCTCCACAGACCCCCAGGGGTCCCTGGATCCCAGGTTAAGAACCACTGCATTAAAGAATATTTTAACCTCACTGTTACTTGGAGAAATTAGAAAGGTAGGTGAAATCACTAGAAAAAATGTAAATTTATAATTCAGTGAGTCAATCAGAGAGTTATTTGAAACTCTGGCTTCATCACTGGCTCCAGCGAATACCATAGATTCTGGGTGGTAGCACATAAATACAGAGAATAATTTTTCATAAATATTTTCAAACACAATCTTTCTAGCCTCAGTATTTTCCATCATGGTGGCTATCACTCAATCTAGGCTGGTCTCCCTTGGATCTCCAAGCTGTTAGGCAGTTTATCCTTTCCTCCCCACGCTTGGGCCCTGGGGAGATGATTCTGACTTGCTACCAAGCAGTTGGAATGAATTTTTAAAAATTCTGCAGACCTATGTCTTCTTTCCACTGTCTTTCAAGAACTGTCCCTTATGTGTCCACTTACTTGGATAAGAAGTGAGCAGACTTTTTTTCAGATGCCAAACATGTACTCAATGTGAAGACTGAAATCAATATCTGGCAACAGGCCAACCTACTGTATTAAACCATTTCTAAAAAGAAATTTAGTAAATATTCAATCATGGAGAATAACTGCTAACAATGCAGACCTTTAATTTAAAGCAAACATGAAAATAAACAAACACTGTTTTTCAGATGTATGGAATGGTTATTTTATCTTAGGTAATTGTCTGTCCTGAAGAGAAAGTACTTGTTTTTTTTTAATGTTGTAATGTAGCTGATTTTCAGCTATGTCTTAGGACCCAACTTTTTGACATTACCGTTACTTCTCATGAAAGTCTTTTTCCTTGTTTTCACAAATGTGAATATTTTGAATACCTAAGAAATCAGCAAAGAATACCCATGTTAGTTTCAGATTTAGGCTGCAGTCTTATGATCTCAAGGAGGGCATCTCAGCAGCAAAAGGGTGTTTTTGGTGTCCCTTCTGAGAGTAGAGACAGAGGTGGCTCAATGAGAGAGGTCCCACCTAGGATTACCAGCTCAGCAGCATTCCATTCCCTGAGATTTTGGGTCCAAAATCTGAAGCATGGGGGAGTGGGCTTTATGATGTCACTGCAAGTATTACAGTGGTGGTGGAGCTGCTTCTGGGCCAGCTGATTGTGGAAACATCCAGGAGGGCAATACGGATAACACCCAGTTAACCAGCATAGTGTGGTGGTTTGAAGCGCTGGACTGTATACCTGGAGATGAGGGTTTGATTCCCAGCTCAGGCATGGAAACCCACTGGGTGACCTTGGGTACATCGCACACTCTCAGCCTCCAGAAAATCCTGAGATAGATTCACCTTAGAGTCACCATAAGCTGGAAATGATTTGAAGGCACACAACAACAACCAGGTAATATGGCAGCTTAGAGTTTTATTTCTGGCATTCCACTTCCTGACTTGCTCCAAATGACAGAATGGGCCCATATATGTGCATGCCTCATCCCTGCTCAACACAACTCATTCCTGGCTTTGTGTGTGTGTGTGTGTGTGTGTGTGTTGGCATCATGCAAGTGCAAGACATATAAAAACACCTTCAAGCCAAGCCAGTGAGTCGAGGCGCCATCTGGAAATGGGTGGAAGTAAGTGCTGAGTCTTTAAAGCATGGGTGAACAATATGTGGCCCCAGAGCCATTTTGTGGTCCCCAGGATACCCCAGGGTTTAAAATTGCCCCATGCCCCCAAATGTCCTCTGGGACATTTTCACCATGATTTTGTCCCCATGGGTCATTTCATTCATTCATTCATTCATTCATTCTATATTTTTCTTCTACTAAGGGGCCCAAGGCAGCTTATGATAATACTTTTAGAAAGGTCTTTCCTAGGTCTAAAATAGCCCAGAGGTGCTCAAAAACATAGCAAACATGTCTCATCCACCAGAGGAAGGTGTTTGGTGGCCTTTTGGGACAAAAATTTCTTTCTTGTTTTTTGTTTTGCTAGGAGGCTGTGGTGGTGGAGTACAGCTGCCCAAGGTCTCTTGGATGGCCCATGCAGTTCCCTGTGCTCCCCCAGTTTCCTGCCCCTACTCTAAAGCCACATCACATACAAAACCCAAACTTACTCTCTTTCTGGAGACCCAAGGAAACTTAGCAATTCCCCGAGGGGAGGGGGAGATGGGTGCAATGAAGGAGGGACCATTCTGTGAGTGTGCTGGGGGAGGCTGTGGATGCACAATATTTGCCTCCCTCCCATGCCTCCAATGTGGTCTTCAAACACACACACACACAAAAACTACTTCAGGCTTGGATCTAGTTCATATCTCTCCATTAACCTCAATGGAGTGAAGCTGTTAAAGAAAAGGGAAGAACATATAAAGGGAAATAAGTAGTGAACAAAAACCGTCTGTTACTCCTTCCCCTTCCCTCCTGCCAGCATAAGCCCAGGAGGGCTTTGCATTCTTTAGTGGCCAGCTAGAAACCCATTCTAGCAAGCAGGATAGCTCTGTGGAAGTTGCTTCAGATTAATTTCTCAGTAGATATAATTTATGGCCCTATAGCAATAGCATGTGTATTTCTATACTGCTTATCAGCTAAGTGCTCTCTAAGTGGTTTACAATGTGTTAGCTAATTGCCCCCAACAAGCTGGGCACTCATTTTACTGACCTGCAGAAGGATGGAAGGCTGAGTCAACCTGGAGCCTGGCAGGATTGAACTCACAACCTTTTGGCTGCAGTACCAGCATTTAACCACTGCACCACCATGGCTCCCTAAATACTCTAAACTGTCACCAGATCTCATATGAAATTGGAAACTAAGCAGAGTCAGCTCTAGTTAGTACTTGGATGGGAGACCACCAACAAATACAAGGTGCTATTGGCTATTGTCAGAGGAAGGAACTAGCAAAACCTCTTCTGAGTATTCCTTGCATTAAAAAAACCTTATGAAGTTCATGGGGTCACCATTATCTGACGGGTGACAGGGCACATATACACAGAGAAAAACTTTCCATGCTTTTCAAAAACTTACCATCACAATGAAACATATATTTAACTATGATTTGTGATATGCAGTGTTTAGCAATCTGCAATGTCATTCTTGATATGCATAGAACATTTTTTCTATTATAAAGGTTTAGCTTTACCTGTGATTGGCAACTGTGCTCTGAGATGGTGGTCCACAGTTGTGTTTCTGCAATCCATTCCAATCTTTTTCAGAAGTGTCCAATACATATGCATGTGGGGGCAGAATGAGATTTTGGAGCTATCTGCTACTTTACAGAGGATTACTTAGCTATCTTATGTGCAGGAATGCCAAAAGAGAGAATGTGAGTGTGTATCTGACACAGGGATACACACATAGCCCTGGAAGCCTATTGATATTGCTAATGTGTAAGTGTATGTGAAGAATAGTGCCATTTTGCCTGATTCAGTATATTTGTCTACAGCTTCTATGTTCCCTGATTGCTAACAACTGCCTTTGGAGTTGCTGCCTGGCCTTCAGGGATTGACATGAAGAAGCAGCTCTGCAGCTTTTAAGGATAGTTCTTGTTTTCTGAGGGCAAGCAATCATCATGTATTCCTGCAACTGAAAAGCATATGGAAAGAAACCCCACCTTCTCCAATGAGCTTCTTGTTTTCAGACTTTGGCTTGATGTTGTAATCCTCTCCCAGAGAGACAGAGGGCAGGAACTGTAAGCAATATTTACTAGTTTGCAAATGGTTACATATTAAACATTCCCATCAGCTAAAACTGAGACCCAAGTGAGGAAAAACAACCTTCTACTAGTAAAGTACCTCTGAGTTTCCTAAATGCTTAACAATCTTCATAATATTTACCCACATGATAAGCAGTCTCATTTCCACTGAACAGATGGAGGTTGTTGCTCTGCATTAGATCTTTGGTTACACAGTTAGTCCATGATAAAAGTAGAACATGCACTCTAGGCCTCTCTGACTTGAAGCCTAACATAAGTCCACTTCAAAAATATCTGCTGTTCACATTACTTTTTAATTTTTTTAAAAAAACATGAACAATTTAATTTACAATCAAAGTAATATGCAATCAAAAATAAACAGAAAAAAGAAAGAGAGAGAGAGAAAAGAAAGATATAGAACTAATGCATAGTAGGGCTCTGACTCCTCAATCCTGACTGTAATGAACAGAAAAACAAAAAAGAAACAAATATTCTACCATTACAGATCCAATTAAATAATCCAATTAAAATTACTAAAAACCAAAGTCAGATCTGGGTTTTTTTTTTATTGCTCAAAATTCCACAAATGGTTTCCAGTCTTTCAAAAAGTCTTCACTGGGCTTATCTTTTAGAATTGATGTTAATCTATTGTCAGTGCTTCAGTTAGTTTCCAAGTTTGCGCAAATAATGTTCTTGATACTGTTGTCATATATTGAAGAAATAATCCTTCTTTACTCTCCAGTTCTTCTTCCACAATATTCAACAAAAACATTTCTGGTAACATTCCAAAATCTGCCTTTAAATTTCTTTCGATTAAATATAATATATATATGTGTGTGTGTGTGTGTGTTGCACAAAGTAAATTTTATATCTTTGGCCCATATTTTTTTCCCTTAAATATCCTTATGATACTATGTCCAAACTTTTGGGCCCACCTTATCATGTACTCTTTCACAGACTTATCTTCTGTCTCTAGTTTCAAAAGCCATTTGTATACTTTTTAAACTACATGCTCATTGTCCTTACAAAACTCTAAACAGAACTCATTGCTGTAGGTCTGACTCTTTCCAATAGCTTCTTCAGAAAGAAGACTCCTTCCAGTAGCTTTTCAGTTCTGTGGGGAGGGACATATATCAGTGTGGTAGAGCCACTCGTGTGCAGGCCTCAGGCGTACAGACATAATGGAAAAATGGTTTCCATATGTTTGCAAGTATAGTCACTTCTTGCTCAACCTAGACTTCTTATTGTGTAAGCTGAGGAGCAAAAGCTGAGTCTAGTCAGTTGCTCTGTTTTACTCAAATGGAAAATGATGCACCTGAGAAGAGTGTTTCCTGGTTGCATGGAGCCCTTTCATGTGAGCAAAACTGTTGGTTCTCAGTACGAGTAACAAGAATGAGTAACAAGTGAAAATGGCTTATGTTTGAAGGACTCTTTGGGCCTTTCCACACTACACTGTTATAGTGCTATTATTCTACTTTCAACATCCTGTGGAATCCAGGGGTTTGTAGTTCACTGAGGCCAAACCGCTCTCTGGCTGAGAATTCTAAATGCCCCTCCCTAAACTCCAAACCCCAGGATTCCATAGGACGGTAAAGTGGAATAATAGCACTAGAACAGTGTAGTGCAGAAAGGCCCTTTATGTACCACAAATCACACCAATAAACACTCTAGCACTCACTTGAGATGAACTGGATAGCCACCATATTCCCTCTGCAGATAGAGTCTCATACCAATTATAAAAAAATCAAGAAACTTGTGTGACATCTTCAGAATTTAACACATTACATTGTAGAATAGATATTCATGGACCAGGGCCCACCATATCAGAAGTATGAAGCAGAATGTGTGAACATTATTTTTTTGGAGTAGAATTCCAGAATTCTCAAGCCAGTGTGGCTGGAGTGGGAGTTCTGAAAACTAAGGATGAAGTGCCATCCTTAGCTGGCAGATTGTCTACCAAACTATTATGCATTGATAGCAGAATGTGAGATAGGGAAGTGGTTGTTGTTATTACATGTGACCAAAAATCCCCACAATATCCTATGACTACACATAGCACAACTGCAAATGAAATCTATTAAAAAGAGTAAAAGTTTCAACTTGAATGAGGGAAACCCAGGCCTGAAATGTAGCACATTAGTTAACTGAACAGTGTGCAACAACATTGACATAACTGGAGCACCTTTCTGTCATGAGTCATGGCTGTACCAAATGGAGCCATTTATGCCTGTATATTGATAGATTTTGTGGTCGAAGAAGAAAGCCTAAATGAGAACACCTGCATTGGAGTTTATTCTGCTTACTTCTTTATCAGTTCTGAGAACATCTTTGGCCTGGTAACAATGAAAAAGAACCCGAAATGAAGAGAAGCTTGAAATACTCTATTTATTCATTTTCAAACAATGTCTCTATTTCATTTGGGGCCAATACAATCCCTATTATACTCGTTGTTCTGCATTTATTCTATTGCCTGGTACTGTAATACACTGCTTTCAGCATTCTAATGGGATTTCATGGGGCTGCCATCCCTAGGTTGATTTGTAACAGGAAGCCAGGACAATAAAGGCTTTGAGGAGATTAATCTGAGAAATGCATGCTTCTGTTAGAGGGGCATCTATGCAAAATGAAAAACAACACTGTCTTCCATTGCTTGTTACTGCCATCTCATTTTCACCACTAAATAAATCAGTGCATTTCTCTCCACAATTGACATGGACAAAGGGCCCTAACAATGAATGTGCTTTTTAGGTGGGGGAGGCGGCAGAACTCCTCCAAGATATTTAATGTTTGTTCCTCTCTAAGCCTCACTCTTCACCCAGGTTTTCTATCATTTTAACATGATTAAAGAATTGGCAATTTTTAATATGCTCTTTTCTTTTTCTAGAAAATGTATCTTGTAACTCTCAGAAGCTGTGAAAAATTAATACACACACATAACATCAGTGGTCATAGTAGCTTCTTTGACTATAGTAGCAAAATTGCATCCTAAGTGATTTGTTTGATTATTTGGTTTGGATGATAAGTCGTATCTGAAGATTGTCACAAGGAAGAAAATCCCTAACTAGAGAGAGAGAGAGAAAGAGAGAGAGAGAGAGAAAGGGGTTTCCATCTTCTCTTTTGCTGGCTATCCATTAAGAGTATTGCTAACTTAGTTTATCAACTAAGGTCAGGCATTGTTGCAGAAAATAATTGGGAATACTATTTAATGCTTATGCAGAGCTTTGAGAACCTAAAGTGCTGTGTAATTACTATTATTATTCATAATGACCAATTAGAATTTCAGCTGGATGGTGCCATTATTTCAAAAAAGACAAGGATGAAGAAAGAAGATATTGCAGGGTCTAGAGGGAAAGCTTTTATAGAAAGACAGAAATCATCATGATCTGAAAAACCTGCTCTTTTCCACAGCCTGCCAGTTGAAGGATGTGTACCAAAGAAAGAAAGAAAGAAAGAAAGAAAGAAAGAGTAGCCATGTTAGTTTCTTGCAGCATAAAATGGATTCATGTTATGTATCCTGTTGCATTTTTGTTATGTATCCTGTTGTAAGTCAATAAAGACATGCCTCCCAGAGTTTATCAGGGGGCTATATTATTCTCCAGAATTGGTTGTAGCTTATTGATGATGCATTTGAGTGGTCTCAGCTGGGGACAATAGATGACGACTAGGGGTGTTCTATCAATTTCTGTTTTTGGTCTATCTTGTAGTAAATGGTTCCTAGGTATTAATCTTGCTTTGTTAATTTGTTTCCTCACCCACTTTCACCCACCCACTTTCTTCACCCACCCACTTTCTGGGCCTGCCACAAGACTGAGTTTTGTTGCCCAATAGAGAGTACAGATTACAACAAATAGCAACATACCACCATACAGCAATACTGAAAACATTTTTTTCAGTAGCCAGCCAGGTAGCAATATTTACCCAGTAGTTCAGCAGGAAAATGAAATAGATTTGGTGGATCTCTCTACATAGCAGAGCAAATAATGTACTAAGAAGAAGTTTGAACAGTTTACCAGGCCACTTTGTTGCCCCTCAGGCACTTAACTTACTGAGAAGTAAACTCAAATTCAGGTATATAAAAATAGTTTACTCACAGATACTTGTGCATAATCTCCAAAGTTCATGGTTTTGAAGCAAATGAGAAAGAAAAAGGTAAACAATTACATGGTTTAATTGAAGCTTCTGGTTTGGAGTGCTTCCAGCCACATGCTTAAAGGAAGGCAGAAGAACGAGAAAGAGACCGCTGAGAACAAAGGATGCTTCCATACTATAGGAACAGAGTGGGTGTGAACAAACAAACAGGGAAGAGTCTATGGGCTTTCTGCCCAAACTGACAGAGTGAACATGCAACCTAACTACCAGTGAGTTTAGAGCATGCAAAGGTTACTGTTCCCAACACTATTCTTCATATCTCCTATGGTGTTATCCAATGAAAAGATGCTATATAAGATTCTAGGCACTTACTCTGTTGTTTGGGCTTGTGGAAGGCTCACCCAGCCCTCGGGTAATTTTTTTCCTCACGTTCTGTTGCCAGGGCTTATACAAAAAGAACAGTCATGAGTCTTGATGCTGGAGCTCCACTCCTTACCAATAGCTCAGTGAGTCCACGTTCATGACACTCTCCTCATGCCCATTCCCTTACATGTGCCTATGTGGTGCACTGAAGCTGTGCAAGTGAAACACATTTAGAAATATTGTTTGTAAGCCACAGAATCTAGATGCCAGCTGGAAATGGATGGAGATGGCTCCCTAGGTTTTAAAGCTACCTACATACAAAAATTAGTTTTTCTTTTCTTCATGTACAGCTTTTATCTGAGAACAGCAATTCTTTGGAACTTTAGTGAATGCCCTCAGACCTGGCAGTTTGGCATTTCATTTTCCTTTATATCTGGACTTGTCTCCTCAGACACTACTTTCTGTCCATTTCCATTATTCTATATCAGAGATGGACAATGGGGCAGGGGGAGGGAGGCTTTTTTCCTCCCTTTGTCTGCCCACACAGGCATGTTTCAGTGCAGCCAGAGTGACATATCACTTTGGGCAATGATTTGGGCTGATTTGTGGTCACTTTTTTAAAAAAATTCTTTGTGTTTTGATTGATTTGGGAAGCTTTGGGTGGTTAGGGGAGGCAAATCACTGTGGTTTGGGCAGATTTTGGCCAATTTGGAAGAAAAGAATCACTTGATGATCCGCCTGCAAAAAAAATATTTAGAGGTAGGACTGAGGGCTTCTGGGGAGCTATTGTTACCTCGCTGGAAAATCCTGTCCCGGGGTCTACAATTTTGATATTAAAATATAATTCCATGTGCCTGAGTGGTTGCCCGGATGAGCACGTAGGAAGCAACGGTCAAACGATCAAAAACCAGGTCAGGCCAGTAAGATCCCCATCACGTAGCCCCAGGAGACCTTAAGCTGTGCAAACCCACAGTAGACAAAGGGTCCTCAGCCCTTGAGAAGCTTGAGGGGATTAGAGTGTTTGCCCCAAGTTGAGCACTGACAGCAATAAAATCCTATCAGGCAAGGACCATTTACATGAAGTCACACCACAACCCAATGCAAAGTCCATTGAGTAATTTCCTCAGGCCTCTCCGTGCTGAGCCCCACTTCTTCGCTGTTTTCCCCAGACCAAGGACTTCAGGAAAAGGTGCAGTATTACCCCAGCTACAACTCCTTCAATATTCACCTATCCAGTTTCCTCTCTTTTGCTTCTTAATAGGTCTTGAGTGAATGTGTGAGTGATTGCGCTAGTGCGTGAGACTTTCATTCAATAAAATCATTTATTGGACATTTTTGTTTGGTTTTTGGCTTGGCCTGACCCTGCAAAAACTGGGTAAAAAGATCCCGCTAGGTTACCCTGCCTCTCTCATTGCTATTGGTCATGCTCTGGCTAGTTTCCATTCCCCATCACGTGGAGCACATTGAGTTGTCCTCCAAGGGACCCCAGAAATCAGGGTAACACTATAGTTTGCCCACTTCTGCTCTATGTCCATGGGAAACCTCTGGAACATCCTCCAAGCCCCTTTACTTTATTGTAACATAGCCAAAATACACATACTTGAAATAATTACATGTTTTGTTGCTTATCTAAGCCTCCATGATACTCCTCCTCATGTCTATTTTAGGTTGTAAACTTGGTGGCATAGGGGCCTGGTCTTTGTAGAGTGCCATGTGTTCAGATGACACTATATAAACAAGCAAGACTAGCAACCTGAATTTTGTTGTTAAAAAAAAGTGAAGGATAATATTCTCAAGATTTCAAAATTGCTAACTGATAGCAATAGCAAGAGCATTTATGAGGTGACCTGGGTATTACAGACAATGGCCATTTCCGCATGAGGGAATTAAAATGGCGCAGTGCGTCCTCTCACGGAGGTCGTCTACACCTTGGAGCGGACTACGTCCGGACTACTTACCTGAGATCCGCACCGCAAGTCTGCTCCGAAATGCACTCAACACGTCCTACGGTGCACTTTTTAAAGAATGGTTGAAAACTGTCCTTTAATTTTTCGGAGTGCGCCACTGCGTTCCTGCTCACTTGTGCAGATTTGCAGGCTCGCACCAATGCGAGCCTGTGATCTGCGGAGGGTGGGCTTTAAGCGTGGTGAGCTTCAGCGGTTGGTCGGGACCCACGAACAACCAGAAGCTGCTATTTTGGAAGCCGGAGCAGTGTGTATCTAAGACCTCACACTGCTCTGATTCACCCTGGACGAGACAAGGAGCCCTGTGGTCCGTGCCCAGAAGATCTGGTGAGTGATGGCATGGAGTGATTCCCTCGCCTCGTGCGGAAATGGCCAATATCTAGTCCTGCTTATGTTTTATAATGCGTCATGAAAAAAATTCCAGAAGTTCACAGAAGGGAAGATTTCATGAAGTGGGTTATCGGGGGGGGGGGTAGAGATAGAGGTGTACCACAGTGTAGTGATCTTTTTAACCAAGCAGCAGCTACAAAGAACTTAAGGTTGCATTAATTGTATTGCTTTGTACTGCCAAGTGGTCTGGTTATCTGCCAATTTGTTGCCAAGCAATATTTGATAAATGCATAGCCAGGAAATGGAAAGAAGGAACACACCAATATTGGCTTTCCCATTTTTATACAGTGCTTCCCATGAAACTGTTATTTTTAATCTAGAAGCAATTGTTTATGTCACTTGCGTTTCACCTTATCAATAATATTCTACTTTTCTGACATCAACACATAGCACAACTGACATCAACACATAGCACAACTGTTTTCAATCAGTACTTTGGAAGAACTTGTGGAGAATCTGTGTGAGCGAGAAATTCTTCCGTTTGCTGTTTGGAGAAATTCTTCCATTTCATGTTGAGCTTCAGAGTTTTAAGGATCCCTTCTAGCCTGTGAAACATGAGAAGCACTAACCAAGAATGACATAGCTTTTTGACATTTTTTAAAAATGAGCCTAAATCTGGTTGCTAATTTTCACTGAAACAATGAGTTTCACGTGAGTATCAACTCATCATTCAGCAACTGATTCAATGAGTCTACTTTAGTTGGTACTAGCAATCAGACGCAGGCCACGCACTCCTCCTAAGGGTTACTTCCCAGTCATACAAAAGTTTTCCCAACTGCTAAAATGTCTAGAAAGCAGTTGTGCCTTAGGTACCTATTTCTCATAAAGTTCCTTTGTTACTCATTCTTGTTGGACTCCAAATGCCATAAGATTAAAGGGTCCAAATGAAATTTTCATATGTAGAGGAAAACTTTTTTTCCAGCCTGACAGTAGTTTTCAGTGTCATATATGCTTATATATATTTATGTTCTTCTTCTCTCCTTCCTTCCCCTTCCCCTTGCTCTTGACAGGGCTCCAAAATGTGTGACCCAGATGTTGAGATAGTGTTGGACTGCAACTGTTATAAGTTATCAGGTGCAGCTCATGGTCCAAGCAGAAAGAGCATATCAGTCCACCATTTTGGGGGGAGGAAGTTTTGTAGCTTAGATTGTGGGTCCTCCAATCCATCATTAGCTATACTGATCAAGACTGAAAAGTTACAATAAATACAGAGGTAGGTGATGGTGGGCCAAGAGAGATGCTTGGGGCTGGGCTCAGGATGCTAAAGCAGGGCTAGGAAAATGGCTGTCAGCCCTTCCAATGCTTTAATTTTTTTTAAAAAAAAATTCTGCCCCCAATGGGGTATGTTGACAATTTTGCCACATTTTTGACCCATATTTGGAAGCTTACTTCTGGGTCACTTTCAGTTGGAAAAAAGTCCTTTCCTGGCCATAAGACAGACAATAAGTAGTGTGCCAAAACTGTGATATAATTGCCTTCTAGGAGGCATTTGGGAGAAAAAACACGTTATTTTTGAGTGAGTGTGATGGTGGGGTGTAGCTGTCCAAAGTCTCTGTAGGAATGCAAATATGGCACTTTAATTGTGACAGTTGCCCAACCCTGTGTTAAAACTTGTGTCTCCAGTTTTTCTCCCATGGCAGTGTTTGTTGCTGCTTGCTTATGGAATCTGCCTTGAACCTAGATGAAATAATTCTTCTTCACGAAACGCTCTTTCAGGCAGCACTGGATATAGCTTGAGCTTGGGCACTTTGTTGTCTCAAAATTAAGTACTTTTCATATGCTAAAGCAGTGGTCTTTTCTATGCACACAATAAGACTGCTTTAATCCTAGGAACTTCAAAGACATTTAAGCAACCTAATTGTATGCAGGATTACACCCCTTGCTTTCTCTTATTAATTTCCACCATTGAAGGAATGTTTGATATGTATGAAAAAAAAAAAAAAAGAGATACTTTGTGATGATTAAATTTAATGACAAAACTAAATATGCTTTTCCATTTCTTTGATGATTTAGATCCAAGGCAGCTAGCTATGGGCAGTAGAGTGTCCTTCATTACTAAGCTAATGAGACAGACCCAATTTCTGATAGTCTTATTAACTTCAAATATTTCCTTTGCTTTCCCATGCCTTTACCTGTTGATTTTAAAGACACTTGGAGACTAGTTGCTTATAAAGCTGACTGCACTGCTTTATGTTTTATAACTGAAAAGACAGAATAGCTGAAATTCATTTATTTCTGTAGGTAGAAGAATTTACAAATAATAGCTGGAAGCCTATATGACCTATTACATTATGTAACTTTACATATACCTAGCTATGTAGTGAGAGTCAACATGGTGTGCTGGTTTGAGCATTGGGCTATGATTCTGGAGACCAGGGTTCAACTCCCAGATCAGTCATGGAAACCTACTAGGTTCAGGAATGTCATACACTCTCCACCCCCAGAAAACCTCATGACAAGTTTGCTATAAGTCAGAAAATGAGTTGAATGCACACAACAACATCAAGCTATGCAGTAGAGATTCTATGGTTGTTTCTGCACTAGACTCTTACTAGACACTAGGCTACACCTTCAACATTAAGGCCCCTTGAGGCCTCTCCCTAAACTCAAAGCCCAGGATTCCATAGGATGTTGAAAGTGTTGAAACAGTCTAGTGCAGAAATGATTTAAGAAACTTTTTTTACTGAACTGTGAAGATAAATAATGGAACACTGGCAAGACTGCTCAATGTGCATTGGAGCCAGTGGGCATTGGTGCATAATGCACGTTGCTGTGTGATGTGCAATTGTGTGAAATGTGCATTGGTGTGCATTGTGCACTGATATGCAGTGTGCACCAGTGTGCATTGTGCACTGATATGCATTTCACACCAAAGTGCATTAGGCACTGATGTGCATTGTGCACCAAGGTGCACCGGGCACTTTGCCAACTCTGTTATGTCATAATGTAACCGCAATCCTTTACTGAATATGCATCTTACACAATGGCACAGTTCCAATTCCTGCAGATGTTAAATCCACTTACAAAGACATAAGGCCCCAACAGGATCATCAAATGATTTCTGTACTGCTAATATGCACATGATTCTAAGCATGACAACAGAATGACAAAAAATGTACTGTGATCAATCAGCATTGTTTGTAGAGCCATTGAAACACAGTAGGAAGGTATCCCAAGATTTACAGAAGTATAAAAAAGAGAAGATACCTAAAAGAATGAATGAAGGATCTGTATCAGTTCAATTAAGGAGTTAATTAGAGTCTGCCTTGGGAAAAAGAAACAAATAAAGTAAATGTTACTGTTGAAACTCCTGCTAAGGGTAGAATAATTATTTAAAATATATTATATTTAAGTATATTATATTAGACTACTTTCTAAGAGAAAGCTGGAGAAGAATTGATGGGGGTAGGAAGTGAAGTCATCCTTTGGAGTCTCTCTCTCTCTCTTTTACATCACACCAGGGAAAATGTAGCTAAAACAAGAAGAGAAGCACCCAGCTCCCCCTATCTGACTGTACCACTAATGAACCTTGTAGGTTTTTTAGATTCTGCATGCAAAGTATTGTTGCGCTAACCTCCATATCCAACACCTTCATCCACCAAAAAAGACTAAGGAGAACTGCTTATGTTCTGCAAAAGGCTGATAGATGCATGTGTGTGTGTGTGTGTGTGTGTTCAGAGAAAACCTGCGAGGGTGGAAGATGAAGCAGAGTGGCTACAATTCAGACCAGCATTCTCTCCACACTACTTGTGAGCTGTTGGGGACTTATGTCCAACGTACACCTGCATACTCAACTTTTTTTGGGGGGGGGGTGTTGCAGAGGCCAGAGTTTTCTATGAACTACACAGTAATAAAACTGTCTTCCAAAGCCCACCTTTTAAGATGCTGCAGCCCATCCATTTAGTAGCCAATGGGTAGTGGGGTAGTGGTGGTAATGCAGCATGCAGCTAAGTTCCTATAGTTTAGCAGTCAACAATGATGCTATCTTCTGGAATCTCAAGAGGACACACTATAAGAACATAGCTGGAGGCTGTTCTGCTGCCCCTGCCCCTTGCTCTACACTAGCCAGCAGATCACTGTGTTAGAGGTGCTGCTGCTGCTGCTGGTGCAGCAGCTTAAAAATTGGGGTGGGGCTGAGGAGAAGATATATTGCAGTTCTGCCTAGGGAGAATTTTACTCCTAGTGTGGGATCTCAGCCTTTACTCCAAGTGCCACTATTAGACATGGCACTGGACATTGTTTTTGGAGAACAAAAAGAAACTAATCCATCCCTGCCTTAAAATGTGTAGAGCTGGAGGATGGGAGTGGATTAGATGGAAATAACTTTACCTAAGGAAAAAAAAATAAACAAAAGTCCACTGTGTCATCAGCTCTCTTAAAAATTGGTAGTAATAACTTCCAGGCTATGTAAAAGTCAAAGCCTCTTTATCCTACTGCCTATCCAAGAATTACTTATTCCCCCATGACCTATCATGTGCCATTTTCACAAAGGTCATGTCAGAGGCACCCAAGCTGCTCTATAATGGAAATTCCAGGCTGGATTTTGCTTTAATCCATCAAATATATCAGAAGGAGCCCCCCCCCGGTTCTGTGAAATAGTGAGGAGACAGAGCTCTGGTTTCAAACTGTGCTTATACTGAAGAGCTGTACTTGACCTTGTTTTTGGATATCCCATTACAGTCTTACTTTTCACTTTCCTAATTCTACCTAATTATGATCATTACCAAACTAACATGTAATGTAAAAAGCTAAGCAATTTGCCACGACCTCTGTTTCTGATATCTACTGGGCCTCTAGGCTTGGAGTTTTGTAATGCACCAAATCCATGTCCTGTAACAGGAGTTGACTTTCTTCTTCCCAATGCAATTAGAAATTAACATTTTGCACACTGTGCATTTTTCGTCTTTATATGAATAATCTCAGTAAAAGACATTTTCCCTTGCTCAATACTGGCCTTGATTATAACCACAAACATTAAAGACCTGTTAAAGTCTAAACTTACCTCTGTATGGTTTTCATTCAATTAGAATCTTGAATTCATTTTATTTCTGCCTAATAGCAGACCTTGGAAAAACCCCTCTTTTCAGGCCACAATTCTAAGAATCCTCCAGTCACTGTGCCTAGAGGATTCTGAAAACTGTAGTACAAAAATTAGTTTTACAGAATCCTCCTTTTGGCATGGTCATTGGCCATGCTACTGAGGGATTCTGAGAGTTGCAGACTGAAAAAGTAACTTTTCAAGCTTTGCTTGATAGATGTTTCTTTCCTGGTTTTCTATTCCATCATCCAACAGTCAGTATTCTGTTGTTAATTAGTATGTGCAGTTGTCTTCAGGTTATTTGGAAGTGCACTTTCTGACCCTACTTGTTCCTAACTACTCAAGAGTAGTTAGAGAGAGAAGAGAGAGATTGTTTGTTTCCTATTGTTTTAACTTTTGCAAACCTGGGATTGCCTAGGGGCTGGCGATACTTTCCTCTAGGGTAGGGACAGAAACCATGTCACTCTCCAGATGTTGTAGATTGCAACATCTGGAGCATTTTTCACCATTGGCTATGTAAGCTGGTTGCACTCAAACACAACAGAGAGCCCCATACTTCCTATCCCTGCCCTAGAGCATAGTAATATTCTTTTAACTTTAGATGGCCAGTATCATGCAGCTGCTGATTGCTTTTTATATGTATGATCAAGGAACCCAATTCCAGTTCCAGATCTCACAGTTACTCCTTTGAATTAAGCAACTGTTTCTGGGAGTTCTAGAGGGTTCAGTAAAAACAGCAAACAAACAAAGCTACAGTGAAATTCCAATGCTTGTTCCACACATAACTGGCTTCAAGAACCAAATCAGGAATAAGCTGGGTTTTGATGTATTTTCATCTTATTATCCCACAGTTCCACAACTATTAGAACTACAGATTTGTTGCTGCTGAAGGAACACTGCATGTGGGCAGGAAAATTGTGTAGTTTCCTCAAAAATACAAATTTAGAGCCACAACATGGGATGTCTTAGGCCAGACTGGGAAAAGTTCAGTCTGTGGTTGAATGTCGCTTCTAGTCCCATTTATTGGCCAGAAAGCCCTGCAGTACTCCAAAAGTCTCTAAAAGTAAAAAGTTTTTTTAAAAAGTGTTGGCAATTGTACTTCCTCCAAAGTATGCAACACAACACCCAAAACATGGAGGCTTTGTCTCCCTTACTACTGGACCCACAACTCCCACAAAAGTGAACACACACACACACACACACAGTCCTGAAAACTGCTCAAAACCCCAACTGAAAGTGATGTCATATCACTTCCATCATGGGAAAATGCACAAGTCAGGCGTGGGGGGGGGAGGCACAGTGCAGGGCGGAAAAAAAATGGCCCTAGCCCCTATTGCAGAGCTTGGAAAAATAATCTTTTTTTCAATTTCAAATTCCTAAATTCTCCACCCAGCGAGATCACTAGCCATATTGAACAGAGGAGAAGTGTCTGGGAGCTGTATTCCAAAAAAGTTAATTTTTTCAAGCTCTGATCAAAGATCACAAGGCTGTCTTCAGCAACCAAGGTTTCTTAAAAAGGCAAGTGGGGTTCCCTTTTCATTATTTTTCCAGTTAGACATGTTCCTCAGCTATTTCCAGCATTATTCCACTGAGCAGTGGGGAGGGAGTAAACTGGTGCATTTGTGTTTGTGTGTGTATGTGTGTGTGAGAAAGAGAGAGATCGAGGGAGAGAGGAGGAGAAGGAGCTTGGGGGACTGTATGCAACCTATGTGTTGAAGGTTCCTTAAAAGAGTTCTACAAAGAATCCAAAGAATGTTCTCTTTTCCATTTGTAAAGAATGCCTGAAACAGAAAAACTGTTCTGGATAAAGGGAAGACATCACCTAAGTGCCATGGAATGCCACACATCTACCGCTACCATTTTCTTTCAGCACTGAAAACATGCGAACCAAAGTATCATTAGTGGATAGTGTTTCTCTCCAGGAAAATACTTATGAAAATGTGACATTTCATTTGAAACGGTTTCTTTTAATGGCATTCTGTAACAGAACAATATTTGGACTGAGGAACTGATAGACACAGATAATGTTTTTTAAAAAGATGCAGTATTTTAAAGTTGTCTATGCTTTTGTCTTAGTCAATGAGCTAGTTCTCATAGAATCATAGAATTATAAAGGTAGAAGAGACCACAAGGGCCATCCAGTCCAACCCCTTGCCATGCTGGAATACAATCAAAGCATTCCCGACAGATTGCCATCCAGCGTCTGTTTAAAAACCTCCGAAAAAGGAGACCCCCACCATACTCTGAGGCAGAGTATTTCACTGTTTAACTGTTCTTACCATCGAGAAGTTCTTCCTAATGTTTAGGTAGAATCTTTTTTTCCTGTAGTTTAAATCCAAGTCCTCATATATTTGGATTAGAATTATGTGCACAAATAAGCATATTTTATCCCCAAATGGTCTATCTCCAGTGACATAACAAGGACGATTTTCAGTTTTCTGGGAGAGAGGAAGGGCTGAGCAAACCTCAGGTTCACCCTCCTCATCTCCTTCATTGTTCACTTAATATTCACATGAGAACATGAGACAGAATCCCAAAGCAGCATTTGAACCACGTGATATTCTCCCTCCACCATTCAGTTATGTCCTTAAATACTGAAGGAATTAAAAGTTACTGTTGCAGCATGAAAGTTGTGAAATTATTACGTTGCATTATAATATAAGGCACCTTTACCTTAGTTATTGGTAAAGTAACAGACTGGAAATGGAACAGTTACTTCCAATCTCCGCTACCAAAGTTGGAGCAAGTGCCGCTTGCTGGGATCTTCTTCATACTGGTGGAGACTTTGAGCTCAGTCAGTGAGAGTCTGAATAATGGCAGTCTAGTAGGATCTGAAATATGTTTGTCTGTGGATCAGTTTTGGAGATCTAGTTGCCTAGGGGACGTGATTGCTTTAAATCAGGGATCCACAAAATGTAGCCCTGGGACCACATATGGGCCAAAAGCTGTTTTTGTGGCCCTTAAGTTCTCTAGCCTTTCAGAGCATCCTTTCAAGGTCAGAAAAAGGCTGAATTGCTTGGGTAAGGTTGCCAGTTCGGGATTAGCTCAGGTGTTGAGTTATCAGAGCCTAAACCTGAGACCTAGCAATGACCCCCTTTAGATGTCACAGGAGGAGAGGCCTTGGTGGTGTTACAAGGGTAATGTTATAATGAGCAGCACCTAAAATATCATTAAGCATTATATATCAACCACAGTTGCATGGAGTATGTAAATAAAAAAAATACTAAAGCTACATACCCTCCAACTGTTCCAATTTGGCAGGGAGAGCCCTGATTAATCCTCTGTCATTCCACTTTTTCAGCTGCTTTCAAAAAGTCTTTGTTTCTCTTTCTTCCTCCCCCTTTGTCCTTAATTGCTGCAAACTGAGTTCAGAGTGCAACAGAAGTTTCAACTCAGTTAACTCAGCAGGGGAAGGGGGCAGAATCTTGCCTTTTCCAGTAAACTCACTCCTATGGCATCTCCTAGCTTGTCTTTTCTTCTTCATTAATAACTTTGGCCATCTTAGCACATTTATTGCTTGGCTTTATATGTCCTTGTTTTCATTTGTAAAATGCTGTAGGACATGGGTCTAATCCATATAAAAACACACATTTGCAAGTCACTGATATAACCATCCTATTCTCTCTTGTCCTGAGGACTGGAGGAGAAGAGCCAGGCGTTGAGAGTGCAAAGGAGGCCCTGAAACCCAGGAGACCTCCTTAGACAAACATCCAGAAGCAATAATATGCATTTAAAATAGGCTGCTGGGACCCATGCATTGTTTAATATCAGAAAGTAGCAATTTTTCAAAACCAGAAGTGGATTTTTGGATACTTTCAGGTTTGGGGTCTTTCTAAAAAAGCATTTCTGGTGATTTGTATAGTCCTGGGGGCTGAAAATCACCTGTAGCATTTGTCCACCCCTGTCCTAAACAATCATAGAATGGTAAAAAGAAGATCAGCATCTTGGCTGTCCATCTAGGTTACTTAGGCCATTTCCGCACTAGGCTGTTATAGCGCTATTATTCCACTTTCAACATCCTATGGAATCCTGGGGTTTGCAGTTATGGGAAGGGCAAACCCCAGGATTGCATAGGATGTTGAAAGTGGGATAATAGCGCTATAACAATCTAGTGCAGAAATGGCCTTAGAATGAAAGATATATGCAGTTAAGTGTGTTCTATAGTATAGAGTTACCAAGTCAGAGAATTCTGCTTAGGAATCAACCTAGGGATGATTCCTTGTGGTAGCACAGTGGGTAGACCCTGATAATAGTATTAACAATGGTGATGTTAACAAGGGATAGTCCCTTGTGGTGTTAATAAGCAGGATACATTCAGCATCAACCACAGTTGCACAGAATGTGCCCTTCAGATCAAAAACAAACATGACCTCACAAATAAGAAATACAGTACATTCCCTGTACCCTTAGGGGATACATTTCTAGACTTACCATAGATAACAAAAAAAATGCAGATAATAGTGAATGCTATTTTTTTTTAATGAGATGAATGACACAGGTATTGAGATGAATATGTTGGAGAGGAGGTCCTGAAACTAGACAGAGCTTTAAAATCTAAGAGAAAGAATTTTTGTAGCCTTATGTACAGTCCAAAGCCATAAAAACATAAAAATAAAAATGATAACATAAAAATAAAAATGATAACATAAAAACATAAAATCATCAACAACTTGAGATCAAAAAAGAGAGAGAGGGAAAAAGACCACATTTTGGGGCAGAAAAGTGAAATCACATATATATTTTTTATTTATTATTTATTTGTATCCCGCCTCTCCATATGGATCGAGGCGGCGAACAACTTACAAATAGCATGTATTTCTATACATGCCCCCAACAAGCTGGGTACTCATTTTACCGACCTGCGAAAGGATGGAAGGCTGAGTCAACCTTGGAGCCCAGCAAGATCGAACTCACAACCTTGTGGCTTGCAGTACTGGCATTTAACCACTGCACCACCAGGGCTACAAGTTATGCAGATATGACAGACATACTGCGCATGTGTGCGGACGTGCACACACGCACATTTCAAGACAGTGCTCTCACCCTTGGATTCCTTCCCTTCACCTTGAGGATGGGAAAAGAGATGCCCAGTCCTGAGACTCAGGGGTGGCCCCTGTGATCTAGGAATGCCAGATACCCTTTTTCAGTGGCCATAGGATACAGAGGCCTTCAAAGCTTGATGGGCTTCCTTGCAGGGAATTTCACTGGACAATCAGATCAGGATTCCCTTTGGCTGTGTAGATAGAATCTGGCATGTGGCAGATAGGAAGTTATTTGCATTTTTCCAAAGATAACTCCCTTTGTGCCAAGGAGAATCCTAAATGAATTGATGAGTCATAGTGACTCCACTCGCGCTATGTATTCTGCCGTCCGCTTGCAGCTACTATAAAAAACTAAGGCTTTGCAGAAAAAAAGATTGGGCTTATCACATGAGACTGCAAATGCTGGCTAGTTGGCAGCCTGGGAGGTGGCTTGAGCTCTGGACGTTCCTGAAGTTTATATCTTTACCACATAAGCCATCTGAGTAATTTATTGATTTGATATTTGACAAGCAGCCAACCCAGCTCCCTTAAGATTAGTGTGGCATGCTGAGGCTGCTTACAGCAGGATTTGCTACATATTGGAAATGATGTAGAAACATTTTTTCAGGAAAGATATTGAGCAAAGTCACACAAGAGCCAGCCTTAGACTCTAAGGGATGTAGACGATACACACATGCATTTCTACCTTTAAATGCATTAGCAAAAATGTATTGTTAATATGTTCTGTTATTCAGACAGATAGAACCAAATAACCACCACTGGTCATTCTGAAAAGCAAAGGAAACTGCTAGATTAGATTCCTGAATAATATATCAAAACTGAAGCCCATAATGTATATGAGGGCACTCTGGGGTGATAAGAAGTTGGAAAAAGGAAGCTCCATGGATGAAGAGATACCATCGGTAGTGTTAGATCCCAAAATGGGGCATTCTGGGATCCGGGGTTGTTTGGGATCTTCTGGATGTACACATCTTTGTTCCCAATCCCTCATCCAAGGGGCTCCTCTGCTATACCAGCCTGGAGCTCACATACCTAATCCTTTTCTAGTTACAGAGATTCTATAGTTCAGTTAGCCCTCCAAATTTGCTAAGATTGGGGCACAGGACCCATGTAAAAGTGGAAAAATTGCAAATACCAAAATACGTGTGTGTGTGGGGGGAAGGGGGCTGAGGCATGATGAGTTAAACAGACATGCAGGGTCTAAACCAGGTCAGGGAAAGAAGAGGAAAAGGGGGGTGGATTGAAATGGTGGCCCTATATTTCCTCTCTCTTGCCCATCTCCTTTCTTGGGTGTGTGTGGGGGCGGGGCCATGGGAAGAAGGTTTGTGGCGCTGAGAAATCAGCTAAAATGCTGCTGGTGGAGTAAGAGAACCAGAGGTGGCCTGATTAGCTGCAAAGAGGGAAAGTTCTTGCAGAAAAGAAGTCCCTGAGATGAGTGGGAGGGGTTGGAGAAATTCACAAATAATCAAATCAAATCTGTGAAAGTCAAACCTTCAAATGTGGATGGCCAACTGTACAGGACAATAAAACCTGGGGTTCTTTCACATAACATATCACAGTTACAGCACTATAATTCTACTTTAACTGGAGATTCCAGAATTCCATTGCTATGGTAGATAAAATGGGACTAAGCCTGGTGAAGCTGTGTTCCAGCGACCAGAACATGAACCAATGTATTCAAATTAGAAGAACAGAGATTTCTCCTAAACATCAGGAAGAACTTTTACTGTAAGAATTGTTTGATAGTGGAATAAACTGCCTTGAAGAGTAGTGGACTCCTTCTTTGGACGTCTTTAGGCAGAAGTTAATTGGCCATATTTTGATGTATTTTTTTTAATAAAAATTGTCAAAATAAAATTAACATTCATTCTACTTCAGATAAACAAAGAATAGAGTATGCATGACTATATACATCAATATTTGATATTCTTCTTCCGAATTCATACAAAACTTTCCCCTAAATGAGAAGCAATGGAGCAGCAGATAATACTATTTTTCTGTCCATCAAACAGATATGCCTTTTATACCTGTATATTCCACCAATAATTTCTAAAAGTCAAGTTAATTGGCCATATTTTGGAAACATTAGTTCTTTATTCCTGCATAGTAGGGGGTTGAACTAGATGGCCCTTGAGGTTCCTTCCAGATCTATTATTCTGTGATCTTCCTTCTAGGGGCCATTTTGCTGGCCTTTGGATACTCTCAATAGTCTTAAAAATTGAAATTGCTGAAAGAAAGAAATGTGGACTTAATGAGACATAGGAATTTCCTTTTCCCATTAAAAGATAAGCAGAGTTGGCCATCTGAGTGACAAAGGATTCCAAACCAGAGTTTTCTAAGATTTCCTGTTTGGACTACAACTTCCACAAGCCCCAGCCCCAGCTACACTCCCCCCCACTTCAATGCTCTTTTTAAAGAAGCATTTGACTGCTGTTGCAGTTTTATTCACTGACTGCATTTGTTTTGGTTCTGTTTGCTTCTGCTTTTCATTTGATGCAAATTTGTTGTAATGAATGGTTATTGCTTTTATTCTTTTCATATTTTGTAAGCTCCTCTGAGTCAATCTTTTAAATATAAAGAGGTATACTGAATAAATGCATACAAACTTCTTATGATGTTTTTGTGATCTTTTGGCCACCTAGTGTTTTTATTTGAATTTTAATTGTTTTCTTATCCCTTGTAACCTGTGTTGGGAATTTGTTTGGGAAAATGGTATAAAATACCCACAGTTAATTTCTTTAGTAAACAAGTACCTCCAGTAATGACAGCCTCTGTGTCTTCTGTTAGAAATTCCCTTGTTTTAATTGTAACAATTCCAGAGAAATGTGTATAGAATTTCAGCCTAAGGATATGTCTATAATAGACAGTGGCTCGGTCCTCAGACTTGTCATTTGATGATATCTTCAGAAAGTTTGGCTATTCAAAAGCAATATTTCATTCCCCTGATCTATAGCAATAGAGCATATACCTCACAAAACTACAAACCCCAGGATTCCATAAGATGGAAATGTGACAGTAAAATTAGTATGAAACTGATACAACTGTGTAGTGCAGATACACTCAAGTAGGACACAGTTGGTTAAATCCAAAATTGTATTGATTCATTGAAACTTCTTCCTGCCCTGCCCCCATCTGCAGCCCTCTTGGTGCTCCCAAAAGGTTCTAGAAGAGTTCACAGCCCTACAAAGCTAGTTTTTGGGGATACACGAAGGGATACAGTGGGGAAGAGTGATCACCCCATTCTGGTTATGAATTCTACTGTCCTTCCAATCAAAATCCACAGTGTGATGCTAGCTAGTATATTGTCGTTACCAGGCAGTTAAAATAAGAAGAGGATGTTGTCTGAAATAGCTACTCTGGCACAACCGACTTTCTGATGTTGCTAAAAAAAGCTTAAAAGAGGTTTTAGTGGCAACATTTCTCTGGAGGAAATACTGCTTCATTCACTAGCATAATCATGGAAAATAGGCTAGAGATACTCTGGGGGTAAGAAACAGAAGTAGGGCTGGGGACCTGTTTTCTGCCTTGAGACTCTGTAGGGCAAGCATGGGCAAAGTGTCATTGGGAAATCAAAGCCCCCCAAAGTCCCAGCCCCAAACATCATCCAATCACAGTACTAAAAACTTCTGCAAAACACAGCAGTTTTGTCCACTTCTAAGCTCCCCATGTGACAACAAAAGAAAAAGGGTCAAAGGGCTGAAAATTGGTCCAATCAAAACTGGAAGTGGTGCAACATCATCTCTGGTCATGTTGCGCATACTGCTGTGGACCACCAGCAGTAAGTGGCAAAAATTGCCCCCCCAACTCTTTGGCAAGTAAACGAACAAATGAAGAATAGGAAGTGGCCAGAAGTCCATTTTTTGTTTTGAAAAATGCATTTTGTTTTTTAAAAAATGAAATGGGGGTGTGGGTTGTTATCTGTTTAAAAGTTAAATCACTGTTCCTGGGCTTCTGGTAGAGATAATTCAGCCCCTCTCATTTATGAGAAAAAGCACAAGACATAAAAACAGGCAAAGGGTGCGGTTGGATGTAGCTAGAAGGTACAGCCTTAATATATATACATATTAATCTTCCTTTATTATATAGAAGGGCATTCTAAATTTTAAAGTCTGAAGATAAAACTGAGCAATTATCTGAGCATTGCCAAACCACTAGAAGACAAGAAGCCTGATCTCAAATGGGGGGAAAAAGTAATTAAACTATTTGCCCCCAGAATGTGGATTTAGTGCAAAAAACTCACGATTTCCCATGGAAAAAGTGTATTTTGCACAAAATATACTGCTTCTGAACAAAGATGATAGTCAAGGATCTGCTGTATCCCATGTAGATGAGGTTATTATTGTGTGATAGCACTAGATCATTCACAAAGTTTTACAGGGGATCCAAATTGTGTCATCTTCCATTTGTAGCCCTCCTGTGTTTTGCCACTACTTCTTCTGTCTTTTTGTATACCAGAAAAATTAGTTAAGGAAAGAAAGATGAAATACATGCTGGAACTAGAACTGATAAATATTACTTTTCGGAACTACAGCTCCCAAAATTGCCCAACCAGCATTGTCACTGGGTATGCAGGCTGGGGCATTGTGGAATTTATAGTCTCCCAAAGTACCCTTTCCAAAGTTCTGATTGTAACTGTGCCTTGTTCCTCTCCATGGTCACCCGGTTTCTTGGTTTCTGCCCACTACCAAAGCATATGGCACACAAAGATTGTTCCTTTTAAAAATATATATAACAAATGCCACAAGGGGCAAGTGTACTAGATTTTGATCTTGTACTTTTTATTGCAAGCACTGTGTTCTATATGCATCTGCCAGTTCTTGTAATGATATGTAATGACTTCAGATGGTGTGACTCAGTAGGTAAAGAGTAATTTGAGAACAAATAAGCCAGCATTCAAGGTAATAACAGAACAGGAGTAGGGGAAGATGTACACAGAAGCTGTTTTGGAAAAGCTACAATGAAAATAATCATTAGCTATGCAAACAGATTGCCAAGTGGAACATATCAGATGGGCAAAGCTCATTATCAACTGGCAGCCTTGTTGTTTAAATGAAATCATTTATGAGCACAAAAAAGAAAAAATCTTGTCAGTCTCTGTCAGATTGGCTCTGATCACTGTTATTGTAAATACAAAGGTGAAAGCTTTAATTGTCAGTTCCTATGTCCAGCACTCGCACAGTCCAGTAATTTGCAGTGCATTGCCCTTCTGTGAGGCCAAGCTCTTAGGAATGCTTTCGTTGTGTCATTGCTGTGCCTTGTTCATAGAATATCATAACAGCATCTTCCAGTCATAACCTGCTCATATTTACTTCCATTTCTTTCCTTACTGAGGAATATCTATTAAGGAGAGAAAGAATAGCTGCATAGTACCTCCAATTGTGGGTCCTAGGAGCCCTCCATCTGCAAACACCCATCCATAAGTGGTTTGTGACATATTTTCAAAACTATTCCTGTTTTCATGCTCACTCTCCATTGTTTTATTCCTAAATTGTTGCTGTTTTACTTATTGTTTAGTCATCATCAGTTAAAAAAATGGAGAGAACAAACTCATGTTAATTGCTGTGTATTTTAAGGGGTTGGTTTAGGTGAGTTGGTGGGTGGGGAGGATTGGGTATGTTTTAATGCCTTTTAATGTATAATGTATTTCATGTTATTCGCCGCCTCGATCCATGTGGAGAGGCGGGGATACAAATAAATTTTATTATTTATTATTATTATGTATATTTTAAAAATTAGAAGGATAATTTGCAGAGGGGAAAGGTGAACTTCCTTTTGAAGAAAATTCCAAGTTTTGCATGCAGCCTCTGAACAGGCCCTCTCCCTAACTTCAGGTAATGTTTTGGGAGATGCTGGGACGTCTAGGAAGGTTTTGACTGAAGATCTCTGTAGGCAGGTAGGATTGTATGGGGAAAGGGAGTTTGTCTCTTCAATGTGAGAAAAAGCAAATTAGGGAAAAAACAACATAACAGGCAAATACTCATATGGAAATTCTCCTTTGTGGGAACAAGAGGTTTATGCTACTTCACTGCTTGCTAATGGACATGGCTGGTCTGGTACCAGAGCTATATAATCAAAGTTTGCAATCCTGTATCTTCTTGCCTGGGAGTAAGCATCAATGAACCCCAATGAAGCTTACTTCTGCATAGATAGGTGCAGGGTTGTACTGTGAGATACCTGTGGTATGGCATTTGATGACTAGAAAGTTGTCTCTATGATCAGACTGTCCATGTCAGGTAGTCAAGTAACATAAAAGATTGTTTGCTCTTTACTTGAAAGTTTCCCTCTTACTCCTTACCACACCCACATGTTCTAATGGGGTTTGGAGAGAGACAGTTAGGAACTGGAATGTCACCAGTGAAGGAGAAGAATGCTTGGCATTTTTAGCTGATAGGGAGAGAGATGGCTTGAGAATTTCCAATCAGTTGGGGTTTTTTGCTTGTTTTTGAGATGGTGCTTTAAAGACTGGCATTGTCTGTCTTCACATGCAGGAATGTCCTGCTGCTAAAGAGAAAGGAAGATGACCTCTTTTCAGAACACTAGGTGAACTTTTGTTCACTTTAAAAGCCTTGGACTTCAGCTCTGAGAGGTCACTGCCATTGTGACCAAAGATAAGAGTTTTATCTGAAAACATTTAAAGTCCCCAAAGTTGCCTTCCTCTGGGGTAAAGAATAAACGAAAGCTGCCTTATATGTGTAATTGGAAATTTAAAAAAGGAAACACCCAGAAGATGCTGACACTTGATATTTAGTATTAAATTTCTGGGGAAAAAATAGTTAATGGATGTGTCAGGACATGAAATCTTCTGTTCATATAAAGCTGATCAAAACCTTGGCTCCTTATCCAGCTTGTATTTCAGAGTGTTGCATACTTTAAATAGGGAAGGCAAGCCAAGAAAAAGGAAATGGGGAGGGGCAGGGGAGGCTGAAAAAACTGCAAAGGAGAACCAGAAAGTCCAAAACTGGGTTTCTGTAATATACTTTATTGTCTCCTAGTGATAAGTCACAGTGGTGATAATCTGCATATATCTCTCTCTGATCCCAATCATTCTGCTATTCAGCCATAATTAGAATATATATATACACATACACAATAACATTGATTGTATTTCTAGGCATTTGTACCCATTTTTCAAGAGTCCTACATCTTTGGAGTTCTTTCGGTAACTAAAATAATGTATTAAATTGGATTTATTTTTTAATTGGAACATATCTGCAGCTAGAACATTTGGCTAGAGGCTGAGCGTACTATGTTCATCTAGTATGGTCCCTTGATTGAATAAAGTTAATTTACCATCACATTTTTGAAAGGCTGAGAAACCAATGTGCTGCAGTTACCTCTGAAGAAACTAAAAAGTTCTAAGCAGTGGTAACTGGTGACTTCCATGTCAGTGAGGCAGTGAATTGCCTCCAAATTTCAGCTGGAATATTAAGGAGCTGTACAAGGTTCTGAACTATATTCTCCAAAATAGATTCAGCACTTAAACAGCTCCTTTAGAGTTCATGTCCACTGCCCCACTAACATTGAAGCAATAGCTACCACTGGTCCTAAGGATTGTTAAACAGAATCGTGACCATGTGGAATTAATCTAATTGCCTAATTAATTAATGAGTTTTATGATCGTAGAGGCTTGAGAACTGAGGGTTCACTCTTTCCCTTCTCCCCCAAAAAACACATCCAAACTGCAAAAAAACTTTTCTCAACTTGAATATTGACCCACTGTACAAAAACATCTTGTTCCATTAAGACTTTCAACTGAGATGTATACACAGTTCAAGAGCATACCTTACCTGCATCACATGTGATATATTGAACTGACTGTCCTGTTTTTTTTTTCCTCTGGGAAAATTGTAAAGCAATTTAAATGTTTAGATTAAGGACCGTCCTTGTTACCAGTATCTGAGAAATCCACTGTTACCTTTCCCTTTTGCCTGGAGATACCTTTAATGGAACTATATAATTTCAGTGCAATTAAAGATATTAACTTTCTCAAGCTTCAGTCCTGAATTAATTTAATTGTACAGTGGCCCGGTAAAAGTAAAAGGATTTCTGCCCTGGAGTAATTGCTTTGTGGATTGTAGTATCCCTGTTTTGTGTTTCTTTTCCAGCAGAGTATAAATATTATTGCATGAAATCTTAGTTCATGCAGGGTAGATGGAGGCAATGCTCATGCACAAAAACAGAACTTGGGGAATTGTTTTTAAAATCATTCTACCCCTGTTCAATTCAGAACAGCATTATACTTCTTTTTCTTAAAAAATCCTTTCTGAGCTCTAAAGTTATATTCTTTAGTTAAGCAGGCATGTATCATGAAGTTATTTCAATGCATTTATTTATTTATTACACAGATTAGCGTACTGTTTTATATACCATGTTATAAAATAATACCAAAGCAATAAAAAGGATAGTAATTACAATACACAATACAGATAAATCAAGAGGTCTATGGCTATGCAATAAACTGACTGAACAGCAAATAAATTGCAATTTGTTAGCAGTAAGTCGAAAAGCTTGCTTACTTTTGAGGGAAACTTTGTGAACACAAATGGGCAAATTGTGTTCCACAGCTCTTCTCTCACCTCCACGCCTTACTGGAAGGCCACCACTGGAACCTGCCTGTAAGTTAAACTCTAGGTGCTTGCTTGAAACATCAATGAAGAGTCAATTCTGCATGTAGGGACTGACTGAGATCCTGCACTGAGAGAGATATCTGTAAGCCAGAAATATATGTCTTCCCTCTTATAGAGGAGGGGAAAGGATACATTTTACTGAGGACTTGAAGTCCAGACTGAACCAGCCCAGTCTTCAATTTCCATTACAATGAGAGAAAAAAAGACATCAGAGTTTTCATTGGGATGGTGAAACTGTGGCCCCTGAATCCATTTCTGTAGCTGCCCACAGTTCTGTCTGGAGAGAGATTTTCAGGTGATGGTTTTTATCCCAAGCCCACTACGAATGTGTGAAAATTACACACACACAGAGGAAGCAGTTTGGCTTCTCCCATCCCTGGAACCCTTAATATTTACTCTAGAGTACCACAATGAGTTGGTACAACCCACAAGGGCCAAATGCTGCACAACACACAATTGTTTGCCCCACCTGCAATTCATTCCTAATAAAAGAAACTTATTTCATAGTATTTATTGTCCGTCTATTCTGAGAGCTGCTGGAGCCAACCAGAAGCAGGGCTAGAGCAATACCAAACAAAATTCTTAACTGCTGGGTGTCCTGATCCTAAGATCCTTCTTTAGGATACCATGTGGTTGTGTAGTTAAACTGGGACTGTATAAGACCAAAAGACAGATTTATTCTCTCCTATTTCACATGATCTCCCTCTCTCTCTCCTTCTCTCTCTCTCTCCCCCCACCCCATCTCTCCAAACCACAATTCTCAGGGTTCCTTGTGTACAGGCAAGAAAAAGGCATACCTGCTGGTAATCAGAGAATCACAGAATCCTCAAGTTGGAAATGATTACAATCACTATCTAGTCCAAAGCCCTGCCACACAGAAATATACAACTAAAGCACTCCTGACAGATGCCAGTCTAACCTCTGTTTAAAGACCTCCAAAGATAGAGTCCACCATGTTCCAGACAATCTATTCAACCATTGAACAGCTCTTACAGTAAAAAAGTTCTTCCAAATGTTTATGTTGTAGCACACACGACCCTCCCTGGATTGGGTGGCTGTGCAAGGTTCGAAGTATGAGATGCTGGGAGGCAAGAACCAAGCCAGTTCTGGTCTTTGAGGATGCAGTTTATTAAGCAATGAAGCAAAAAGGAGGGGAAAAAATGAAAGGCATACAAACATACATACACTCTGACTCTGTCGGAAAGGCAAAGCAGGCAACGGAGCAAGGTTCTCTTTGTTCCAACAGATTATATAGGCTTTTTGGCATGAGTGGCAAAACAGGTTGCCAATCCATCAACCCACTGTGCCGAAATGGGTGGGGGGGGGCTATCCCACCTTGAATGCCAATCACGGAGGCATCCATGGGCCAGGTTCATGATAGACTTGTGGCCAAGTCTCACTACCTGCCCGAGACGGTGGTGGATGGTCCCTAATCAGGCTTTACTCTCCCCTCCCTGTACGGGATGGCACGGGGAGTGAAGTACCCCTGGTTGACATTCCTTGACTATTCTCACAGGTCTGCAGCATATAGGGCAGCCTGACCTAGCAATGCAATAGCATGAACTAACCCCCCTAAATATGTTCATTAGTGTGAGGGCAAGCTGAACTAAAATGTGTGAGTGTACAACACAAGGCTTGCCCAGAGGGCCTTGGGTCCAACATATGTGAGTTGTCTTTCCTTGTGTTTGTGTTTTAGTTGCTGAAGTGGTAGAAAACAAGTTTGCTCTATCTTCTGCATCAGTAGTTCTTAACCTGGGGTCCAGGAATGCCTGGGGGTCCACGGAGCTCTGATAGGGAGTCCATGAAGCAATACTGCTGGACACCAACAGCAGTATGTGTGTGTGTGCAGATGCCAAGGGAGTAGTTTCAACAAGGGAGCAATTTCAGCACCTGCATCCCTTCTGCTACGCATCCCTGACAAAAGGAACATGGCAGCAGATGTGTATGTGTTCCCAAACAAGGACTCTAGAGACAAGGGTTTGAATTGCTACTCAGCCATGGAAACTCACTGAGGCAAGACAAATTCTCTCAGCCTCAGAGAAAGGCAAAGGCAACAAATCTTGCCAGGAAAACTCTGATGATAGGTTTGCCTTAGAGTCATCATAAGTCAGTTTTCAAAGGGAAACATTATTAGACGTTATGGCTAGAAAGAACCTCTCTCTGTTAGTGGCACTTTGTTGTTGTGTGCCTTCAAGTCACTTCTGGCTTATGGTAACCCTAAGGTGAACCCTATCACAGGGCTTTTTTTTTTTTTTTGCAAGATTTTTTCAGAGGGGATTTGCCTTTGGCTTCCTCTGAGGCTGGGAGGATGTGACTTGCCCATGCTTACCCAGTGCCTGAGTGGAGATTTGAATCTAAGGCCATTTCCTCACTAGCCTGTTATAGTGCGATGATTCCACTTTCAACCTCCTCTGGAATCCTGGAGTTTGCAGTTTCAGGAGGGGCCGGCTGGCCCCTCCTGAAACTGCAAACCCCAGGATTCCAGAGGAGGTTGAAAGTGGAATCATCACGCTATAACAGGCTAGTGCGGAAATGGCCCTAGTCTCCAGAAGCCTTAAATAAATAAATATTTGAATATGTAAATAAATATTTGAACAGTTAAATCTAAGTGTAAATATCTAAATCTTGAGTTAAGTCTTGGAGGTCCCTGGCAACAAATTATATTTACAGGGAGTCCCCTGTAAAGAAAAGGTTAAGAATCACTTTTCTATATGATAATCACTTAAGATATTTAAAGATAGCTATCACATCACCTCTCAGTCTCAGGACAGAGAAGCAAAGCAGCATAAAACAGTGGGATTAAGTGTCTCTCCTTCTTCTGGCAGAACTAGAAAGCCTCTGAGTGAGTAACACAGAATTAAAAATGACCAATAATGTATATTTTTATGCTAGAGGCTGGGAAACTGGAAGAAATTTTTAAATGTTCACTTCACAAGTATCCCACAGATCTTTCTGAGAATTTCTCTTGTGAAATGTTTCATCTGCCTGTCCTCCTCCCAGTTTTGGAAAAGAACGAGAATTCTGTTCACTCATATTGCTATCAGATTTACAAGAAACAACTGAAACAATTTTTAGTGTAGTGTGCACAGCCTTTCAGATTTTTTTTGCACACTGACAATGACTCTGGTAGAAGCTGAAAGAAATTTCAACAAACTAACCCTCATTTTAAAAACAGCAACACCCAAACAAAATTCTCTGTGTTCTGTGATAGGACAAGAACAGTTAAGCCACCAAGTAATCTGGGCTGTGGAATCTGAACTTGGAAGAAAAATATGCTCTGTTGGCTTAATTCATGATTTTTTAATGAAAAGGCTGGAAAAATAAAACTTTTAAATGAATTTGCCTAGTGTTTGCAGGTACATTGCTCCCAATAAATTAAAATCAAAGAATTTACTGGATGAATGCGCGAACAGTGACCAAAAAGTTATAGTGTAAAATAGTTACCAACCTTGTAGGACTATCAGGCTGAGTATGATCATTAAACAAAGGCGGCAAAGGGAGATGTTTTTACAGATATGTAACAGTTCTTTCAGAATTAAAGCAAACTTTTTCATGGATCATGAATTATTCTTAATGAGAGGTGGAATTTTGATGCCTATTTTGGAAGGGGGGCTGTGTTACAAGGCCCTGTGTTAACAGCAAGTTTTTTGAAAAACTTTCCCCCCACCTGATCACTAATCACAGTGGGAGAGAATTACCTACGCTCACTCCAGAGTTGGCATAGTTTGAGCGTCTTGTTGGAGGTCTATCTGGAGAATGAGGTGGCGTATCCACTGTAATGCTTCCATGCCCCTGGATTGTCTGGTTTCTGACTCCACTACTGGCAGAGTACCAGTATAACAAAAGGAGAAGAGATTTCTGTTGCCTTACCAAGACCCCCAGCGGTTGGCCTCCTCCTTTGCCTCCATTTAAACAAGCAGAGGGGGTGTTCTATAGAATCCTATAACCTCTTCCTTTGCTGTCCTTTCAGGGAGAATAGGATTGGTCCCATCAACTGTGCATGAACAATTATGCCATTTCCCTCCTCTTCTGAATAAGTTGATAAATAATTTAGAAAGAAATAAGTAAATATCCTTCCTTGCATAATCTCCACCCCAGATATATAGGTCTAAATATAGCTTGGCATCTCCAATTCAATTTGCTATGCTAAGGCAAACTCCCTGTTGAAGTAGTTCATAATCTCTGAATTATCATGTGCCACAAAGAGGAAGCTGGAGCGAGCAAGAAACCTTTGGCTAGAGGTTTCTCTGGGAGAAGCAAACATATGCACTGAATAACTTTTTCCTCCCTCCCTGCCAATAAAGATTCTAGACAGTGTAGACCTAGATAAGAAAGCATTACAGGATATATTGCTGCACAGTGATGATGCACCACTGTCTGAAACCTGTGCCAGTCTCTCCTGACAATATTCCTTAATGCACTTCACTATGTATGTGGACCATTAAGCCACCTTATTTATCAGTCCAAAGATTTAAGTTTCTGATAAGTTGGATCGGGTAAATTTTGAAATGGAAAATCCCTTGGCTGTAGGAAGTGGCTTTATTCACTCAGTGGGAGATAAGTCTTCCCCCAGAGTTAGTTTTAGCTAGCTGCCAGAAGGGTAGTAGGAGGTGTGCGTGTGGGTTCTATCAACAGCAAAATGTTCTGTAATTTTGAAACAAATGACTTACTAGATTCATTAGTAATACCTTGGGGGTTGGAAGATGTGTCCCATGTTCTCAGCTCTGTGTAATAAATTCTGAAGTCAGCTGAGGGTGAAACTATAAAGGAGGGATTTGCTTGTCTTTACTCAATATGCCATTTTCACACTCTGTCCATCTACAAGATTGTTGACACTAGCTTTAGGTCTGGCATATAAGCAGGAGATTCCTAGAACACAATAGATGACACAACCTTTAAATTTCAACCACCATAACATGAGAGCCAAGGCATGCCAATAGAGGCATTGAGTTGTTTTTTTTTTATGAACCAAGGGACATGATTTTAAAAGTCTGATTATTCTGCATTCATTGAAGATCACACAGTGGGCTCAGAAGTTCCTGAGTACTAATCATGGGTGAAGGGAGAAATGTGAGGGCATCTGGGCTGGAATCAGGAGGTGCAGTTGGCTGTGTTGGAGTCCCAAGGAGTGAAGCAGCACAGAAATGTTTAAGAGCTGGGCTGGTGAGGAAGCAGTGTGTTAGGATGTACAGAAGCTTCACAAGTATTTGATTCTCAAACAATCAAGAATCTTATGGGACATTAAAGGTAGCACAGCTGTTTTGTTACCCTTGAAGTCCACCAGAAATGCCAAAGGAGGTCTGAAAGAGGAGGGTAACGGCAGGGTCTTTTCACTTGTGTATATCAGTACTAGCTGTAGAGAGGACTCCAATTAAATGTTAAAAGAATATTTTATTGGAAATTAATACACACACATAAGAAATCAAGTGATCTTGCAAACCATACAAGGCTATTGAATGGAAAGGAGAGCAGGGTTATAGAGCAAGAGATTTGGGGTGAAGGGGGTGATATTTAACAGTCCTGAAGCAGAAGATTGAAGCAGAGTGGCTCAAACAAGAGTCTGAGGGTAGTATGGAGGAATGGGAATCTGAGGGACAACATGCAGTGTGACACCCAATGTTCTAAGAGTTACTGGGGTTAGAGTAGAGTTTTTATGCCATATTTCCTGCTCTGAAGGAGGATGAGTGGACAAAGTGATAATTGCTTTCCCACAAGCTGAAAAGGGAGTCTGGAATGGGCTGATTGTCTTATCTGTAGGTGACAAAACATTGATGAGAATCCTGACAATCTCCTAATGTCTTGGTTGGGAAAGGTCTCTGTAGGGTATGCTCACAGCAGGGGTGCTTTACTGCTTCACCTGGGCAGCTTCACCTTCTATTGTTTCCAGGAGTGCTTGTGCCTTACAGCCTTTTGAAAGGATCAACCCATGCCCATCAGTGCTGGGCTTTCCTATCTAATCCTCTTCGAACTTATGACCTGGCCATACTGAGGTCATCCTGTCCTGGTTACCTGCATAGAGTCAGCACTTCTCCAAAAATGCTTTTGGCCATAAATATATTTAATTTATGAAAAATAGCACACCCCTGAAAGTGGGGGTGTTGGGTATGGTAACCATTTCTGGAATAGAATTCACTTCCTTAGACATATGAAGTTGGTTGGTAAGTGTGCAGATAGCATTCTGTGCACCTGTAATCCACACAAACATATTCTTTGGGAGGAAGATAATTTTCTAGATCTGCACTGTAGAAATTAGTGAATGAAATTGCCTTGGTTGTGGGGGTCAATTGACAGCATCTGGACAGTGACAAACTGAGCCTGTGGACTCTCATGGACCTCTCAGAGGCTTTTGCTATGAATTTTTTTATCAAGTACTCCTGAGCTACCTAGAGTATGTATGTTTTGTGGAGGTTTTGGTTCCACCTGACCAGTTAGCAGGAAAATATAGTGTTGGGGCACTGATCCTGAAAATTTGCTTATGGAGACCACATGCTTCTATCTTGTTCCATCATGTCTTGACATATATGCAGCTGGTGGAGAAATTGTTCTGTAGCATGCTGGTGATGCCCTGTGCTATTTTAACTTTTCATCAAATTGAAGTCTCTGAATCAATGCTCTGATTTTGTTATTGTATAGATGAGAATGAAAAACATGTAATCCTGGCAATACAGAAGTACTGTTAGGCAGCCCTTGCAGTGCGAAGTAATATTATCTAATGTAAGAACAGGTTTAAACACAGGGTTGCTTTTGGGTACAGCACAAGTACTGGAATTCAAGATGGTGGTTATGGCCAACAGCAACTTTTTAACCCCTGAAATAGTAGGCATGCTGCATCTCCTCCTGATGTATAGTGATCTGGCTCTCCCTCTCTCTCTCATGCTTTATAAACTGTTATGACCTTTGGGGATCTATGGACAGCTGTTCTGTATAGTGTGTCACTAAACTGTAGCTGGCAGTCTCTTAGTGAATTACTTTCATATCTTGGATTCAGTATGCCAACCCATGCTGGCCGTTAGACTCCCCTAGGCAATAAGGAGTATTAGAGAGCATTTTGTTCCAGTTGAGGTCTTCTGCTCCAGTTGAATCAAACCACAAAGTTTTCTTGGGATCTGGGATACTGTTACATCCTTGACAATTCTTTACCTGAATTGTTGTTGTTGTTGTTGTTGTTGTTGTTGTTGTTGTTGCTGTAGTAGTAGTAGTAGTATGCTTTCAAATGCTGCCATCATTTGTGCCTATTATCTAGTTTTCATGGTTTCTGATTTGCACCACAATCCTAAGTGTGATGGCCAACAGCCATCTGAAGCAACATTAGGACAATAAAAGCTATCCAAACACCACCCAGCCTAAGATACTGGAAATTGCTTCCAACTATCCTTGCCTTTGATTGACATGTGGTGCAGTGGTTTGAGCATTGGACTCCAACCCTGGACACCCGGGCTCAATTCCCCACTTGGCCATGGAAACCCATTGGATAACCGTGTGTGCATCACACACTCTCCGCCCCAGAAAACCCCATGATAGGGTTACTATAGTCAGAAATTACTTGAAGGCACACAACAAAAACAAATCCCTGCCATCACCTAACTTTGCTCTGGCAATCAGGCTTTGTCCCTAGGCTAGAGGAGGTTTAGGTCTTGTATCAAGTTTAGGTCTGATCACTAAAGTCAACATTGATTTCTCAAAAATAAGTCAGGCCAGACTAATCTTATCTCTTTTTATGATAGAGTTACAAGCTTGATAGATGAAGGGAATGTTGTGGACGTGGCATATATTGATTTCAGTAAAGCCTTTGACAAAGTTCCCTATGATATTCTTGCAAAGAACCTAGTAAAATACAGGCTGGACAAGACTACTGTTAGGTGGATTTGTAATTGGTTGCTCACTAGTGGTTGCTTTTCTTCCTGGAAAGAAGTGACTGGTGGGGTGCCACAGGGCTCCGTCCTGGGCCCAGTGCTATTCAACATCTTCATCAATGACTTGGATGAAGGAGTGGAGGGCATGCTGATCAAATTTGCAGATGACACCAAATTGAGAGGGGTTGCTAATACGCCTGAGGACAGGGTCAAAACTGACCTTGACAGATTAGAGAGCTGGGCCAAAGCTAACAAAATTAATTTCAACAGAGAGAAATGTACAGTCCTGCACGTAGGCAGAAAAAATAGAATGCACAAATATAGGATGGGGGACGTGTGGCTGGATAACAGTATGTGTGAAAGAGATGTACGAGTCTTGGTAGATCACAAGCTGAACATAAGTCAGCAGCATGACGCGGCAGCCAAGATGGCCAAAGCGATTCTTGGTTCCATCAATAGGAGTATGGTGTCTAGATTGAGGGAGGTAATGGTACCACAGTATTCTGCTTTGGTTAGACCTCATCTGGAAAACTGTACCCAGTTCTGGGCACCTCAATCCAAGAAGGATATCAACAAGCTGGAACATGTCCAGAGGAGAGTGACCAAAATGAAGGGTCTGGAAGCCATGCCCTATGAAGAACGGCTTACAGAGCTGGGTATGTTTAGTCTGCAGAAGAGAAGGTTAAGAGGGGACATGATAGCCATGTTTAAATATTTGAAGGGATATTATGTCGAGGAGGGAGCAGGCTTGTTTTCCACTATTCCAGAGACCAGGACAAAGAGCAATGGATTCAAGGATTCCACCTGAACCTCAGGACTTCCTGATGGTCAGAGCTGTCCTGCAGGGAATATGCTGCCTTTGGAGATTTTCAAGCAGAGGCTGGATGGCCATCTGTTGGGAGTGCTTTGATGTGTGTTGCTGCATGGCAGGGGGTTGGACTGGATGGCCCCTGTGGTATCATCCAAATCTATGATTCTATACCTTGGCTCCTCTCTTATATCTCATTTTTGTTCTTCTTTCTACAGATCTTAGCAAGCAGAACAATTCTACTAGTAGATTGCCTGTCAGCAGATTTTTGTTATCAGCCAGGGGGGGGGAAATACTCTCTTCGCAGGAGAAGGTTGGGCCTAATTCTAGATCTTACAGTCAATACAACTTTGCGTTAGGATTGTGTTGCCTCTCTTCAGTTCTGACTGCTGGCTCGTCCCCTTGTTCATGCCTCTTGGCTAACCTTAGATTGCTGCCCACAGTTCAGCCTTGATGGTAACATTGAGGGTTGAGGCTTCTCTTGGAGGCTGCCTGGAAGATGTATCCAGTGTTGAATCATGCATATTCACCACAGGACTAGCTACAGAGAGTACATTAGGGAAAAAAAACTTAACTCATTTCCCATCAGTTCCTACCAAGTTATTAGTTACCAGATCTAAAGCTCTCAGTGGTTTGAGCCAGTGAACCATACTCTCCCATATTCATTCTTTGAGACCCATTGAGAAGGACCTTGGGCCCCTTCTTTAAGTGACACAGACTTTTATGATGCTTACAGCAAGGCTTTGCCAATATCAGTGGTGCTGCTTTAGTGTTGGCAATGTAGAAAGAGAAGCTACATATCTTCATTATTAAAATTAATATGCAACAGTCAAAATTTAATTTAAGTAATGCTAATGGTACTTATTGATGTCTTCAATACTTTTGATAATTGCTGCTTTCTCTTGTGTTTGAGTAGTTGTTGTTTGGTTTGTATGGACTGTAACATGCCTTGCATCACTTTTAGGTCATTTCCCACTCAAATGAGTTGACAAACAAAAATTATCCAGAAAATGTATCTCTGAGAATGACTATATTGGAATATGAGTGTTTTGTGGGTGAGTCATGAGCACTAATGGACGTTTGATGGCCTGTTCCTATCAAATGATTCATTTGACATCAGACTAAACAGCAGATAGGTTATTCTTGGATTTCATGAGCATTTGGGGATATAATTCTTTTATACCGCAAAAATATGCACTTCTACGTTTTATAACCAATATATAACCAATGGTTGAGGTTGCAATCCAGTTTGTTTTTTTCTTTGTTTAAGACTTTGCATACATTAACTAGAAAGCCGTTACTGTCTGGTTTCAGAGACCATGGTTGATGTTAGTCATTAACTTATTCCATGAGCTGTCATGCTGAGTTGAATGGAACTAGTAGTACAGTAAGACAATATTCATGATGCATATGGATAGGCTGATTTGGATCCAGAGAGAGATTACTTTCTTAATTGTGAGCAATAGTCAAGGGTATTACCCACCTTCTGCAAAGTACAGATTGCATGGAATTTACACAGAATTATTCTTTAATCCCAAGTAAATTGTCAATTAATTTCACAGGAACATCAGGCATGACAGCTACTGTTTAATTATAGAGCAGGGGCATCTGTGTACAGCACTACAATGCGGTTTCACATTTTCATTGAAGTTTAGTGATACACAGTTGGATGGGTTTTCCAGAATTGCCTTTCATCATTTTTAACGTATCTTCACAGCCTGACAACTTCATGACTCTGAAGGGATTCAAAAATAAAATATCAAAAAGGATTTTCTCTTTCTGGTAATCAGCATTTTCAGTTTCTTGGACGCAAAACACAAGTCTACATGTAAGGGATTAGAATATTTCTTCCTACAACCAGTCCATGACCCAAGTGAATAAATACATTTGATTTTAAGACAGAGGGAACAGTGAGCCACTAGAACAGCCGTGGACTGGTCCTCTGGTTGGTTTTGAATTGTAGCTCCTAGATTTCCTCACCATTGGCTACCCTGGCTAGGGCTGTAATCTAGTAACATCTGGAGATCTGCATAATTCCTGTTCCTCTGCAGTAGAGCAAATGATGCCTATGAACAAAATCAGTTATGGTCATAGCAAAGACTTACAAGGCTTGATAATTCTAAACCTATAAAGCCTGCATGGGAGACTGTGAGGAAGGACTTTCTCCTTGGCTGCTCCCAAGATCTGAAACTCCCTCCAAAGGAGACTAGGCTGACTCCCTTCCCTTTGACTTTTTGCCAGCAGCCAGACAAAGACCTTTTCATCAGTGGCAGTTGGTAGCTCTGAAGTCACTGTGGATTTTAGTCCAAACTTTTGGGGGCATAAAGTTTAGTATCATGGTTAGCTTGAGCCAGCCTTTGACAGCTGACTTCCTTTTCTCTGAAGGGGCTTTTAAGAAAATGTTGGCTGTATTTTCTTTTATAGATGTATTTTTTAAAATGTTCTTTTCATTATTAATGTTTTAATTTATTCTTGCATTTGTCTACTTTAATTTAAACTGTTTTAAGCCCCTTTGCAAGGTAAAAAGTGACATGTAAATCCATAATTGTTTCATACTTATCTACTGCAAGAACCAGGGATAACAAGGCTTGGAGATCAGTGATCAGTTGGAAAAGATTTAGCTTAAAAATATCTGGCAAGTGGAGTTTTCGTTGTCATTTTGGTTGTAGTTGGGAAGAGCAAGGATCAGTCCACCCAGCTTAAAACTCTTTGAGCAACTGACTTGTAGTCAAATAAACATGCAGTGCTAACACTGGACTCAACCCCTCTTCAGCAAGGAATTATCTGCTGCCATTACATTCACCTCTGTACATTTACTGTTATCAGTAATCACTATGCTGAGTGTAGCAGTCCTGAATTGTGAATTGCGTGTTATTTAAATTTCCCCACAGTATGGCTTTTCCCTCTTCCCAGTGTTCTTGAATACAGTGAAACAATGTAAAAATATTAGACAGCTCTGAGCCATATACAGTGCTGAGTAGGACAGAAGGATGGAAGGATCTTAGCCTTGGCATCAGTGGGACCTCAGTAGCTGTTCAATCTAATTGGTTGCCGATCCAACTGAACAACTTATCATGCTGGAGGCAAAGGCTGGTCATGCTTTCAGATCAAACTTAATTCAACACCAGCAGTGAAACGGAATAGCATTGTCCACCAGACCTGAAGGCAATTGGCAAACTTAGAGAGTCAGATAGAGTTGCATGACACATCACACTCTCCTTCAAACACCTGACTGCAGCTCCCTGCCTTCTAGAAACTGCTGCTTGAGACAGCTGACGTACTCTTCCCAATGGTAGAGAAGGCCTCAACTGACCCTGCATATGATGTTATATACCATTTGATTGCTTTAGAGCATGCTGTGCCCAGCTCTGCTCACTCTGGCTGTCTAATATGCCAGTTCAGTTATTTAAGAAACCTGGTTCTAAAATCTGACTTCAGTCCAGATAATTTAGTTTGAGAGAGGTTCCCAGACTTCTTGGAGTCTATCTATATCAGCCTTTCTCAACCTTTTTACCCCGGAGGAACTGTTGAGATAATTTTCAGGTTTTTAAAAAAATCTCTGCACAAAAATGTCTATATCTAAAGTTGTTTTTTCAATCACAATCTCTCATGATTACAGAACTCTAAGGTTCCAGGGAACACTGGTTAAAAAAACTGGATCTACACTCTTATTGCTATAGTTAGAAAGCAGAGTGCTTCATTTGCAAGAAGCAAAACAAAGCAAACCCCCAAGAATAATGCTGTGACATGAGTCCACCAAATCCTTTTCTTTTTCCAGACTCAGCAGAGAGGTGCCACCAAAGCCTAGCTGCTGATTGCCATTAAGCACGATGAGCCTTCTTGGTCTCTCTTGTATCTATGGGCTTTTGTGAGCTGGAGACTGCTTTTTACTCTTGTGAAGTGTACAATCAATAGAGCACTGCTTTAAAAAAATAAAACAAACGGTGGAAGGGGAACGATCCGAAATGCAATAAAAAAATCCTCTTTCTACTTTAACCACTTATGTCTGATGATGGGGAACTAATGCAGTGCTCTGCACAGACACTGCACACTAAACAATCCTCCTGCACACAATTGGCTGGGTGTTCTCTTCAGAGCCAAAGCAGAAGAGGATGTCAGGAGCTATAACATCCTTCCCTATGATTTCAGCCTCGTTAAAGTTGCCACCCAATTCCTTGGGACTCTGTCAGAGTGAAAAGTCATAGTGATCTCAATTTATTAGAAGACCAGCAAGGGCATACTAAAGGCACCGTCAAATGGCTCCTCTTTCATAGCTCTCTCTGACTTCTAATAAAACATGTTGCCCCCATGCTGGGTTGGCACAGCACTTAACCATTGTGAAGTGCAAAGTTGTAGAAAAGATGAGGATGCAGAGAAGGGGGAGGAAAGGAAAGCGAGCATCCTCCATTTTCACACTATCTGTGGCTCAAACAATCAGCTCATCTATTCAGGCAGCTGTGCTGTGTGCACACTGCCTTTGCCACATGCTTTGGGTGGTGCCAAGGATGTAAGAATGACTATATGTCTGGTGAGTATGGCAGTTTACTACTGACACACAGTGGAAAACTGGTCCGGTGTTGCTGAGAAAGCTTCTTTTGTCAGAGCTAGCCAAAGAATATCACTGAGGAACATCATGTTATTTAGTGAGAAGAGCTCAGCTGAGCAATAAAAGAAATATATAAAGAAATCAGCAACAATTTAAAAATAAGTCTTCTTTTTTTACAGTACAATGTATTGTAACAACACCCTGGCCAATCCGCCAAGGCATGCCTATAATTTATAGTGCATTACCTCATGTGCCTGTCATGCCATGAGGGACTGTATTACAGTACTGCCGCATGTACATTTACAAATGGAATGCCAAAAGGGTGACTTGAATGATGAAGCACTTATGCCTTTCTGGATTCTAAAAGGCACACGAGTCAGGGGTTTTCTAGAGAGGCCCTGAAACAGGTCAGCTCGATCAATCTTTTCCTAAATGCTTGGCTTCAGAGTGACACAGCCCACAAATAAAGTCTGTTGCTTACTATAATGGCATTCATTGTGGGGAAATCTAAAATGAAAGGAACACAAACTCTACAGAAGACTACACTATTTATTTATATCTATTTATAGCCTCAGCCATTTGGAAGGTTTGCAGCTGATAACAGCAGATGAAAACATAGATAGCAAGCATCTTTATGATTCATCTAAAATTCAATTAAAACTACACTGAAGCATTTTTTTAGGGAGTGGGATGAAGCAAAAACATTTTCTCCTTGCTTAGGAAAACTCTAATGTATGTACTCCCTTTGGGAAGGAAAAACATTCTAAACAGATTCAATTTGACCTTGATATTTTCAAAAATATGAATGAAATATGAATAATAGACCCCTCCCCCATAATAGCTCTGTAAACTTTTCTGCTTTAGAAAGTCAGTTAGGCAATTTAGTAGAGCTGCTGTTAAAGGGATGGATGTCCAGGAGAATATAATGGCACTTTACCACAAGACCATGGGGTCACAGTGTGGATCCTTACAGTCCAGAGGCTGTCTAGAAGATTCCTCCCCCCTCCCCCAAATATCAACAGAGAGATGCACTGAGAAGTGAAATGCTGTACTAAAAGTCAACTCTGTGGCTGCATACCATTCACTTAAACCATTTTTCCCAGAACAAAGAATGGTAGCAAATCATCTTTGTGGGTAACATGACCAATGAAGGGTACTGAGTACTGTGTATTGTGTACTGAATAGGAAAAGTAATTTCCATCTCCATTTTTTGCCCTTATAGGCCCTGAACCTGAAAAGGTAGGTTGAGCTTGTTGCTACTTGTGCTGGGGGGAAATGTTTTTAGGCAGCACTCGTGCTCACTTCACACATCAATCTACCAAGGAAACAAGGAAGGAGAATACCATCACATATTAGTGCCAAAAGGTTAAATAAAAAGTCAAAGTAGCAGCTGTGGCCACAGAAGGAACAAAGGGAGAGAGGGCGGGAGGGGAGGGAGGACAGAAGGAGGGAAAAAGAGTACCTCCATGCAGTTTGAATGGAAGCAAATGTAAAGGTTGTCTCAAAACAAAGTAGCTGCCTTCATGCCCAAATTTAGTAGCACCTTGGTATGAAAAGGAATTTTGAGAAGTGAGAATTTCTCCACTGAGAAATTGTCTTTGCTGAAATTCTCTCTGATGCACAATTGTCAAAGGTCAGAAGGCTTCCCCTTTGAATTGGTGATCCTGCACTGACAGCTGTGCATGTAGTGTGATTGTCACGCCCAGCCTTGGACACCCTGACAGTGAGAAGAAGGATTCTGAATTGGAGGCAGAAATTTCCCCAGAGGCAGAAGTTTCCCAGAAGCTTGCTCAGGAGAAGGTAACAAACAACAGCAGGGGCCTGAGCAGGGGGAACAAATAGCTGGAGACGAGGCAACACAGACTCTTACTGTGCAAGAAAGATGATGTCAGAAAGACGGGCTTTGCCACTCAGTGCATGTAAGTAACAAATGAGCCCTAATGAGGAAACATTTATGGCAAAAGCATAAGTAAGATAAAAGGCTGTCAGCTGGCCCTTCCCTTCCAGGGTCAGCAACTGATCTTCCTGGTTGTTGAAGCCCTGTGTTGTGGTCTCTTGGACCCTGGATACCTTGAACTTCTGCTTGTTTGATGATGACTTGGATTTGCATGGTGGATTTGTTTACTCTGGAACTTGGACTTTGTTTTGCTGCTCTTGCCTTGTGAGTAAGCCCTGCTCTGCTACTTGCTGATTAATTGCCTGGTCTGCCCTGGACATGACAGTGATGGTTATAAACCACATGTAGTTATAAGCCACTAGTTTTCAGTCTTGGAGTCTATCATTAATCTAAACATGTATTCAGGGACCTACTTTTTAATTTTTTTAAAAAATACTGTACCCTATTTATATGATAGCAGTGTTGCTGCTAAGAGCCAGTATGGTGTAGTGGTCTGAATGATGGATTTTGACTCTGGAGATCAGCATTTGAATCCCTGCTCAGCCATGAAAACCCACTGGGTGACTGTGGGCAAGTCATGATCTTTCAATCTCAGAGAGAGGCAAAGCCAAAACCCCCTTCAAACAAGCCTTGCCAAGAAAGCCCCATGAGAGGTTTGCCTTAGGGTGCCATAAGTCAGAAATAACTTGAAGGCACACAATAAATAAGGTTTTGTTGCTGCTGCAAATCCCTTTAACTCAAACTGTGACTCAATAATGGTTCTCAGTCCATTAATCCTGGACCCTCAATCCATCAATCCAATCAATCCGGAAGAAAAGCCTAGAAATAAAGCATCAGCCTCAACCAGTGGGTATTGGTGTTCTACATCCTTATTGCTTAGCTAGCATTCTGGATCTTGTGTTGTAGTTGCTCTGTCTTGGAAAGACTTTTAAAAAGTACAGATCTGTCATTGGAGGTCTATGTTACTTGGCCAGCTTGCCTCGCAAATCACTTACAATTATTTTGTTTCTTAAGCCAGTTGTACTACTTCACTGAGTTTGACTACACACCATTCCAGACATGGCACCTGGAAATAAATAAATAATTGAAATCTGGAATTCCTTATTGGATGCTTTGAGACTAAGTAAAACCAAGTCTTTGTTGTTTTATGTGTAATTTAGTATTCCAAACAGAACTGTTTAGGTAATAGTTTTCAAACTTCCCTATCAAATTGGTTATAGCTCTACAGTTGGCCCTAATCAACTGGGGCCCTTTCCGCATAAGGCGAGTGAATCGCTCCGTGCCGTTACTTACCAGTTCTTCTCTCTTTGAAGCAACGTGGGCTTTCCTTTAAGCCCTTCTGCAGGGCTCCTCTCTTGTTGCAGGGTGAATCGGAGCAGTGCGAGGTCCGTAGATCCACACAGCTGAGGCTGAAAATGGTGGCTTCCTGTTCTTCGTGGGTCCAGACCAACCACTGACGCTGCCCACACCCATGGCCCGCCCTCCACTGATCGCAGGCTCACATTGGTGCGAGCCTGTGCATCTGCACAAGTGAGCAGGTATGAAATGGTGCTCTCCAGAAGACTGAAAGACCGGATTTTTCCGGTCTTCACTTAGCGCGCTGGAGGACCACTTGTGGGTGTTTTGGATCAGACTAAGGTGCAGAACTAAGGTAAATAGTCCAAACCTAGTCTGATCCAAGGTGCGGATGACCTCCGTGACAAGATACCTTGGTTCGTTTTAACTTCCTCGTGCGGAAAGAGCCTGGGTCTAATTTTTAGTTGGGTCTAATTTTCATGTATTTGATTATCAGCAACTTTCTCCAGCCATTGCTCTCCTCTAGTGCTTCTTTTCCTGTGAAACCTTCCCTCTTGGCAGATCCAATCAGGCCACCCAGACCTTTAAAAACCTGCCACTGCCCCTGGTCTTGGTCCTGGTTCTCCTCCTCCTCCTCCTCCTCCACCACCACCACCACCACCACTACCACCACCACCAACTACTGCCTGGTCAGCTAAGGATGGGTCACAGCCTGATATCTCAGCACCACAAACCATCTCCTTATGTCACCCCCCACATCCAAGAGATGAGATGGGTGTGAGAGAGGAAGTATAGGGCCACCATCCTGACCCACTCCCTTTTCCCTCTGCTTTCCCTGACCTGGTTTGGACCCTGTGTGTCCATTTTCCTCACCATGCCTTGTCCCACTCCCCCTCAACACTTTGATATTTGTGGTTTTTCTATTTTTTGGGGGGTCCTATATTCCTAGCCCCAGAGAATGTGGAGGGCTGAGTGTACTTTGCTTTAATTAGGAAGAAAGGGAAGATATAAACAAAACAAAACAGTCCAGGAGGCAGTTTCATTCAGCAGTGGTAGCACTAAACAGGAAGTGAATGTAAAAATGGCCTCCTTTCATGGAACCATCTGGAATAGGAAGTGTGTTGATGGTGCTACTTTTTATGCTTTTGTACACAGTGATTGTTGCTGTATTCTCTGTGCTAGGAGCAATCAACACAAAGACCAACACATTGATTGTGTGGATTATGAAGAACAACCAAGAGAAAATACAAACAAAAGGTGTGAATAACTTCTGTAAAAATATAATGCTTGATATTGTTCCAACTCAACAAAGGTAACCAGATTTCTAAACAGCTGCTCAAGTTAGGGTGTATTTCTTTGCCCTCCCCCATTTTCAAAGGATTCTTTAATATTTTCTCTTGGAGTTTTCCTCTATCTTTGCCTTCTTATTCAGGCATTCATTTTATATTGTTTGTTCCTCCAGAGAAGTGCCATAGTGACAAATCCAAACCACAAACATAAAAAAATTACATTATAGGTGTGACATTACTGACTGTAGATGCAGGGAGGAGGAGCATGCTCAGCATGCTTTGCATGTCATTTTCAGGTGCAGTCTCCAGCATAATCAACTTAAGTCTTTGCTCTGTCTGCTTTGTTAGAATAATAGGATGGATGGATGGATGGATGGATGGATGGATGGATGGATGGGTAGATAGACAGATAGACAGACAGACAGACAGACAGACAGACAGATAGATAAATGCCATTGGCATTGAACAAATATAGGTTGGCATCCTGCATTATGGTTATGGATTTGTGACCTAGAGTTATTGATCGGTAATTCCTCCACAGTCAGATATGTTCTGTATTTGCAACTGCAACTCTATTGCCACAATCATAAATATACCCTGGAATCTACCTTAAGCCTGAGGATGTGACAGAGATCTCTGGTTCAGGTGAGTGGGGCACTTCAGAATAACACAGCTAGTCCCCTCCCATTTTGAGCCACAATGCTTGTCACACCGGAGCTTGGGGTAGGACTGGGCTCTTCCCACCATGCCTCAGAGGCAGTGGGATAGTTGCATTACCCTGAAGTTGCCCAACTCACCCACACTCTGGTCTTCCTTTGCTTGGAGCAGCTTGTTCATGTTTAAAAAGTGGGTACTGGGGGGTGTCCATCCCTTAGTGCAGTCATAACTATATTGACCTAGTTTTGAATGCACTGTAGGATCATGGCCCTTGTTAGTAACAAATTACACACAATGTAGCTACTTATGAGGAGTCAATCTTTTCAGTAACTGGAGTGCGACAAACTTACATTTCAAAATTAATGCAGTGAATGGTGGAAATCTTATTGGCATAATAAGTAATGTTTTTTAGTTACTTTTCAGTGTTAGCTTTAAGGACATGTAGAAGCATTTTGAAAAGATTTTTTTCAAGTTTTATGTTTCCTTATCAGTCCTGAGGCTCCCTTCCTATAGGAATTAAAAATGCAAAAAAAAAAAAAAGAAAGAAAAAGAAAAAGAAAAGAAAAAAAGACAAGCAACATGAATTATTTTTGAACACTGAACCAAGTAAGAGCAATGAATTACCCTTTAAATACTTTGATGAATAGTAGAAAAACATTACTTTTAAAAATAGTTTTCCAGGCTCCGACTCTGGAGTCAAAAGATCCAAGCTGGTTGTTCTCCTAAGGTAGAAATGATGTGTTGGGCTCAACATGTCCATTTCTGTACATCTGAAGGCTTCCTGCTTCCTTTCTCCTACTGGTAATCTTTCATTGGTTGCAGATGACTCCTGTATCAGTGCTCTGGGTTCTATTCCGAACTTTGAAGGAGCCATTCAAGTCCCTGAATCTATTTTGACACTAGGGTTCATCACTTAAGATAGCCACTAAAACCCAAAGCACATTCATCACCCCACTGACATTCAAGGAACCAGCCACCACTGCTGCCTTCCCATTGTTTGTCATTATTCCTGTAAAGGAGCACCTATGTTTACAAATAAATGTCAACAAGATGCAGCGATTAATTAGATGACAGCAGCTTCCACAGCGATGCATCTCTTCCCCTGAGTGTAGGGCACATGGTTTATTATTTTCATTCTTCAGGGATAGATTGAAAACATGGGATTGCATTTAATTATCCTGTGATCCCAGGTGGTCTTCACTTTGCCATGCTTGTTAGCCCCTGAATACTTAAGAGTTACTTAACAGAAAGCTCCCTTTCAGATCCTTAATGCACATTGCAAATACTCACATGGAATTGCTTTTATGGCAAGGGAGATGCTAAACATCCTCATATATCTTTCCTCATGTTTGCCACTTTGCTTTGAAGGTTAGGCTCTTCCTTTAATGGCAGCCAGTGACAGTGCAGTTCGCCCAGCTCTCTCACATACTCAGATGTCTCAAATTCTAATCAGAGGAAAATCCTGGTGGCTTCAATCATTGCCCTCCTTTTGAAAGCCTCAAAACGGTGGCCACATCTGCAATTTTGTCCAGCAGGTATCAACCTCATTGTGTTCTACTTTGCTAAAACTTAGATGCAGTGACAGGTTCCGCTACAAGCTGAGCCTTTCACTCTAAGACCATTTCCGCACGAGAGGGGAGAAGCGGTTCACTGCGTGTCAAAAGCAATCTTTTTATACTTCGATTCAGAAACTGAATTCAGAAATTCAGAAACTGTGCTTTCTGCACTCCCCCATTTACATCGTACTACTGTGGAGAACAGCGGTTGCTGCATCCTCAACAGCAAGTCCCTGGCCACTCCCACTCCCCTCCCTCACCTTGCCCTGCCATTGCTGATTGGTCTGTTTTTTAACACACACACACATTTTTAACACATTTCTGTGTTGCTACGTTTGTACGTATGAATGTATATTCATCGATACATGGAAAGAAACACATTTTAACAGTCCATTACCAGATCCATTCTCTTCACGCTGTCTGTTTAACACAGGAGACAATAATGAGGGCAGCCTGTCCTTTGATGGGCAGAGAGAGATAGGGACTGAAATGATGATAGGGACAGCCTGGGAATGCCCATATCCGGCCACTTCTACGATGTGAATCGATGCTACACTTCTGCATGTAAGTGAAAACCGAAGCAGAACCGATTTGGCAGATTTACATCGGAGTTTTCCCAGTTTTTACATACAACGGTTTCACATTACAGTGAACTGTTCTAAGAGCTGAAAACATTCAGAACTATGAGGAAAACTATGAAGCTAAAATGGATCAACATGTAGACAGGAGGGTAAGAATTTGATGCTACTGTGATGTATCAACCTCATGTGGAAATGGCCTAAATTTCCTCTGTCTTCTAACATATGAGCATCATCAAGAACTTGCTTCTTGACAATAAGGATCATTGTACTATCATCCTGCAGAGCCTGGCTTCTCACAGGAGATAATAGGGGGAGGGGGAACAAAAACAAAAATACTCTCCCTTTGCACACCCATGACAATGTGAAATCTAACACTATTAACTTGATCTAATTTTGGATTGCTCAGAAAACTCCGCTGCAGACTGTAATTTAGTATTTAATAGTGGGTTTGTAAAGATTAGAGAAGGAATCCAATCCACTCGGGAGCTGTTACTGCTTCCACCGGAGTTGTGCTGAATGTTTCATTTTCTGTCCATTTGATTGGAAATGTAAATCATCTCACATTTCAGGAAATCAGTTGCTTCACAAGATACACAAGTTGTCAGTTTATGGCCTCAATCTCTGTTTGCTATCTTGAAGGGAAGAAGTAGTAAAAATGAAATTAAGGCAAACAGATTAAATGCCAAATTCCTATGATGGTTCGTCTTGTAATTATCACATCTGCTGCTGCAAAGTCGTTGAAAATAAAATAAAAATAAAATAAAGACCCTGGAAGCCTGCCATGCTCTAAACAACTCACACAATGGCAAGGAATGGGATAGTAAAGGACAATTGATAATGTGGTTTTTTTTTTTTAAAGGAAGCTTAACCTTGCATCTCACTAGCTCTTGCTCACTGCTTCTTTTGTAGCTGCTTCTGTTCAGATTTTCATCTCAAGCTCTTGATTTGCCTCCTTGCTGAGATGCTGTCCATAACACATGGGAGCAAATTTATCATTTGTATGAGGAAAGGGAGGGGTAGATGATTGGTGATACAACCAAGCTGAAACAAGGCAAATGCCTCTCTCTCTCTCTCTCTCTCTGTGTGTGTGTGTGTGTCTGCCCGTACATACGCTCAAGCAGCAAGAGAAAAACAATCCCAAAGGCCTTGACCTCAGAGGGAACATCTATTAATACTGCCGATGCACTTGTGTCTTTTTATTTATCCTCCCCCCTTAAAACTGTTATAAGCTTTATATATAAAAGTGTGTACTCTCTCTGGATCTGAAGTCTTAGAGTCATAGCTCTGGGCAGAAGAATCCATGTTTTTCCTTTTCCTTTCTGTGTCAGTGGTGTTACCTTTGTAACAGTGAAGGATGATCTCTTAGACAGTCACTTACTCTCTTGCCCTCACATCCATCATCACTGAGGGCACTGACACTGGGGGAGCAACAATGGGCAGAATGAGAGCCAAAGATGGTGAAGGAAGTGCACATGTGAAGGTGCACACACAGTGAGCTCAGATGAGGAGTAACTGAGGAGAGATGGGTTGGAATCTTCCTTGAAAAATACTCTCCCTAAGAGAAGGCTGGTAGATTCCATGTAAGTGGGGCATGAATCTGCCCTGGATTTTAGTCCAAGCTTTGAAGGAAGTGCTAAAATGCTGAAACTTAACCCCCAAACAGGATCAACATCTAAGGCAAGTCCATTAAAGTTTACTCTAAAATCTAGAGCAGATTAACTGTTCAGCTGACATGGTAGCCACCAGATTTTGCTGCTGCTCTCACAAGACTTTCTTGTGAACTCTTTGAAAACTCTTAACCAGAGCTTGAAAATAAGGTGTCACAACCACGTAACAACATTATGCAATACAATGTTAGGTTTTTTTCTTTTTCTTTTTTTAGGCAAATAGGACATGCCAATGTTATTTATGAAGTTACCCAACAAATTGTAACATACGTCTTTGTATAATTCAAGATGAGCACCTTCTGGGGTGTTGTAAATTAATGTGCGGATAAGCTGCAGCTGAAGTTGGTCAAAGGAATCAAAGGTCAAGAAGTCAGACAGAGATACATGCTGAAGAATAGTCAGATAAGTGTCTACCTGGCAAGAGAATCAGGGCCAGGACACAGAGGGAAAAGACGTCCTCCAGGATGGAAGAGTATCAAACATTGCTACCAGCATCTTCTTTGCGTTTTCAGTTCTCCTTTTCTAATATAGAGGCAGATTACTTGGTTGAAGCATCTGAGACAGCTTGGTCGAAGTTGCATCTGTGTTTGGCCATTCTCCAAACTCGGTCACATTTTTCATAGCTATGTTCACTACCATATCAGAAATAAGCACTACACAGGTGTGAAATGGTCAGATCTTGTTCCATGAAACTCTGGAGGCCTGTAGTCTCTCCACCCTCATGTCTTTAATTCCCAAATCCCCCCTGCCCCTGCAATGTTTTAATCCAAAAACAGCTAGTACAGCTCCCCCAATACCTCCAGGCAAGATTCAGTTAGTTCTTTCACCCAATTCTGTATTTGCCTCACCTGGTTTGGGCTCCTATAGGTCTGCTCTGGAAAAAAAAACCCACACAAGTAAAAAAAACAGACTGGAAGGGGGAACACAAATGGTGCAAAATAGTTAATCACACTCCCTGGACTCTTGGGCAAGCAACTTTCCCTCTTCTGGGAGAAAATTGGAAGCTGGTTTTCTTATTTTGGTGGGAGTACAAGGACCCAGGAGAACTGCATTACCTCAAGGGCCAGTTCCTGGTGTAGGAAATGATTTTACATTGCTTTGGGAGATGGGTTAGGGTAATTTTTGACCATTTTTCTATTACTAGGTATGTTTTTGTCCAAATAATAGTAACAACCACAACAAAAACAATTATATGAAAAGCCAACACATTAATAAGACATTACCCACAAAGAAATGAGTAACAAACACATTAATTTTAAAAACTAACAACTAATGCCAATGCATTCCATTAAAAATTAATGTTCCAAGTTCTACTTCTAACTAGTCTATAAATATAAGTCTTTGTTGTTCAGGATATGGTCAGGTTATATCTGAATTGATTTAGATCCAGCAGCTTGCAGTTCATGTTAATTGCCAAGATGGTTTGCTCAGTCCGCTTAGTCCCTTTTCATATATAACAGAAGGCTTAGTTTTGCTTCCGTTAAAAAAAAAAATACTGCGCAGGTTTATTAGATTTGGAAGCATATGTCATGTTTTTACCAGCCTGTCTGCAGGTGTAACTCTTCTTGAGCCTCCACTAACAATTGTTAGTTTGCATTTATCTTTGTCAGGTTTCCCTGAGTGAGGAATATTAATGACTATTCTCTTTCCCTCACCTGTAGTTTATTTCTCACCATTTTTAAAAGATGAGCTAATATTTTCTCATCATTTTTTATGAAAAGGAACTGCTATTTTTAGCAAAGCAAATATCATAATGCTGATTAAACTACCAGTTTCAGTTTTATAGCCAGCAAAGATTAGGAAGTGGATCATTTTGGCTTAGGATAGTAGAGGGGTGTGTGTGTGTGGGTTGGATAGTGGGTTGTTTTTTTGGACTTTCAGATTTCAGCAGGCACACAGGCAGAGTGCATGAAGCACTGAGTGCAAGACTTGTCTTGGACATGGAAGATTGATTGCCATTACTGGAGTACATTGAAATCTTGGAACCTCCCCTGCTCATGCTCAGTGAATAATTAATTATAAAGTTCTCTTAGGTACCAAAGTGACATAGATATAACTGTGCCCTTTAACAGATGGATGGAGATAGTTCTCTTTTGCCCATTTGTAAAGCTGTTGCTTTCAAACAGTGTGTCTTGAAGAAAAAAATCCTGCTGGGGTGAGAGGAGACCTTAACTCAAAGAAGGCCCTTGCAAGGCATATTTGCAGCTGAGGCAGTTTTCTCAGAGCAGTTCCTTAAAGTGGTCTGAGGAGGTCAAGAAAAAGTTGGGAAGAAGGTTCTAATGTACATAGGTCTGATATGGTTAACTTTTTTCCCCCTGGGATATGTGTTCCCTGATTAGTTCTAAGAGTTGCCTTGGGTGGTTGCCCTTGAAGTGTTAGAAGCCCACAAATTAAGTTACCTTCAGCAGTATCTCTAGTTTCCCCTCACATTCTAACTTAGTGGTTTCCAAGGAGCTGGTTATTGGATCTAGTATACAAAGGAAAAGTCTAGATGTGTGGCTTGAGTAAGAAAGAAGGGGTTATATCATGTGGAGCCTAGGTTTCTCCTCAGTGATGGCAGAGCATAAAGGTCTACCAGTGTGCTCCTGTGAGTCCTCCCCTTCCACTCCTACATGCAACCCAGCTAGCTGGCACAAGGACAGCCCCTCTGCTCCTTCTGGCTGCTGCTTGGTCATAAGGGTGCACCTCATTGCCAGAGTTCAGGTTGTACACGTGGGGAAGATTGTTGTTCGAAGAGGTACCTAATACCTCCTTCCACAATGACTTAAAAACACATATGCAGATGTAATTGGAGTAGGCCTGTGTATGTGACCAATATCCAGACAGTGCATATTAATCTGTTTACCATGCAAGGATACCAGTCTTATGAACAAAAGCTGTTTGTGAATAGACACTGTTAATACAACAATGGCCACTATCACTACTTTCTGCATTTCATGTCCCTCTGACTTCACTGTTTACACCCCACATCCATGTTTGCAGGTACTTGTAACTTAAAGGACAACACTTCATGAGTCTGATAAAGTCAGCTGTGTTCCACAATACACTGTTTAGTCTTGAAAGTTACCCCAGATTATTTGCTGTTTTTATTGCAACAGAGTAACATGGATATCCTTCTGGAAAATGTAGTAAAAAGACAAATTTGCAGAATGACATAGAGAAGAAGATGGCTCTCTTGGCATTCTATAAAATATTGCCTTGACACAGGATGTCTGATTGTTTGGGGACCTATTGCCATTCTTTAATTTTGCTCTGAGCTGTTTGATTAAAGGGTCGCAAGACTGCCCTCAGGAAAACTGACAGTCCGCAAAATGTTTGCCATCAATTCTCATTGTGGCCACTCTGACGTCAAAGTCTTGTCTGAATATAACTCAGACTGATGTGTCCTTTAAACATAGCTAGTGAATAATGGCAATGAGATCTGATAAGTAAATGGATGGTGAAGCTGATTGCAAAATAATCATTATGGAAATGATATAGGTGCAGAAAACAAGGTGGAGTGCAGCCATTTAGGTTGGGCTAAGATTTTCTGGGGATGGTCTGTGCTGTTGGCGGTTGGTATCTTTAGCCAAAAGATCTGTTACAGCCTACTATTGTCCTCTCCTGCTGGAAAGCCACTGGGTAACTTTGGGCAAGTCACATTCTTTCCTTGAGCAGGGGCCATGCTAATCTTTTCTGTATCATTCCAATTTCAGTATATGTGCTGCTGAAGCGAGCACGGGCAAGTCACATTCTTTCAGCCTCAGAGGAAGGCAAAAGGCTCCTTGGTAAAATCTTGTGAAGAAAACCCCAAGATAGGTGTGCATTAGAGTTCCCATAAATCAGAAGTGACTTGAAAGCAAACAACAACAGCAATACAATTCCTAGTTTTCCCTGGACACCAGTCACTCTGATCCCACAGGTATCGGTGCTCATTGGCTTCCATGTCAGTGGTGTGGTGAATCCATCCTGGATTTTAGTCCATACTTTAAAGGCACAATCCAAGGTGCTAACTGAAGTCCCTACAATCAATTGTACACCTTGGAGAGCTCTTTTAAAATTCAAAGTAAAACCTTAGGTGTGTTTACCACCTCCACTGTCATGGAAGCCACTAAGTGCCTGGCGTAGGAGTGCCTGGCGTAGGGGAACTCCAGCTTTGTCTCTGATTTGTAGGTCATGGCGGTTGGGGCTGGCCCTGGACATTTTGCTGCCTGAAGATGAAAAATGAAATGAAGCCCGTCCCTGTTTGAACTTGCAAGGAATGCTTTACATCAGGGAACAATACTACCTGTAACATTACATTTAAGTGTGATAAGGGCATAAAGATATTTTTTTTTAAAAATTAGCATAATAACTAGTTGTGTCATTACCTTTTTTTTAGTATAACAGATGATGTTTGGTTTTTACTTCTAAACCATTAACAGAGCGGGGTCATTTTTTGGGGGGAGATTTTAGGCCATTTTGACCAGTTCTATATTTGAAAAGTGTGCTTAAAATAAATAAATAAATAAATAAATAAATAAATAAATAGTAACTAAGCAGTGACCATTAGTGATATGTTTCTTTTCTGATACGAAGTAAAATAAACACTGGCCATTTCCACACTAGACTGTTAATAGCATTATTATTCCACTTGCAACATCCTATGGAATCCTGGG
>CAOLHI010003696.1:0-159675 GCA_948474755.1 Ctenosaura bakeri | reverse complement strand
ATAAATGTTGACCAAGCAACCAATACAAGGTGGGAGAAACAACGACCAGGAATAAGAAATCAACGGTTAAACTACAGCCTTTATGAATATGGTGATTTGCAATGATACTTCGAGGATAGAACTAGTTGGTAATACATAATCACATAAACTATAACAAAAAGTTCTAGTTTTTTCATTATCTTTCTGTCCATATTTCAAAAGTGACAAATCATTATGAGCAAGGGAAATGTCATGTTCCATCACAGGAACACTATTCAAAATCCTTATCAGAAAATTTAAACACTGAAACACTCCCAAAAAAGGTACCTGGATTATAAATGGTTATGTTTAGTCTCACAATAGTAAAAGCAACAATTGTTTCTTCAAAGCCTACTGACATACCTGTTTCAGGCTTCCACTCTGTTGTTAACAATTAAGGAGGGAGGACGACAAGTAAAAATCAATAGAAAAATAACAGAAATAAACTGTTAGATATAACTAGATACAGCAAAGTCAATCAAGTAGGACAGTTATTTGCCTTCTCTTGGTTCCTAGACAAGGCAGGAATAGATTATGGGGTAGGTACTTCCTAGCACACATAAAAGGTCAACGTTAACTACCTGCCACCTGGCTCTAAGGACTGGGACTTCCTATTTTTAGCATTTTCCTTTTATTTCCATTTATTTCCAAATAAATTTCAAAGCTAAAGGAATTTGTCCTCATATATTTCTTTCTGGTATTTCATCACCAGAAAGCTGCTAGTAAAATAGTTCATATTTGATTCTTTCAACAACACAGTGGTTACTACATCAACTGTATCTGCATATTAATTATCATATTTAATGAAGCAAAAGAAAATAACTGCAGCCTAAAATATAAAGTAACAATATAATTTTTTCACTATTTTTCTTCTTAAAGGAAGCAATGATGAATTTTTAGGAGTTTTCTTCCTGCTGCAAGAAAGTCTTCAAAAACTGTGCAGTTTTCAAAGACTATTTGTAGACTATTTTCTGTGCAATTTGCTGCACAGAAAGCAGCATTTTCTGCACACAAAATAGTATTTCTGCACCAAAATATAGAACATAATACTGTTTCCCACACAGAAAATGCTATTTTCTATGCAAAACAAACATGTGCAAATTTTGTGCAGAACAAGCCCTTATTATAGCATTTTCTAAATAGGAAAAATGTCTTTAGTGAACAAAATATTTCTTCATAGAAACATTAGAAAAAATGCTGGTTCCTGGACAGAATATCATGTATAAAACAACCACGGTCAAACTTGTACATAATAATTGATTACTGTAGTCCAGGATTCTTCTCATTAGGGTTTCTCTATACATGAGAACCATTTTTTGGATATTTTTAAATATTCCTTCCAATTTAAAAAAAATCCTTCCAATTTAAAAGGACAATGACATCTAGTTGAGATTTTTCATTTTTTCTTGTTTAAGAACTGAAATAACTGTTTTTTGTATTAGAATTCATGGATAATATTTTGGCTCCCATGTTCTAGCTATGATGTAGGCATAAAAAGATTACTCACAGCAGCCTTTGAGACTGCATAAAATAACTGAAGAATAAAAGATATATGAAAGGATGAGCTTCCCTGCAGAAATCTACAATATAAGCTATTCTACTGTCTTGGACTGCTTGGTTCTCAAAAGAATTTACTCTGGTGTTCTAAACTGGTGTTCTAATGAATCACATTTTCTGTATTACATCAAACAATAAGTTTCCTGTTTTTCTGTCCAACATTATTCACTTACTATCATAACTTGGATGAAGCATTGATCAGAACAGAACAAAACACAGAAAAAAGTCTAATTTAATAGGTGATTTAAAACTAAACAAACCCAAGTTCTCAAAGTTTGTTCTTGATCCTAGAAGGATGCAGTTTATAATTATATAGATATATATGTTTAATTTTAAAATTGACTTAACATTTTTAAAAAATCTACATTAATTTACTTAGCTAAATAATCCTGAAAGTAATGAGACACAAGCACATATTTAAAAGTGACTTCCAGTTTTTAGAAATCTCTACTTTTTCTCGTTATTTTGCTGAACCCACTCAGTAGGATCCATTTTTGAGAAATCAAAGGGACTGTCAACGGGAGGCGGGGATGGGAAACTATACCATTTTAGAACTTATGAGTAAGTAAGATAAAGCAATTCTCTCCATGCTTTTTTCAATCTTCTTTTTGTTCTTGGAAAGATTAACTTTTGATAGCTGCTATTATTGCGATTTATTCTCATGTTCCTGGGAAGACTTGAGTTTGTTTCTAAAATCTATTCATATTCATTCATATTAATTATATGAATACGTCAGGTACTTTAGAGTCAGTCCTAACAGGATCCAAAAATGAAATTTGGCAACACATGGAAACAATTCCTTAAGAAATCTTGTGGTTATACTCTCTACCTTGTGGTTTACCTCACAGTTTGGTCTGTTACATTGTTCTTCTATTCATGGAGGACTAAATGGAACAGCCAGAAATTCACCTACCTCATTCCCAAGGGTTCTTCAGCCACAAAATAGAGCATAAGGTTTATTAGAGGTAGGCGAAGGGAGAAATCCCTCTTCCGTGAATGTAAACTAAGGAAGAGGTAGGCGTTGGAATCGAAAATTGTAAATCATAGCTAGCTACCATGCCAGAAAAATAATCTCTGAACACATCCCTGGATAAAAATAATGATTCACCTGGCATGAACTGCTAATATTAAAAAGAAGAGTAAAATGAAAGAAGTAAAATAACTAAATCATAATGCCAAAATATAATCTAAAGAACATCCCAGTAAAATTTAAGAACCACGTAAAGAACAGGTTTTTACTATTAAGACAGGGAACCACAAAACCCCTGGACGAAAGCAGGCCATTTTCAAGGAAGTATGTGTAACCAGAAACAAACAAACAAACAAACAAAGCTTCATTGAATGATACTCTTCAAATAGTTAAAGATAAGCAAGAAGGAAAAGTATAAGGTGACAGTACTCTGAATGCAACTGTTCAGTTACTTGTGCATAGGAACAAAGTGTTATAAATCATGAATGCAAAGAAACATGAGAAGAAAACTAAAAAGAGAGAAGATCTGAAAAATCAAAAGAAATTTTAAACCAAAAGTAGAGATGCTTTATGGCCACCAAGAAAACACATTATATGATCAAGAAAAAATAAATAAAAATAGTAGAGGCGATTTACTGAAAAATTATATAAAAGAGCTGGAAAGGAAGACAATCAGGAAAGAACCTTGTTATGAAGAACTCACAATTTTAGAAACTGAAGTCGAAGCTACTCACAAAGCAGTTAGAAGAAATAAACCACCAGAATGGATGGCATATCAACAGAGCTGTTTCCAGCTACAGAGAGAGAAGCCATTCAAATTCTTTAAAAAAAAAACTGCTCCTAAATATAGAAAATAAAACAATAGCCCATAGATCGGAAATACTCAATATACATTCCAGTCCCTAAAACAGTGGACACAAGGGACTGCAGTAGCTACCAGACCATACATTAATCTCTCACACAAGCAAAGAAAAGCTCAAAATATTACAAGAGTTTTAGCACAGATGGAGCAAGAAATGCCATCTGGCCAAGCAGGGTTCAAAAAAGGAATAGGCACTAGGAATCATACTTCAAATATACATTAAATAATGGCGCACAACAAAGAATTTCAGAAGAAAACCAGGCAGTGCTTTATAGACCATAGCAACACCTCTGATTGTGTAGATCATGAAATATTATGGATCACTCTAAAAGAAATGGGTGTTCTACAACATTTTATTATCCTGATGTATAATCTATATACATGACAAAAGGTCACTGTCAGGACACAATATGGAGAAACACAATGGTTTCCAATTGGCAAAGGCATCAGACAAAAATTGTTATCCATAGCAGAAATCATTTCTTTAATTTATATACAGAACTTACTGTATGGAAAGCTAGAACAGATTTGGACAAAGGAGACATGAAAATTGGAGAAAGGAGCTTTGGCAATTTAAGATATACAAGTGACATCATTCTGCTTGCAGAATACAGATGTGGAGTGACTACTGATAAAAGTCAAAAAGCCATTCTTTTTCCCAAAAGGATTTACACAGCTTTGAAGTGGATGGTGAAGATATCAAAATAGTTAAAGATTTTCCATACCTTGGCTCAATAATCAATCAAAATGGAGATTGGAGTCAAGAAGACAGAAAAAGACCAGGATATGGCAACACAGTCATTTGGGGACAAGGCAAGATTCTCAAGTGTAAAGATATATAAGTGAATTGCAGTCAGAATCAATCACACCATAGGAATTTCCAATTTCTATGTATGGCTGTGTAACCTAGACAGTGAAGAATGCTGAAAGATAATGAACTAATTTAAATGTGGTGCTTCAGGAAAGTTCTGTGCTTATCATGGATTGTCCAAAAGACTAATACATAGGTTTGTGAGCAAATCAAGCCTAAAATCAAGCCTTCAAGTCAAAATGACTAAACTGACGCTACTGTACTTTGGACATATCATGAGATGACATGACTCATTAGAGAAGAAATAACACTTGATAAAGTAAAGGAAGCAGGGAAAAAGAAATTTCGCAGGACAGGTGGATAGTCCTGGTCATACAAGCCACGACCTTGAATTTTTAAGACCTGAGTAGGACTGTTCATAACAGGATGTCTTGGGGGTCTCTCATCACCGTAAGTCAAAGATGATATGATGGAAATTAACAACAACTACCTGGCAAAATCTGTATAATTACAACTAACTACCCACTGACATACGCATACACTGTTCATATGAATGAAAGATACAGCACAAAAACAATCCATTATTAACACGTCTCTAAAACCCACACCAATTTATAATGTGGAGTTCCAATGGTAATTCTTTCGTTTATTCAACATGATTTCAAGACAATAAAGATACTAAATTCCAAGATTGATAGTTTTATTGAAAAGGAGCATTCTATAAATCATAGATGCCATTCAATTTTCTGAAAATATCTTTTCTTGGATCACAAAAAAATCATTCTGCAAATATTGAATATTTTAAATATTTTAAATATTTAAAATAGTTGACACAATCATCTACTAATCATCCAGTAATAAACTTAGAATATCTACTAGTTTCATTCTGGTTTTTGTAGATTTATGACATGGGGCATTACTGATTTGTCAACTAAAGTACTATAGGAAAAAGAAAACAAAACAAGTATTGGATGATATTCTTCAAACAGTTAATCACTGGAGTGTTTTGTAATTTTAAAATTTAACATTGTTGTGTAAGTAATAGCTGCTAGAGGAAGACGTCTAGGTCTTAATATTAGTATTTCTGTTGCAATAGTTAGCAGCTTTTATTAGCCACCAGTTTAAATTCCAGCAAGGTAGATGAAGATGATATTCTAGATTTACATTTTTCATTCTTTTGAAGGTAACCATCAAATTTTAAAGACCTCTGTCAGTCTTTCAAGTTAAGTCTTTGATGTCATAAGGCTGTCAGAATTTCAAACATCTGTTTGCTTTTTAAATTTGCTGTTTGCTTTTTTACATAGCCACTAGTATCATATACTTAATTATAATATTAAGTGTGTTCTAAATCAAAATACACACTGAAAAGATTATTCATTTGCACTGATTAATGAGAGAAAATTATCCACCTTAGAGAAAACAATTATGGCAATTTTAAGTTAATAAGAAAATGAAAAGTTTCAGAACTGTGCATTATGATAAGCCAGTTGCAAAGAGGCTAACAAAAGACAAATCAATATGACATCAGGCAGAGAATCCTACTGATTATGTTTGGGGGGGGGAAAACAGTTGAATCAAAATACAGCACACATTTACAGCACACATATTTAGGATCTAATAATATTTAAATAGACTCTTTTAAGAATCTATTGATTGCAACCAAAATTTTGAGAGCAATCCATATAATTGCAAAGGACAAAATTTGCAGTATTCACAGTTAAAACAGGCTATTCAGGTCCACAAAGAATTTTGCATATAACAGTTATCTTCTTCCATCTAGAAACTCCTTTTGGAATTCTTAAAAGTTTACAATCCTATTTGCTATATACGCCTACAAATATACTCTTTGCTTATTCATCCCATATGGAAATCACAAATATCTTTAGCACAAAAGGTGAATACTTTTCTTGAGAAATTAAAATCTCAGTGTACTTTTTGCATAATGAGGCCAAGTCAATGTCATTTAACAAGGTGATCCTTTGATTTTAAAGAACTTTTATAATATCACTGTAAAAATTATATCAAATTCCTATTGAAGATGTCAATGCACTTTCCAAACAACATACACCAGTTTCTGGAGCAATTAAATTTTCAAAAGCATGAATCTTTACTGCATCTAGATGGTAGCAGGATCACGAAGAACAGCTTTCCCCCTATCTTTGCCTCTGTTCATCTCTCTCTGGAGTGTGCACAATATTTAAAGATCTGACAGAGGAACTGGTGAAAGCTATCCTGCTTCCAGAGTACTTATACTCCTCAATTTCAGTGTTCTCTTTTGGACAGTTCTATCTGTTTATTCAGCTCATAGTTCAACTGAGGATTGGTAATACCAGGGAGTAGGGCAAGTAACAAAAGAAAAACTTTAAAAACAAACTTTTTTGCTGGATCATAATGTAACCTTGTTTTTACATATATTTGTAGCTTTATGTTTTTTAAAAAAAGGTTTCATTTGCCAACAAAATGCTTTCAAACTTATAGTTGTCTGATCCTATGTGATGGACCACAAATAGAATTAGATTTTAAACTCCTTTTACAATTTCAGAGTTAATGTGCCAAGAAATAAATATGTCATGTAAGTATATTTACAAATGAGCTCTGTTTTAAACAGAATAACATCAGAAAACGGTGAAAAAATTCGGGGGTGGGCTGTTTCAGTTAAAAAAAAAGAATATAGAACAGAGAGTTTGCCATGTTCACTCTAGAACAGTTGTAAGTCTAGAGCAATATTATCACTCGCCACATGCTCCGGCAAACATCTATGCATTATTTTCACGTAATTTTAAGATGAGTCATAACTTTGCACACTCCAGGGCCAGAGAAATCAGTTTATATAGCTCATAATGTAATTACAGCTACCTTAAGACAGATGAGGCAGAAGACAGCAATATATTGAAACTGATTGAAAAATGCAGTTGTCCAGAAGCACTTGTGGGGAAGAGGTCTCTGAAAAGCTGCTCAAAGCTTCAGAGTTTGAAGTGAGATTTTTGATGTTGTCACTCTCAATCTATTGAACGGCTGACGGACAATCAAACCCGTCTGGCTAGCTGGCAGCTCATTTTGCTGGCAGGTGGCAAACAATTAGACACACCAATTTGTGCCTCCTGATGACATTAAAGCATGAAACTAAGTTGTATGCAGGGCCTAGTGATTTGTGTGAAAGCATTTCAAAAATAATACTCTTTGCCGTGGCAACTCATTTCAGACTGCCACCTTCCATTACGGCTTTGAGTAGTGAAGACGACAGACGTGAGTTACGTGCACTGCAAGGGCGCTTCTGTTCAATCCGTCATCAGCGCCCCCCGAGACCTCAATCCTTCCTTTCATCAATATCACCTCATCATTTACATTCGATAGTACTTGAACTGCTGAATACATTAACTACACAGTAGCCCTTTTTCATGAGATATGTTGAAACATGTTTTTGTATTTTTATACTTCATTTACAATTCTATGTTCTTCTAGTAAATTCTATAAGATAATACTATGAGGATGCTCACACATCCTCCACTTATTCAAAATACACTTTTTGTAATTGTTTTGGTGTGTTTGTACCTAGGCATTTGAGTATTGTTTTTAAATTCAGAGTTAGCATCAAAATACTTAACGACATAAAGAATAATGTTCCTTGGAATATTTTGAACCAATATAATCCTTCAAAAAAATCAGAATGTTAATAACAGTGTGACCTTTAAAACACTATGGCTTTAATACAAAGGTCTGCATAAATGTACACTAGCCCATGCATGTGCACGCATGCACGCATGCATACACACACACACGGTGATTACATGGTTGTATAAAAAAAGTTTAGCATATTTTGTATGGAATCAACAGACACATCGTCAGTTTTATTCCTTTAGCATATCCTATCGTCACAATAACAAACTTCAGCAAGTCTTACATCTATATATTATCCCCTTCTTCTCCTTTGTGTGCAAGATGGAATGAGACCTTCCACTTTCAGTTTTGATGAAATGAGATGTTGGTACTGACTGTGGATAGTCCTTCTTGGATGCGCAAAGGAAAAATCGAGAAATCATATGAGTTGTGCTTCTCACATTACTTTCAGAGAGAGGAGTTTTGAGTTCTATACTATTAAAACACTACTCACTCTTTCCTCCCTCAGTTTATTTATATAGCTTTGCTTTCACTCATATAATACTATAGCACACCCCATGCACATTGCATGCATGGCACGCAAGTTTCTTACACAGCCACTGACTAAGGCTAGGCATGGACTGCTCCTCTGCACACCTAATAAAGACTACACAGTGAATACCAATACTTCATTCCCTTGACTGTGCAGATGAGCAAACCATAAATCATGTGGGATTTACCCAAGCCCTCTTCTTTTGGGTGGATGTGACCACCTCTTTCTGCTCTATTGCCTGCAATATTTTTAGAAGAAAAGCAGCCTAAGCTGCCTGAAATTTTGTACTTTTGTAATGCCTTATGTAAGTTGAATGTTCCTTCCACCCTACTGCTCTGAAAATCTTTTCCAATAATGTGCTGGTTATGAAAGCCTGTGAAGTTGCCACTGAAATAGAGGAGTCTGTCCAAATGGGCACCAGTCTAAGAACACTCATGCAGGTGAATTCATGTCTTCACTCAGCTGGAAATCGTATTTTTTGTTGTCCAGTTGCTTACTGTTCAGGGATTGAACGATAGCTATAAAGTCTCAGTGGGTCTGAAAGACTGAGTTCTCTTCAGAAAAATTTTGACATCTCTACACACATCTAAAGTCTGCTATTGTTTCTAGGTGAGATAGATTAGGACAGAAAGTCAGCAAATGAATGACTTGAGCTATTAAAGATAACATCGAGACAGAAAAGATAAATCTTTATTCAGAATAAGGTTTTTTTTCAAAAACCAACTCAAGTTCTCATTCATAGATGATTCCACTATACTGGAAAGTTGCCCTGCCGAAATTATTATCATCAAGAATATTATTTTCATTGTCATTATTCTTAAGAAAACTTGTGATAAGGGCTCAAATAGGCTGCCCATTAATGCTTTCAACACCAAAGATAATTCCCGTGTTGGAAATCTGTGGGCTGTGGGTAGACTTTTTAATGATCCACCCTAAATAGATGTTTTGATATGAGAGCGTACTGTCAATGTTTTGTCTTTTACTCTGAACTCGGTAGTCAAAGCAGCAACTTGTCTCCTGAACATGTTTAGGGGAAGACCCTTTTCAAACCTCCTTGTAAGAAATCTAATATGTCTTTAATCTTTGCTTCCTGAAGCATTACTCTGATCCAAAGACCAACTCTTGAATACTTTCCAGGTTACAAGTTCTTTGTGCTGTTAACCTACAGGATGCCAACACTGTCTCTATAATGCCTCTATAATGCATAAATCTACAGGATCAGTTTCCAAGCAAATTGTTTCAATCACAGAGGAAATGAGTAAACATTGGACACTGATGAAGCACATTCTTTCTCATGTGAAGAAACAGTGGTGGAGCTGTGGCTAATTATAGCACAGTGGGAACCTATGGCCTTCAAGGCCAATTCAATACTATTATTACTACCTCAGCTTCCTCTTTAATGGGCTTCCCTAATAAGCTTGATATTGGTTCTTGTGGGTTTTTCAGAATTTGAGACCGTGTTCTGGTTGTATTTTCTTCTGACGTTTCGCCTGCATCTGTGGCTGGCATCTTCAGAGGAATGGTGAATTGGAAGTGGAGTGGAGAATATATATGCCAGTCTCCTCCTCCAGAGGGGAGGGAGCAATGAGCATAATAGTCCTGTTGTGTGTATTGAATACTTCTTCCTGGAGGGAGACTTCCTGAGTCCAGGTGGGGCTCGTTAGGGCTCATTAGTACCTTTTGTGTTTTGATTTTGGTGTTTTTCAATACTGGCAACCAAATTTTGTTGACCTTCTGAGTCTCCTCTTTCCTGTTAAAATTATCCAAGTGTTTGTGAGTTTCAATGGCCTCTCTGTGTAGCCTGACCTGGTAGTTGTTAGAATGGACCAGAATTTCTGTGCTTTCAAATAACATTCTGTGTCCGGGTTGGTTTATGGTGTGTTCTGCTACTGCTGACTTTTCTGTCTGGATCAGCCTGCAGTATCTTTCGTGTTCTTTGATTCATGTTTGGACGCTGCATTTTGTGGTCCCTATGTGGACCTGACCACAGCTGCACGGTACGCAGTAAACTCCTGCAGAAGTTAGGGGATCCCTCTTGTCCTTTGCTGAGCAAAGCATTTGCTGAATTTTCCTGGTTGGTCTGTAAATTGTTCGGAGGTTATGTTTCTTCATGAGTTTCCCTATTCGGTCAATAGTGCATGCTATGACAATGTTCTTTCACAGATCTTCTCTGAACAGACTGATCTATGCAATAAGCCTGTCATGCTTGTATGCTGTCATTTTCACTGCCTCTCCAAATGGAATTCCCTTTGTAAGGACTTCTTCAGGCTTCTTGCATGTTTAAATTGATAGAGGCATTGTAACAGAATTGAAGAAACCTCAGAAATATCTTTATTTGGCATGTATAAAGTGCACTTGGATTGGTGACACTAAGAACTGCTGAATTTGAGCAAGAAACATAAATGTTATTGATTTCAAGGCTATCAGCTTCTTTACTGACTTGCAAATCTTCTTCTTTCATTCCTATGGAAGGAATAGACATGCTTTTCCCATGTCAATCTCTGCACCAAGTGAACTATAACCAATTTATCACCAGGAGATGACTCTTTATCCAGTCCAAAATGAAACCATGGTCCTGAAGGCATTGAATAGTTACTGTCAGATCCCTTTCCATCTTATATTTCATTCTTGCTTTCAGAAGGATGTTATCAAAATAAAAAAAACCAAACACCTCCTGAATATTGATGCTAGAGGGGTTTGGAAAGAAGCTTCTTGCAAATCAAGGTGATTCAAGGCAACTGTTATGTTGGAAATACTCCTTGATGGTCTGCAAAGTTTCCATCTTGAAAACTGAGTACTTTGCAAACTTGTATAGGAATCTGAGATCCATCTGAAACTCCCTGTTGTTTTTCCATAAAACAACAACAAAAAAAGATGAAATAGATACATCTGATCCATTGATTTAAAAGAACCAATTCTGTTGCCCAATCTACAGCTGTTCCATTTAATGACATACAACCATAGATTTCTCTCTGTCCCTGGGCACCAGGAAAGGAAGTCATCTACATTCCAGTTTCCTGGAAAATATTATTTTGTATCCTTCCATTACAAATCTGAGTGCCTATTGATCTGTTGCAGTTCTCCTATAAGTAGTTGAAATGCACAAGCCTTCACCTCATCCGAAGATGTGTCTGTCAGAACTATCTTTAACTGAATTAAAGGAAGCATGTCAAGACTGCTGTCGATTTTGTTGCCTGAAATTAAATTTGGAACTGTTTCATTGTGGCTTGAGATTTCAGAAGTCACATTGTCTCCCAAAGCTCCTTGTATCAAGGAAAGAATGAAAAAGAAAATATTCCTCTGAAGGGTTTCTTATCCAACCTTTTCTGTGCTACAGGCATAGTTTGCATTTTATCAGTAGTTTCTACCAGCATTTTCTCTAAAGCCTTTTCACCAAACAAAAGAAAGCCTTTAAACAGAGCATTTTCTAAATTAGCTCTAGATTTTTGGTCTTTTTCTCATTGCTTTAATAACATAGATCATTTTGCTACTGCTGGCAACGTCACAGACTGAGCAGTGATGGAAGCTAAGGTTTTAAGTTGCACCTGCCAGAGACTGCATGGCCTTGTAAACTCTATTCAAGGCATGCTATAATGATTTCATATTCAGATCTCTGTCCACATAAAATATTGTGCAAGTGCAGACATAGTGCCGATTAACAAAGCTGTAAAAGGTGCTGCTAACCAGGTTTGTTGGCGTGCTCAAAATAGTTCTGGTGGGCTGATTTTATTTTCTTGTGAAAAAAACTCAGTAGATATTTAGAATGCATTGGGCCCTCCCACTCCAATGTAATTTACTTTCTGAACAATTCTGGCAGCTGAACTTCCATGACCACAGGCCCTGATTTTCTTAACACTGATGCAGCCCTTCTGATCTTCTACATCAAATCACAAGAATCATCCTTACTGACTGACAATTCAGCTGAGCCTTTTGGCTGCAAATTCAGATAATCTACAGATCCATCCAAACTGACAGATCATAAAAGCAGAGGCTCTTAAACAACCAGACTTGCAATTGAGCCTTGTTAATCTGTCATTCTGAGAAACTTACTTCCTCTTGCACTTCTCTGCAATTTTATTTGGGGCTCCACATTAAAAATAGCAGCGTTAACTGCCCCTACATTTTTCTTTGATGCTCCATCAACACTCAAATCATGCATTGCTCCTCAATTAAATTATTATTGTTACTTAAATTCCTTAAATCGGAAAATGGGAATTCCTTCTGTTAAAATCTAAATCTGAGTTAGAAGAGCTTTAAAAATCAGAATTTTACTGCAAGTTAATGAAACACCTCAGTTGATAAACATTACGGAAGTTAAAGGCATTGCAGTGAACTGGTGATGTCAGTAAACGCAACTGATTGTCTACCTCTCCAATAAATGAACTGTTAACATTTTCCATATGAAAGTTATTTCTTAAATCAGAGAAATCCACATGACAAGTTATCAAAAGTAGGCTACAAAGCATGTACAAACTGCTTTTCATATCTGGAGTTATATATCTTGCAATGGGTCACCAAAATCCCCCACCACATGCCACCCTGCTTTAAAATCATAGAATCATAGAGTTGGAAGAGACTACAGGGGCTATCCAGTCCAACCCTCTGCTATGCAGGAACACACATCAAAGCATTCCCAACACATGGCCATCCAGCCTCTGCTTAAAAAGCTCCAAAGAAGGAGACTCCACCAATTCATCTGGCCCTGAACACTTGAATTCATCTACTTTAGCTAGATATTCCTGTACCACTTCTCTACCTATTCTGTGCTGCATATCTTCCCTCTTCCTCACCTGCTCCCCACCCCTCAGGTTGAGTACATCTATCCTTTTGGGAGAAAACTGAGGCAAAGAAGACGTTGAGTAGTTCTGCATTCTCTCTTCCTCCTGTTAGTAACTGGCCATCTTCTCCGTGCAGTGACCCTATCATACCCCTCTTTTTTTCTTTTTCTTTTTTCTTTTTCTTTCTTTCTTCCCTTTTTTTTTTTTTTTGCCTTTTGCAGCAGACATACCCGGAAAGCCCTTTTTTATTGTTTCTAATGTCTCTGGCAAGCCTGAGTTCATTCTGCACTTTAGCTTTTCTGATCTTCTCCCTACAAATCCTGGCTGTTCGCTTGAATTCCTCTTTGGTGCTTTCACCATTCTTCCATTTCTTGTACATGTACAAGTAACTCCCTAAGCTTATAAAAATCAGATTTTTTAAAGTCTAGAATGCATATTTGGCTACACTTGGCTTTTCCTTCCCACTGAATGACAAATTCCAATACAGCATGGTCACTCCCCCCTAAGGATCCCACCACCTCCATCTCATCAACAAGGTCATCCTTGTTGGTCAGGATCAGATCTAAAACAGTTGATCCCCTTGTTGCCTCTTCCACCTTCTGGACCATGAAATTGTCTGCAAGGCAAGTGAGGAACCTGCTGAATCTTACGGTCTTGGCAGAGTTTGACTGTCAACATATATCAGGATAGTTGAAATCTCTCATTACTGCTGCATCTCTCCTTTTTGAATGTGTGATCATCTGCTCCAAGAAAGCTTCATCCAAGTCCTCGGGCTGGTCTGGAGGTCTATAGCAAACCTCCACAATCACATTCCTATTATTTCTCACTCCCTTAATTCTTACCCAGATGCTCTCGACTTGGCTTCCTGGATTTAAGTCATGGATCTCTTCACAGGTGAAAACATCTTTGACATATAAGGCTCCTCCTCCTCCTCCTTTGTTTGGTCTATTTCTGCAAAGCAGGTTATACCCCCTATTCCTATATTCCAATCATGAGACTCATCCCAGCAGGTTTCAGGGATGCCTATTAAATCATGTTTATTTTGTTGTATTAAGAGTTTAAGTTCATCTTATTTCCCATACTCTGTGCATTTGTGTAGAGACACTTAAGACCATGTACCCTTCCCACAAGTCCTGTTCTAAAGTTGCTTTTCCTCCCACTGTTGGTTTCTAGTACTATTTGGCCTGCTCTGTCTATATCATTCCGGCTATTTTTCCCAGCACTTGCTGAATCCTTGCCCTGAATAATACTGCCTCTCTCCCCTGCCAATCTCAGTTTAAAGACTTCCTGATCCATTTTGTGAGACTGTTAGCAAAAATATTGCTGCCAACAGTTGTGAGGTGCAGGCCATCCATTGCCAGAAGACCATCTTTGTGGTAATGGAGACCATGATCCAAAAACTCAAATTGCTCTCAGAGGCACCATCTGTGGAGCCAGTTGTTGACCTCCACTATTCTTCTCTCTCTTCATGGGCCATGTCCTTCCACAGAGAGGAGAGATGAAATGACAACTTGCACACCAAGGTCCTTCAGCTTCCTACCCATAACCTCGTAATCCTTTGTGATGTGCTGAAAGCTGCGCCTTGCAGTGTTCTTGGTTCCTATGTGAACCAAAAGGAGGGGGTTATGGTCAGTGGGCTTGACCAGTCTAGTTAGCCTCTCCATTACGTCATTGATTTTGGCCCGAGACAGACAGCACACATCACCATTCATCCTATCCAGGTTGCAAATCATTGGTTCCATTCCTCTCAGCAAGGAGTCCCCATGCACCAGAACACATCTCCTCTGAGGCTTGTCTGGGGTTACTCAATGAGCAGATCCTTCCACAGCTGCCTGGACATTCTCTTCAGGCTGAGACTGTTGGTCCTGCTGCTGTTGGATTTCATCTTGCTGGTGTTGGAGTTCCTGTTGCTGATGTTCAATTTCCTTTTAGTGACTTTCCATTAGCTCCTCCTGCTCTTCCACTTCGTCATTAATAAGGTCGAGAACTCGGAAGCGACTCAAACTTTGGAACATTCTACCCTGGAAGATTCTCTGTATGACTGTGCACCTGCATGTGGAAGGCATCATTCAGAAATGGCTGCCTTGTAGCTGAGATGCTGTTGAAAATCTGAGTAACCCAGGAAATTGAGCCCTCAACCTGGTGGTTATATCTAACAGTAGCTTTCTCCAAGGTACCCACTCCCTTTTGAGAAGCCATTATCTTAACTTCGTCTCTTTTCCTCCAACCTTTTATTTTGGATGTTTCTAATCTCTTGTTCTTATCCAACTTCCTGTGCTCTGAGCTTTACTTTTCTAAAAAACTGTTTCCTACAATTGAGCTCTCATTCCCTTTTTTTTTCCAAAACACATTGAGCCTTTTTAAGCTGCTATTGCAAAGGCATCTACATCACCCCATCAGATTCACTCTCACTCATGGAGATAAATATTTTATGCAAATCTGCCTCCTTTATCCGGTCAGAGACATGCCCTGAGGCAGTCAACTGATCCATTACTGCCTTTTCTCTGGAAGTGTATTTAGAGGCAAGCCTGGAACCAGCCACCTGAACTCTCTGTAGGGACCCCTCTGTTCCCAGTCCCTCCATTTGTTTTTGAGAGAAGTCAAGGATTTTCTTCCAAATCTTCAATACTGTTCACAAACATTTTCTTCTTTCTTGGTTGGTCCATTTATTTGCCACCATGATAAACAGAAAGGGAAGGAACAGAGGGAAGTCCAGACAGACCAAAAGGAAACAGTTTTTAAAACAGAGTTTAACAGAAAGGAATAGTTTAGTAGAAACAGAAGCCTCAACTACCAAGAATTATTGGAAAAGAAAGAAAGAGCGGTACTAGCAAGGGGAATTAAAAATAAGCTGAAAGGTAAAAGAGGCAGTTTAAACAGTAAAGAACTTGGAATTTTTGTCTCTGAGGCTGGTACCAGAGGAATAACTCACATGACTTCTAGGTTGCTCCTTTGCATTATTCAAAGAATCACAGTTGCTTCTTATAACCAAACTTTGAAAACTGTGATTTACTTGTGCTTAGTTCAAAATACACTGGGATTAAAAACAATTGCTTGCTGTTGGTTATTTGAATCCAAACTTGTAGGTGTGGTATCATATGAAATCTAATGTTATTGTGTTGGCTTATGTATATTAATAAACTTGTTTAACAAAAATTCTGCATTATGGACAGGTCCAATGGGGTCATTCTGCAAGTGCAAGCATCATTGTGCTAACAGAAGCCTAATTCAGCCATCATTGTCACTTGTGCAGCCTTAAGACAGTGTCTTTGTTTACTTCTTTTCAACAAATACATACATATAAATAGATGAACCGATATTCTCTTGCAAATACAAGCAATGATGATTACACAAACACTGGACACAGAATTGTCCAGCAAACACAATGTGATCTAGTTGTGATTGTATTACTATCACATGTACAGCTGAAAATTCAACCACACTTGCTAAGGAACCAATTTTCTCTACAAGCAGCATGTTAGCTTTAGCTCTAGGTGGATCACATTGAAACTATAACATTTAAAAATACAGGCATTAATTAATATCCCTGACTGCACTTATCTTTATGTATTATTAAAATAAGCTACATCTACTGATTACAACCTTCCTCTACTAATATTGTTACAAAGTAACTTCTCACATATGAGAAATGCTAAGGGTTCAGTTAAGATGCAAACTCAAAGTGAAGTTACAAAACCATTTAGTCAGGTGAGGAATTAATATAGCTGATTGTCTTACCACTTACCAGTATCATGATTTAAACGTCTAAAGATCTGAAAGTATTTAATCCACGGGGGAAAATACCAAAGCTTTAGAGAGCTATTAAAAACAATTTATATAACAAGTAGAAGTATTATTTCAGTAGATCTTAGTATACATTTTTAAGATATCAATTATGGGCAGGGAAATCATCACATATTACCAGATCTTTAACACCACTGATATTGCCAATGTTCATTTTTTCACTTATAAGAGAGAAGAAGAGACAGCTGCACAGGTGGATATATATCACATTCCTCCTCTTTACTCTGTGACAAACCAATCTATTCATCTGTTTTGAACACCCAGCTGATCATGAGCCATATATATGCAAATCTCCTTGGAAGAGGACACCGGGGGAAAAAAGCCCTAGGACAATTCTAGGACAACAACTGTTGCTCTAACTACAACAGTTTCCTAGAAAAATTTGAAGATTCTAAATAGGTTCTCCTCCTACACCTAGTGCTTATTTATTATAGTTAGTTATATTCACTTTCTAATACAGTCTTCCCTCCATATTCATGGATTTGACTTTCACAAATTTGATTATTCACGAGGCATACTTCCCCTTCAATTTCCTCCTCCCATCACTTGCATTCCTCACCCCAAGCTTGCAAGGCTTCTGTTTAAAATAGACATTTTTTCCCTTTTGGGTGAGCAAAGCCCCTCCCACTGCTGAAGGTGTGGCCTCTCTGCCATGTGGTTGCACATTCTGCTGTGTATTGGCTGCTGATTGGTCAGGTGCTCCTTCCTCAAGATGGCCACCGGGAGTAATTAGAATTCCCCTCTTCTCTGTCTTTGGGGAAAGTACCAGTAAGCTCTTTAACTAGTCTTTTTTCCCTCCCCTCCCAACGCCATGCCAGAGGCAAAGGAACAGGAAGGGGGAAAGCTCTAGATGGGAATGGGAGGGATTTCTTCATCTATACTGTTAAGATTAACAGTATATATTACGATTAACAGTATCAACCCAATCACTTCTAGAGCAATCAAATGACTGCTTTGCTCCTGATTGCCCAACAGTTCACATTTCACCAAGTTACATGGTTGTATAAAACTATGAGTTGCTCGCTTCATTAAGCAGGACAATGTCTGTTGGCAATAGTATTTTCAGACTGGTATAGACTGACAGATACAAAATATATTTCTCTCAGTAGCATAAACTAGTCTCTAACTATTATTTCCAAAAGCTACTGCAGGTGAATATGGCCTACTCATATTTAATTACAGGAAGTCTCCAACTTTGACGCCCCCTTATCTGATGACTTGCCCTTTTGATGCTTTTAAGGACAAGTTCCATTAATCTGATGGGGGTTCCATTCTTTCATTAGTTCTTCTTGCCTATGGAAATTTACTTAGAACTGCTTGCAAGGGCACTGCTGGCACAGAGGGCAGAAAAGGGGAAGAAGACACTAATTTGGCAGAGACTTTGTAAGCAGCATATGTGCTGTTGGTTCCAAGTGAGTCTCCATAAGCCCTTCATGCTTCCTACAGTACAGTACATGGTTTCCAACTATGAGAAGAAGAAGATATGAAGAAAGTTTTGGACAGTAGTAACTGGCTGCCAGTGGGATGCTGGATTCTGCCCCAAATTTTAAAATTTAATGAGCTGTTTGTTCAGGTTTCGGCAAAGATGACTATCAATAAATCAATCATGTGATCTTAATATATGGGGGATGGAACATTAAAATCACAAAAAGAACATCCAATATTAGATCAACAATCAAGTGACTATACAGGTTTCAAGGGTTTCTTTTAAGACCTAACACTACTTACTTTTGCTAATTAAATGACTAAGCTGCTGAAACAAAGTGGTTCTAGTTGAAAATGTTTTGAATGAAATTTGTTTAACTACATCTTATTTTTCACTGTTAATGCTATAAAGGAAAACAGATTCCAAAACTCTCTATGTATAAGTTGGGGAGAGACAGCCTTGGACTTGTTTTGCATTTCTCATACTACCTACCATGTAGAACACACTAGTGGCACTAGAAAGCTCACTGGAAACACTGAATAATTTTTTGTTAACAATTTTTACACTCTGTTCTCTGTAACTGAAGCTTTTCAGGGTGAAAAGTATTCTTCTACATTAAGAAATGTAAGTATTGTTTTATATTAAGTATTGTTTTATATTATATTCTTGAAGCAATTATGTTCTTCAATTTTGAATCAATTTTACTTGCTCCTAGAAAACAGCATTCAATCCAGGTATCGTTCCTATAAGCACTATGGACTGCTTATAGTAAGGTAGCATACATCTACGTAAAGCAATTGTATATCAACAGCACAATCTTAGAATCATAGAATCATAGAATCATAGAAATTCAGAGTTGGAAGAGACCACACAGGCCATCCAGTCCAACCCCCTGCCATGCAGGAACACCGTCAAATCAATCCCGACAGATGGCTATCAAGCCTCTGCTTAAAAACCTCCAAGGAAGGAGACTCCACTACACTCCGAGGCAGCAGATTCCACTGCCGGACAGCCCTGACTGTCAGGAAGTTCTTCCTGAGGTTCAGGTGGAATCTCCTTTCCTGCAGCTTGAATCCATTGCTCCTTGTTCTGGTCTCTGGAGCAGCAGAGCATCTTAATCAATTCTCAAAGGCATGCTATACATTCAAGTGCTGAGAATAATATAATGTAATGCAACGAAGCAATTGTGTGTTATACCTGTCAAAGGAGTGAAACTGCATTGGAAGAATAGGCTGGGTTTCTCTCTTCAGCGCAGGATCAGGATAGGGAATAGGATCAGGGCCACATTCTGCAATTTCAACAGGGGCTGCCACCAGACTTTTTAATATTTCTTTGACATTGATGCCCTTGCTTTGGCTGATGCTTGATATTGAGGATGCAGGTTTCAGAATTTCACTGGGACTTTCTGTCAGACTTTCCTGAGATTTCTTCACCTCAGAAGACAAAGTAGACAACAGTTCACTCATAGCATCGGGGCCTGTGCTAGTTTCCAAGTCCGTACCATTCAAGATACTGGGCATTTGTTCTTCTCCAATTCCAGAATCAGTATGAGGAATGGAGCTTTCCAGCTGAATGTCTTCAACCGGTGTTGGAGTTTCTTTTTCTTTGACATTATCTGGAAATACAGCAGGCGTCTCTGCAACAGAAAAATTACAGAAACGTTTAAGTTTGGAAATTAGTGTAATTATACCAATTAAGCTTTTAAAAATAGAGATGGAGATTCAAAATTTATTTTGGAACACAGGTGGAAGCTCTTTCCAAGCACAATGTTCCACAGGAGAAGTGACTCATGTCCTTTCTTACATCTTCCCTTCAGCAAGCACGTAAGGGAGTAATGCTTCCAAAATTTCTATTTACACACTTTTTAAGATCATGTAAACCAAACAATGTATGGCAAAATGCCAATTATTTCTCTGTATAATGGCACCTGCTCTATCATCTGTTCTGTAGCAAATATAGCTCTTCATAAATTTACAAATGATGAAAACTATCATTTTGGTGGACTGGCTATCCAGAGTTATTCATAGGATATGTGGAAAATACGGTCAAATTCCACCAACTTTTGATAGTCGATAGAGACAGTATAGCAGATGACCAAGATGGAAATGTTGAGGACTAAGCTACACTACACCTGAGCAAAGAATTCTGTAGGAAAAGGAGCACAGCACTACAATGGTGACTCAAAACTTAATTCAAAACTTTATCAGCGATATTTCAAGCTATAGTCTTCCCTTCACATTTGTCAGTTTGACCTTCGAAAATTTGATTACATATGAAGCACACGTCTTCCCTCAACCCTTGGGCAGATGATAAGGCAGTGGGAGAGGCATGAGCAAAGAGGGAAGTTGCACAGCTGTGTTCCCCTGCCTGCTCAGGTGTATGACAAGGCAATGGGAGGGGGAGCGTGAAGAGGGAATGAGCACATGTGTGTTGCCTTGTCCACCTGGGGAGGTGATAAGAGGGTGAGGGAGAGCATGAGGAGGGAAAGCACACAGTGCATTCCCCTCCACTCACTTGGGCAGGAGAGGGAAGGTATTTGCTGTTTGCCACTTTTATGAGGGCCTGTTCCCTGAACCCTTGCAAAATTGGAGAGACAATTGTATATTATGCCTTTCAAACAATTTCTAAAGCAAATGCTGTTCCCAATTATGAAAACAATTTTAAAGTAGTAGGAAATGTAATTTCTTCTTTTAAAAAAACTTCACCAACATAAAGCTTATGATGATCTTTTATATCACTTAACTGTTTTATCAGAATTCATGTCAGTGAAATGCAATCAACTCCTCAAATATAAAAGGAAAATCAGCAACCTTTCACACATAGTCAACACAATGCAGACAATTTTGTCTTAAATTTCTTTCCAAAAAACTTGCACTCTCTACAATGTGCTTCAAGTTCATGAAGTTAAAGCTTATATATTTAGAATTGCTACAAAACCAAAGACACATCTAATGTGGTCAAATTATAGGTGCAGGGCAACAGGTACAAACCTTCTCTGCAGAAGAGAAGGTTAAGAGGGGACATGATAGCCATGTTTAAATATTTGAAGGTATGTCATGACAAGGAGAGAGAGGGCTTGTTTTCCGTTGCTCCAGAGACTAGGACAAGGAGCAATAGATTCAAGCTGCAGGAAAGGAGATTCTACCTGAACATCAGGAAGAATTTCCTGATGGTCAAAGCTGTCCAGCAGTGGAATATGCTGTCTCAGAGTGTGGTGGAGTCTCCTACTTTGGAAGTTTTTAAAAAGAGACTGGATGGCCATCTGTTGGGAAAGCTTGGATGTGTGTTCCTGCACAGCAGGGGGCTGGACTGGATGGCCCCTGTAGTCTCTTTTACCTCTATGATTCTACATAACTCAAACACTGTAACTCCTTTCCTCAATTTTAGCCTCTTTTTCCTTGAGACTTCAGGCTGAAATACAACTGCTAGTCCCAACTTGAGTAGACCTACTGAATAAATGGGATTTACATCCTGGAAATGGAGTAAACCTATTGATTAATATTGTTGAATATTAATACATATGTAAATCACATTAATTCAGTAGGTCTACCCAATTCTGGACAAGGAACTGAATTTAAGCTATGGTTGTAATTTCAAAATGCCAACAATAATGCCACTACTTAATTTGATGATAGTTGGTTTGAAGAAATTGCATATGCCAAGACCTAAATAACTGAACAAACTCCATCTGCCCTATGGAACACTGGATTTATGTTTCTGAAACTTCAGCCCAATCTCACAATAAAATTTATTTAGTATTTAGGTAGGAAATACTTAGTGTACATTCAATGTTGATCCATAGAACAGAATTTCCAACAGCAGTGACTCTTCTATCACCAGTGACAGTTCTACCAGCATAGACACATACAATTCATGGCATGGAACTTTACTATGAATGAGGATCTAATATTCTCTTAGAAATACATACGTGATTGTCTTTTTAGAGACCAGACAAGCTGTTCATTATTTCTATATTATTTATCTTTTTGTTATTCTTTGTCAACTCTTTGTTTCTGTTTTATGTTAGTAAAATTTTAACTAAAAAATGAGTCCAGACCTTTAATCCTAAATAATTCCTTTCTTCATCAAAAAGAAACTGACAATTCCCTAATAGTTTACTTGTGTTCCTTATTCAAAATCTGTTATGTTATTAATTACTTATAATTAACTATTTACTATTATTAACTATTTCTATTTCCTAAAATAGTGGTAAAACAAACTACCTTTACATAAAGTGCATAAGCAAAATAGTTTCTAATCTAGAATATGTAATTTTTAAAATGATTTCCTGTAATCTTGTCTATAGTTACACATGGAGCTCAGTGCTGCTGCACATAAAATCACAGGAAGCAGTGCACCTAAAGTTCTTATTTAGTATCAAAGTTTGCTAGTTTGTAAAACAGGGTTTTAATATCACACATCTCATTGATTTCAACAACATTTAATTTTAAATAGAAAATACCTATGATCAAACCATGCCAGACTGGAGCAAAGGCCTATCTGCTTCAGCATTCAGTACCCATAAGCAGATAACCATGGAAAGTCACAAGGAGAATACAAGTGCAACAGCATTCTTCCACTTATGCTCACAATCAAATAGTACTGAAAGGCATACTACCTCCTTAACTAGAGAAAATATAAGGCAATTATGACCAGTGAGCATTGGTAATCTTTATTCTATAGGAATGCACTAGGTGCTTCACAGCTCACCGTCAAAGTCACACTGCTATAGAAGCTCTGATTCTATTAAGGTGAAGGACCAGAAAAATGTTTCTCTTTAGTCCTTTGGTACAGAAAGATTTTTCAAAATATCAGAAATCCCTAATCAATATTTAGGGGGAACTGTTGTATAATTAGCTAGGGGAATTATATTCAGTCCTCCGGTTGGGTGCATTTTTGTAGTAACTCTGACAAGGAAGGCAGGGACTTACTACAAAATTACTCTACAATGGCTCTTAACACCAAGTCAGCGTGGTTTAATGGTTTGAGTGCAAAGCTACAACTCTAGCAACAAGGATTTGAATCCTCAGTCAGCCAAGGAAACTCATAAGCAAGTCACACTCTCTCAGACTCAGAAGAAGGTAAAGGCAAACACCCTTCAAATCTTGCCAAGAAAACCCTGTCTGTCCACCTTAGAATCATCATAAGTAAGAAATTACTTGAAGGCACACAACAGCAAATGCCCCACACACAATTTTGTAGTGTTTGTAATATTCATATTATATAGAACATCCCAAGTCTTCCACCCTAAGCCTTCATCCTGTCATAGTGATATGACAGTGCATAGTTCTATAGTGGATGGAAATTGTCAAAATGCAAAGCCCAAGGATGCAAGGATGATAGAGCAGCTAGATGCTTTGTTTCACCATGATTTCTGAAATATATGGATCAATTTTTGTTGACTACACTAAGTGAATAGCTCAAAGCAATAGGTATTTTCATTTCAAAGTTTTATCCAACATTTTATTCCAAGCTAGAAAATTACTTTCCATATAAAGAGAAATAGTATCCAGGGTTGCTGTGAGGATTCCAGCAGGAATGCCTGGAAGGACAATCAAGATGAGCACAGCTGTACTCACAACCTGCTTCAAGAATTCGATGTTCACCACAGTCACATGAGCTGCTGCTTCTTTTCCAAATCAAAGTTCAGAAACGAATTTGGAAGAAAGAGGAGTACTTTTTCTACTTCCAACATGTCTTTTATGACTAGGACTACAAGTTCTAGAATCGCAGGTGAGAAATTGATACTCCATATGTTACACATGCTAAGAATAAAGTCCCCAAGGCAGCTTTCTTCTGACTCTTACAGTAAGAAGAGTCTCAGAGGACACTCCCTGATGGAAACTGTGCTCACACCATGTCTCCCATTGGAATATTCTGAATCAGATTAAAAAATACTCTTCTAGCATCTGAAAAGTTTCCCCCACATATGCCATTTCCCTACAAGAAAGGAGGAAGGCAAACATCCTCCAGTATTGTTGTTTTTTAATCAGCATTCAATAAAAAATTCCTAAAAGTTTGGTCCTTGGCAAACATTCAGATGCAATGTGAGGGCTTCTGTCACTTTGAGGTGAGGAGTAGGATGGATATGCGAGTGTTCTGTATCTTGTAAAAGTTAAAGAAAAGAAATCACTTTGTAATATCAATTATCTAGTCATTTCATCAAAATAAATAAAAATTGTGAAAGCATTGCCAATTCCAAATCCAACTCTACAATATTTTAAAAAGTTTTGCAAAGAAGATGAGCTTTAGTTAGAGGCACTGCCTAAACTGCCATACAATGAAAAGTAGTTAAAAATGAAATCAAAGTTTTGTATGTGCCTTCAAGTCTCCTATTAACTTATGGTGACCCCATGAATTTCATAAGGTTTTCTTAAGCCAGGAATACTCAGAGGTGGTTTTGCCAGTTCCTTGCTCTGAAATACAGTCTACAGCACCTGGTATTCATTGGAAGCCTCTCATCCAAGTACCAACCAGGGTTGGCCCAAGATCAGACAGGAACTGATGCATTTAGCGTATTTATGCCCTGAAATCAAAGTTAGATTCAGTAAATGCAACAACAGTAGAGTAACAAAAGAAGGACATTTGTAACTTGTAACACTTGTAACTAGGAAACAAAAAGATTTCTGACACAATATAATTTTTAGCTTTATTTAAAGAACAGGCTATTCTGAAAACAGCGCAAGGGACAAATGCAACAGGGAAATATAAGAAAGTGTTTACAATGAACTCTCATCACGGTCAGTATCTTTTGCTTAAGGTATAAATTCTTATATTACTTCTGTCATTACTGAAAACACTGCAACCCTCAACTGAACCCAGTTTTTGTACAGGGGATGGGGGCACTGATCCTTTAAAAAGAAAGCCATACAATTTTGATCACTTTGAACAATGTTTTCAAAAATGTTGTCAGGGGCAGGGGTCCCGACGGGCAGAGAGCTTGCAGCTGTGAGGCACAGTCCAGCTGCGAGCCCTCAGCCACGCCTGATTGGTGGGCCCCTCAGCCACATGGCCACGCCTGATTGGTCGGTGCCTGGCTTGGAGGGCTATTTGAGGCAGGCGCCGGGCTGTGGAAGGCACGGAGCAACAACCGTCGGTCAACCGTGGTCCTGCTGTCCGTGCCTTGTTCCTGCCCTCGCCTGAAACCAGTCCTCCTGTTTGCCTTAGTGAAGTAACCTGCCCTATGTACTTTAACAGCCTGTGTTTATTTCTGTTAAGACTGCATTAAAGCCCTGCAGCTCTAACCAGCTCCCCTGCCTCTGCCTGACCACCGCCTGGCACTGACAGATTGTTGCTCCGTCACTTCAGGCAGCATGGATGGGGAGAACGCGGCCCTGCAGGCCCAGCTGGCTGCTCAGGCCCAAGAGAACCAAGGGCTGTGCGCTCAAGTGCACCAGCTTTCGCATGCTCTGCAAGTGCTGCAGTTCCAGATGGGGCAGCTACAGGCAACCCAGCCCCAGCCTGCTTCCAAGGTCCCTATGGCTGTACCGCAGCGTTTTTCGGGGAGCCTACAGAGCTGGAGACCTTCATTGCTAACTGCCGGCTGTACATCCAAGTCCGGGCCCAAGACTTCCCGGATGAGCGCGCCCAGGTGGCGTTCATGATTAGCCTGTTGGCCGGTATGCCTGCCAAGTGGGCTACGTCCCTGCTTAGGGAGAACAGTGTAGTCTTGGACAGCATGGCTGCGTTCCTGCAGGCTTTCCGGGCCGTATGGGGGATCCCGTCCGGTCTGAGACCGCGAGCTGCCAACTCCGCCAGCTACAGCAGGGGAGGGGCTCGGTGCGAGACTACACCACCTCCTTCCGGCTCTTGACCCAGGACGTGGCCTACAATGACCCAGCTCTTCAGGATCAATTCAAGGCCGGCCTCTCGGCAGAAATTCTGGACGAACTGGCCCGCAGCTCCCCACCCACGACCCCTGAGCAGCTTATCCAGCAGGCCCTCCGCATTGACGGGCACCTGGAAGCCCGCCGGCAGGCCCGCCGCGCCGGAACCTCAAGTGTGCGGCACCTGGGCGCCCGCTCCACGAGAGATGGAGGGTCTGCCCAGCCGGACCAGTTCTGGTGCCATCCCGGCTTCCTCGAGCCCGGAGGAGCCTATGCAGCTTGGGGGGCGCGGCCCCGGCTGACCGCCGAGGAGAAGGAGCGGCGGCAGCGGGCTGGCCTGTGCCTCTACTGTGGGCTGGGGGGACACTTCGCTCGCGTGTGCCCGGCCAAGATGCCAGCTACCGGCGCGGCGGGAAAAGCCAACCCCCCAGGCCTAGAAGGCCTGCGAGGCCTGGGGGAGCCCGGAAGCAGGGACACTGCAGATCCACACGAGAGGCAACGAGATCCACTCCTGGTGGCCGCCATGGTATGCCTCGGCGGGGCAGCACCGATACCCATGGGGGTCATGCTTGACTCCGGGGCGTCCAACAACTTCCTGGACCTCCAGTTTGCCCAGGATCACCGGATACCGTTGGAGCCCCTACCCAAGCCTCGCCCGGTGGAGACCATCGACGGACGATTGCTGAGGTCGGGCCCCATCACCCACCGGACGGTGGAGGTGGGTCTGGAAATCCAGGGCCATTATGAGCGGACCCGCTTCCTGGTCACGGCGGTGCCCCACTTCCCGCTGGTGCTGGGCATGCCATGGCTCCCCGCGCCATGACCCCCGAATCTCGTGGTCGCAGCGCGAGGTGCTCTTCGCCTCCGAGTACTGCCAGGAGCACTGCTGGTCTGAGAAGCTGCTGGCTACCCTGGAGGCCCCTGGTCCTGCAACTTCCGTCAAGCTGCCACCCAAGTACCAGGAATATGCGGACGTGTTTGACCAGAAGGAGGCCGATCGCCTACCTCCCCACCGGGTTTATGACTGCGCCATCGACTTGGTCCCGGGGGCGCCCATTCCGGCTGGTCGCATCTACGCGCTTTCGGAACCCGAGCTGGCAGCCCTAAGGGACTTCCTGGAAAAGAACCGGCGCCGGGGCTTCGTGCGGCCATCGACGTCACCGGCGGGGGCACCGGTGCCCGGTTTGTCGCAAGAAGTCGGGGGAACTCCGGCTCTGCAATGATTACCGCGCCCTTAACCAGATCACCATCCGCAACCGCTCCCCTTGATTCCGGAGTTGCTGGAGCGCCTGCGGCACGCGACGGTCTTCAGCAAGCTGGACCTCCGCGGAGACTACAACCTGGTTCGAATTCGGGCGGGAGACGAGTGGAAGACGGCGTTCCAGACCCGGCATGGCCACTATGAATATACGGTTATGCCCTTTGGCCTCTGTAACGCCCCAGCCGTGTTCCAGCACTTTGTCAACGACGTCTTCCGCGACTACCTGGACCGGTTCGTGATTATCTACCTTGATGACTTCCTGATTTACTCCCCAAATCAGCGGGTCCACGACGCTCAGGTACGGGCGGTTTTGCAGCGGCTCCGGGAGCACCGCCTGTACGCGAAGCTCGAGAAGTGAGCCTTCGACCCTCGGAGGTCGACTTCTTGGGCTACCGAGTGTCTCATCGGGGAGTGGAGATGGATCCGGCCAAGGTAGAGGCGATCGTGTCCTGGCAGCCGCCAGGCAGCCGCAAAGATGTCCAGCGCTTCTTAGGGTTCGTGAACTTCTATCGGAAGTTCATCCCCGAAGTACCGCGACCCTAGCGGCCCCCATCACCAGCGTGATCCGGGGAAAAGCACCCTTCCGGTGGACCGAGGAGGCCCAGGAGGCGTTCGAGCGGCTGAAAACCTGCTTCACGTCTGAGCCCGTTCTTCAGCACCCGGACCCCAGGCGGCCGTTTGTAGTGGGACCGACGCCTCGGATGTGGCGGTCGGGGCTGTCCTGTTGCAAGCTGGGGGTCCGAGGGCCAACTCCGACCTTGTGCCTACTACTCGCGGCAGCTGTCTTCCCCCGAGCGGAACTATACCATCTGGGAGAAGGAACTCCTGGCGGTTAAGGCGGCCTTCGAGGCCTGGCGGCACCTGCTGGAGGGCGCCCGGCATCCGGTGCAGGTATGGACTGACCACCGCAACCTGGAGTACCTCCAGACCGCCCGCAAGCTGTCTCCGCGGCAGATGCGGTGGGCCCAGTTCTTCTCGCGGTTTCATTTCCAGCTCCAGTATGTGCCGCGGGCTCGTACCGCCGCGCCGACGCCCTGTCCCGGACGCCAGAGTATGCCGCGACTCCGGAGCCCGAGGTGCGGTCCACTATCCTGCGCCCGGAAAACTTTGCGGCGGCGGCGGAGGTAGCCACCCTGGCGGAGCGGATCCGGGAGGCCCAGGCTCGGGAGCCGCCCCGGGGGCCCCTTCGGCTGGGGATGCCTCCTCCCCATGGTCCCAACGGGAGGGGCTGCTGTATCACAAGGGCCGTTTGTTTGTTCCAACAGGTCCGTGCCGGGACGAGGTGTTGCGGCTCTGCCACAACAGCAAACCCGCGGGGACTTGGCCCGTTCAAGACCATGCACCTGGTGACCCGCGAGTTCTGGTGGCCCCGGGTACGAGGGGACATCGACCGCTACGTCCGCACATGCCCCATGTGCCGCCGCGCCAAGGACCCGCCGGGGAAACCTCCTGGTCTCCTCCAACCTCTACCAACTCCGACGGGTCCCTGGAAGGCGGTGTCCATGGACTTTATCACCGAGCTCCCACCGTCTCGAGGACACACGGTCATACTGGTGGCGGTGGACCTTTTCACCAAGATGGCGCACTTTGTCCCGTGCCCGTTACTGCCCACCGCCAAGGAGACGGCTCGCCTAGTGTTACACCATGTGTTCCGGCTCCACGGCCTCCCCGAAGGGATCGTGTCCGATCGGGACCCAATTCACGGTCCGGTTCTGGCAGTGCCTGCTGCATCAACTGGACGTAGAGCCCCGCTTGTCTTCTGCCCACCACCCGCAGACGGACGGCCAGACGGAACGTACCAACGCAACCCTGGAGCAGTACCTACGTTGCTACAGCTGCTACCAGCAGGACGACTGGGCGGACCTGCTACCTCTGGCGGAGTTTGCCTATAATAACACCGTCCATGCCTCCACCCAGCAGACCCCGTTCTTCGCCAACTACGACTACCATCCACGTTGGTTCCCGGCCGTCGGGGCGCCATCCGCGGTGCCCACCGCCAACCAATGGCTCCAGGAGCTGCGGGCGTTGCAGAGCCTGCTGCAGGAGCAACTAGAGCTTGCCAAGGTGGCATACAAGCGGACCACCGACCGCCACCGCCAACCGGGCCCGCCGTTGCAGGTCGGGGAGCGGGTCTGGCTATCCACCCGCTTCCTCCCGACAGGTCGCCCCAGCTGCAAGCTGGATGCCCGGTTCATTGGGCCCTTTGAAGTCACGGCCCAGTTGAACCTCGTGGCTTATCGGCTGCAGCTTCCGCACAACCTGCGGGTTCACCCCGTGTTCCATAGGTCACTCTTGCTGCCGGCCTCGGGAGTGCGTCCCGATGCCGGACCAGGTCCACCTCCAGCGTCTGTGATTGTGGATGGCGAGGAAGAATTCGAAGTGGCTGAAAACCTCGACTCCCGCTGGCAGAGAGGGCGCTTGCAGTACCTCGTAGACTGGCGTGGCTACGGGCCGGAGGAACGGTCCTGGGAGGATGCCACCGATGTCCACGCGCCCCGGCTGGTGCGGGCCTTTCACCGGCGCTTCCCTGCCAAGCCGCGGCCTCGGCGGGGTGGGGGGCGAGTCTGGGGAAGGGGGTGATGTCAGGGGCATGGGCCCGACGGGCAGAGAGCTTGCAGCTGTGAGGCACAGTCCAGCTGCGAGCCCTCAGTCACATGGCCACGCCTGATTGGTCGGCCCTCAGCCACATGGCCACGCCTGATTGGTCGGTGCCTGGCTTGGAGGGCTATTTGAGGCAGGCGCCGGGCTGTGGAAGGCACGGAGCAACAACCGTCGGTCAACCGTGGTCCTGCTGTCCGTGCCTTGTTCCTGCCCTCGCCTGAACCAGTCCTCCTGTTCGCCTTAGTGAAGTAACCTGCCTTATGTACTTTAACAGCCTGTGTTTATTTCTGTTAAGACTGCATTAAAGCCCTGCAGCTCTAACCAGCTCCCCTGCCTCTGCCTGACCACCGCCTGGCACTGACAAATGTTGGCTTATACTTTAATAGAATGCCACCTTTTTGTTATCTCTGTGAAAAACCTGGAATTATAAACTCATTAATTATTTAAGTTTTTTAAAAATCATTACAAAGATCTTCTCTGTGGCCTTTTAAAAGTTACCAAACTGTTCTCTGAATCTTGCAAAGGCATACATTTTTCCATCTAAATATAGCACATGGTGAGTTTATTCTCCAATACAACAAACAAGGCCAAAATCACTATGAAGTTTACGTAGCACTAACAATAAGCCAGGTAATGAACATAATCCAGTAGAAATATGATTCCTGCCAGATAGACACAATCCAGCTCATCTGGGCAGAAGGAAAGACAAAGGCTAATGTTCAGTGAAGATAAGATGGGGAGCCCTGAGATAGAGGAAGTAAAGAAACCTGAATGGTAAAAAGATACCAGAATGTTTCAAGATGGTTAAAATTTGGTTGAGAGAGTTCCAAAGAGTCAATTGAGGAGGAGGATGTTATGATGAGTGTAAGAGGACGACAGTTCCAGGAACAGGGATCATTGTGGCAGATGGCACAAAAACAAAAGGTAGCACAGAAACAATAGAGGGGTTTGTGTTTAATGGAAGGAGCATAAGGAGAAACAAGAGAGGAGATACAGGCAAAGAGTTAATGATATGCTTGAAACTGACACCATGTTACAGTTAGTTGGGTTTCCCTCTGATGTTAAAATAATTGGTGAGTACATAAGAGGTGTCTGCTAAGGAAAATACTTGATGTTTTATAGGCCATAATGAGAAGCTAGATTACAGATATCAGCACACATTTAAAAATTGGGCAGGTAGATGGGCTTCTTCACTACACATCCTTTTTAATTTTTTATTGGCTCATAGGCCAGCCCACTGGAGTTCAGTGTTGTAATCAGTCTGAGAAACAGGTGATTGTTCCAAGTCTACCAGTCTCTTGGAAATGTTTTAGCCAAAGAGCTTAGGAAGGCAACATAAAGAACTCGGAGTCACTGCTGCTTCTTGGAGAACTCCCAGGCTGTAAAACATAACTCAGAAATTGTGAAATCCAAAAGCAATAATCATCCTATTTTCTCCAAGATCACCAGCCATCCTTCTCATTTTACTCTTCTCTAAATTCATTTTTGTTACTTCAGATTCAACCATGGTTGTCAGTCACTGGCTCACAACACTGCTGACTTTTACTCAACACATTTATCAATACATTTATCACTCATACCAAACTTCTGGCTAACCTCTTCCATAAGTTTTCCATTGCCATAGACAAAGAAAAAATCATTGATCTCTAAAGAGAACCACTACATAGGAAACATTTTCCCGCTAATGAGATTAACAATTTGTCCTAGAATACATAGCATATTTGGCAGAAGTTGGCACCCTTTCATATCTAAAACTACTAAGAAGTCTATGGAAATCAACAGAGTCATATCTCATCGTTGTTGTTCACCACTATCCTGCTGCCAAATATCTGAGTTTAGCAGGACAGCTAAAGTAATTTCTGTTCCAAAACTAGACAGAAGCCAAGTTGGCACTGATGAGATAGCAGGTCACCTAAGAATATCTGCATTTGTACAGTAACCAGATCATCAAGTCATACCATGAGAAATAAGAGGTACTTCCATATGTGTAGTCTGTGTGCCACTAATCACTACTCTGCTTAAGTTCTTATATTTTTATGCTTGTGGTTTGTTTCCAATTTTAAAATAAAATTTATTATTTAAGCACTTATTGATGGGGTGTTTCTTGCTCATCATTTTGGGTATTATAGATATAACTTTTTAAATACTAATATATAACAATAATATTTGCCTAATGCTACAGAAGATTCTTTTAGGGGTCCTAATCTCTGCTTCCTTTAAGGGAATTAGAAAACTTACATTTTAAAGGAGATAGCATCCCTGCTGGAGCAAGCCCAGACTACTATTTTTGATCAACACAATTCAATTATCTAACTCAGAGTACTATTCATTACCTAACTGCTGCCATTGGTGACTAGCAGAATTTTAGAGTTAGAAACCTTTACATGCCAACCCTCATCACCTGTTTGTTAGCACACTTCATGTTTGCATGTTCTTCTGTTCCTGAGTCATTCCAACCTGCACCCATTTTTTCTCTTTTTCCCCTCTCTGATTAGACCATGTACTTAACTATCACCAATATTTGTAAGTAATGTTACTTTTATATCTTTTACAAAGATAATTACGCTTCTTTTCTCTGCTGAAACCTGTGGTTGTTGTTCAGCTTCTGTCTTGCCATTGGACTACTCTGCTTGCAAGATTCAATAATATCTCTCCCACTTCCAAACATGGTAATCCATTTTTGTCTTCTTTTAAGTTGTTTTTGACTTGGCAAGATTTTTTCAAAGGTGATTTGCATTTACCTTCCTCTGAGAATGAGAAAGTGTGACTTGCCAAGGTCACTCAGTGGGTTTCCATGGATGAGCTGAGATTTGAAGCTTAGCTTCCTGAGTCATAGTCCAACACTCAAACCACTACATCATGCTTGGTTCTCATGGTAATCCATTAGGATAAGTTAATTCATACCAAAGCTTTACACTTCTCTACTGTATGATGGTTCTGTGATCTCAAAATACATATTCCTATTCTTCTAATGATATGTCACTTGGAAGGATTCCTTCAGATAATTCTGTACTTGCTTCTGAATCCTTCTGTACACAATTGAGAGCTTTTAACACTGGCCATTTCCTCATTACACTGTTATAGTGCTATTATTCCACTTTCAACATCCTGTGGAATTCTGGGATTTGTAGTTTCCTGAGATCAAAGAGCTCTCTGGCTGAGAATTCTAAATGCCCCTCCCTAAACTGCAAAACCCCAGGATTCCATAGCATGTTGAAAGTGGAATAATATTACTATAACAGTGTAGTGTGGAAATGGCCACTTAGTTTTTCAAGTTATTGCTTGAAAAGAAAGCCATGGCCCTGAGTTTGCAAGACCTTAGCAGGGCTGTTGACAACAGGGTGACTCAATTCATAGGGTCACCATAAGACAAAGTCGACTTGATCGCAGTTAACAACAACAATAGATTCAGGTTAAACGTATTGCATGCAGAAGGATGCCAGAGTATACAAGGATGCCTGATCCAGCACTGAAGTCAAAAGATTTCTGTTATTTTCCGCATGTTGGTGTTGAATTTAATATCTTTCCTAGAGAAAGCAAAGAACTCTGATAGTACAATTTGTTCTACTAAAGAAGTTGTCACGTATATTTTTTAGATTGCCCGTTATGCAAGATCAGCATAGTGTACAATGTTCATCACTGTTATTAAGCATTCAAAGCCTGGCATATACTTTCCCTTCAGCATCATCTATTTCAATCACTGGAGCAATACTGGTATTTCGCATTATGTTTTTTGTAATTTGCCTGAATATGGTTTTATTACATTTTATATGCCACAATATTATCTTACATTCTCACAGGTAGGGAAGTCTATTTCTGCATCTGCTAAATAAAGTAGACTGGAAGATGCAGGATCAGTATCAATGGAGTCTTCACCAATTCTGCTATGCTATGCAACCTGAACTATGGTTGAAGCTTTTTCCGTACCATTCCTGTCCCACCTGATCCTATTCTACTTAATTTGGGAGTACAGCTTATTCCTTCCAACATCCCTGAATTACATACTATCTGGCAAGAGCATCCACTGCTAGAAAATCTTTGGTGACAATATGCATCATTGATGTCACAGTATACTATGGGAAGAGGAAAGCTGAATTATACTACAACTAACCATTGATCTGACTCATAGCATTTATTCTGACCATCTGTGGCTGTCTAAGATTTCTAATTGTTATATATCCCAGTTCTGCTATCTGGACTCCTATCTGAAGGCAGTAAGGATTAAAGCAGTGGTTCTCAACCTGTGGGTCGCGACCCCCTTGGGGGTCGAACGACCCTTTCATAGGGGTCGCCTAAGACCATTGGAAAATACATATTTCTGATGGTCTTAGGCTCCACTCCCTCCTCGGTGGTGGTACACAAGCACGAGCCACGCGCTCCCGCCAAAGGGGGCAGGAGGACGCGAGCATGTGGTTCGCGCTTGCGCATCACCACTCCTGGGCCTTTTCCGCACGTTACCTTATCACGGAGGTGGGGTGTGCCGTTCGCGCAAGCAGGTTCTTGCGCGAGGTGCTCTCTTCACTGACGAAGGAGCAGTGAAGAGAGCGCCTCGCGCAAGAACCTGCTTGCGCGAACGGCACCCCCACCTCCGCAATAACGTGCAGAAAAGGCCCAGGAGTGGTGATGCGCAAGCGCGAGCCACGTGCTCACGTCCTCCTGCCCCCTGTTCAGAAGGGACTGAAATCGCTCCCCTTCTCCACTACCGGGAGAGCCTCCCGTCTGACAGGCCAGGTTGGGGGAGGTGGCAGCACGGGGGTAGGCCCCCTTCTCGCCATGGCCCCTGCCCCACTCATCGCAGAGAGGGGCGCTGCAGAAGGGCCGGGGGGCTGCAAGGCGGCGCTTTTCTCGGGGGGTGAGCTGCGCCCGGTGCAAAAGACAAAGGTGCTGGGATTCCTCCCCCCCCGGCCAGGGTCGACACTCTGGAAACTTTTCCCACACTGCCCCCCCAGCGGAAACGAGAGCGAAGCAGAAGCAGAGCCCGGGGGGTTCTTGGAGTTTTTCCCGGGGGAGATGCACGGCTTCTCTTTCCCTCCCTGCCCGCACCCCCCCATTCCTGCCTGGCGAGGCGGCCTTTGCCGGGGGGGAGGCATTGTAAATAATAAATAAATAATTTGATGGTTGGGGGTCACCACAATATGAGGAACTGTATTAAAGGGTCACGGCATTAGGAAGGTTGAGAATCACTGGATTAAAGGGATTATAGCAGGTCCTTCTGCATGCACAGGAGGACCCCTAACGAAGGATGTGAAGAATTTCTCACAAAATTATTCTTGTGATGACACCAACTGCCTTGGCATGCCAACTGAGAAGTCACTAACCTCCACAAGATTTCTTGCCTCCAGAGCAAGAAAAAGAAAAGAAAAAAGAACTGAGAGTTCTTTTGTTTAAGGTTCCAGCAAATTGAACAAAATGTCTGTGTAAAAAAACTAGCGTCTTTTCCCTTTGTGAAACAAAGCAAGTGTGCACATGCACACACATAAACACATCAAACACAGACAGACTGGCAGAATGAGTAAAAAGACACATACAACCCATCCAACACTTTTAGTTTTTGGAAATCCACACAACTCAGCAGCTGCTGTCATAACTGTGGGCAATTTATTCAAAAACAGTTCTTGCAAAGGCAAGAACTTTTGTCAATGCTGATAGAAAATATCTTGTGCACAAGAATAAGACATATGAGTATTTTGCTAGCCCTGATGCACAGTCTCCCCTCAAGGCCCAAGTAACTATAGTTTCACAGCCTGAGTACTTTTCTCTCAATTCAAGACAACTCACATACATGCAGCAACATTTGTCTGTTCATTTCTAAGAAAGCATTATGATCTTTCCTGACTATCCACCTTTCAAAGGAACTGATGGAATTAATGACCTATAAAGGTAATTAATCTGCAATTTCTTTTTTTTTAAGCAGTGTATCTAATTTTAAGTGAATCTTTTTATTGTAAACAGAACTAATGTCACTCTTTACGTCTGTAGAATGCTTGATCCTGACATAGCTGTCTTGGTAACAGGAACAACTTCCCTTGATAGCATATGCTGTCTTGATCCAAAACAGGATTTAGATCATTATTTGGTGGAAGAGGCTGCTAAATAATTTGATCAGAAATCCTGACACATTAGACAGTCAATCTGTTGAACATCATTCTTTCATTGCCAGAGTAGACAAGCTTCTCCTTATCCTGCTTAGCTTCTTACCCAGGTGTCTCTCATTTCCTTTCATCCCTTTCTGTAGGATGATCCTTGGTGTCTTTCTCCATATATGAATTTGTATTTCCTTGTCTTGTATAGAATATTGTGCTCTCTGCCTCCAAGAGTTGTAAAAGGCTGTTCTTGGTCTCATGCAGTGGGTTATGTTCCTCTCTTATGTAGACTTTTGTCCCCTTATTCATTACAGCTTAAGTACATAACAGAAAGTCTTTGCAGGAATCCTCTCTTGTACTACCTGGTAGTTGATTCCAAGGAATCCTACAGCACCTCTCAGACTATCTGAAAGAAATTTCTCCTATACGTTTTTATGGACAAGACCACTGGAATCCATAACAACATATGCTAGATATTTCTTTCTTCCACTATCAAAGGCATGAGAGGATTCTTTTACATCTTCTTTTTTTCTGGAACTGACTAATATGGCTATGTCTTTGAATATCACTACAAAATTGTACTTCTTCATTTTCTAAATGTACACAAGCCACATAAAAGCTTGTTAAGTCTTTTTGGCTTAGTAGTATTTTATTTCTTTGTTTTCAAATAAACAGTATTTTAATTGTTGTGGAATAAGCAACATTTTACTTGCAAAGATACACTTAATGCTGCATATGTATGTATAAAAGAATGGAGAGTAGAGAAATTACACAGCAAGATATTTGTAACACCTTGTATTGTCTGAACAGATAGGGAAAGTTTAAAATGTAATAATGAAGAAAGCTGTTATGTAAGAGTAAGGTGAAAGAGGGGTGGCTATGTTTCTGGTGACATCAAATTTTAGCTGTCATTGCTATCTCCATCAAAATTGTCTACTATGAATTGAACTGAATGCTACAATCTAAAATTCAGTTTCAGTTTCAAAGACTGAAGTAAATATTGTACTAAAATGATGAAAACACACTGCTTCAGGAATGTGCCACTAGATATTTTCTTTGTCACTTAGTATAAGGTTTACATAGTGCTTTACGAAGACAAAAAGACTTTGATGTGTGTGTGTTTTTAGTTTTTTGGGGGGAGGGCCTTGTAACATTTAATTGCACATTGTTATATTTTCATTGCTCTCTTCTTCAGTGAATAATAATGTCTCAAAAGACAGAGAATTTCATCCTAAGTTTGATCTGTGTGTTACCCATAATATATTCTTGTTTATCAAAAAGCTGTGTTAGGTTTTTTTACATGACATGAATAAGTACACTGAAATAAATTAGGAGTTTATGTTAATATTACCTTTGTAAAATGAGTGGGTAAAGCTCTGCTCAGGAATTAACTTGGCAAGAAATCCATGGTTCAAACTTGGGTGTGGGATAGAAGGTATGACCACAACTGTGGAGAAAATCATGGAGTCATTTGTGAGCCAGCTACTTTTCTCATGTGCCTTGGTCCACTGTGGATCCATGACAGAAGTCCTATCTCACTGAAACATGCAAACATGGCACTAACAACATATTTCTCAGAGAGAAATCAAGAGATAGGAAAACAACATACCTGAAAGTAACGCATAATAGAAACAACATTTATAGGGAAAAACAGATAAACATACACAGGACAGGCATGGTTGGAACAGTTAAAGGAAACTAATAGTTTTCTACACCAGCATTATGGAATAATCACAAATGGGAAAACACACTAAATAAAAACAAAAAGTCAGAAAAGCTATAGTGTTTAACTGATTTCTTTGATCAAGTGGCAGTTGTCAAAATTATTATTTATAACATGTTTTTATAAAACCACTTTAATGCAGATACATATTCATATATTTACAAGTACATAGTAAACTAAGTTATAACAGTGAATTATACGGTCACAGTTTAAATAAAGATAATAACATAGTTTAGTCACAAAAAGAATATTAGCCATTTTTTAAAAAAATTAATAGATCTGCGCAACAATACAAACAGTACAAAATATTAGCAATTCAAGTAAATAGAGATAAAATAAATAGATCTGATGTATTTATAGATAGACAAGATACAGATTTATACAGATATAGATACGTGCACATGTATGAACATACCCTGATTTGACTACTAATTTCTAAACTCTCTCTTTGCAGGTTATGGATGTGCATGCCACAACCATAAATCAATCCAGCAGAACTTTAAAAAAAATGGTTCTTGGAGGTGGTAAACAATAGAAAAGAAGTCTTAATACAAAACTTTTGGCAGCAGGTAAACGAGTAGGAACATTCATTTTAATTGGGCAAATTTGTCATCACACTGCACATTTCTTTATCAGACAGTCTTTGATGCACTGATTCATTCCAAAATATTTATGCAGATGGTTTTAAACTGTTTTAACCTTATTAGCCTGTTTTTATCTCGTTAAGTTGTTTAATATGTTTTAGTCTGTTTAAATTGTTTTATTGCCTTAAGTTATTTTAATCTGTTGCTATTAATTTTACTTGTGTGCTGCCCTGAGGTTTCATGATACAGGGTGGAATATTTTAATAAAAAATAGAATGTTTTCCATGCAATTTGCATGTGCTAGTTAAATCATCAGATAAAAAAATAGCACATCCAAGAAGCTTTCAAACAGAATAATTATAAAATTCAGCTGCTGCATATTAGATTTTCATAGGTCTATCTATACAATCATAGAAAAGCAAGACTGAAAGTCAAAGGAATTCTAGAACTTGTAACAAATATCTTTTTGGAGCTATTACAGTTTTTCAGGGAAACTAAGTATTTATCTTACCATAAGAACTTCAAAAAAGATATCTAGACGCATAAAAAAATTTTTCATTATACTGGCTCTTCTAGCAATCAAGTTAATTTTTTTCTGCACATACACTCTAAACTGAAGTTAATCTGAGGTTAATCTGAAGCTAAAAAAATATAGTTTTAGTTTTAATAAATGCCTAATTAAAGCAAAAGGAAATTTAATGTAAGTCAGTGCGAAGATAGCTTAGTCTCACCTCTGACTACACAGGCAGACTATCAGAGAAGACAAAGAAGATGGAGATACAACACTTCTTTGCCATTTTTAAAGCTAATATTGAAATAGAATAAGGGCTTCACAATACAAATCTGGGAATCACTATCATTAGACTGGGGTATTTCTTCCAAAATACTTACACATACAAGTACAATATTCCAAACATGTAGTTTTAAGAAGAAAATATATTACACTCTAAATTTTCATCTCATTCCCTTTCTGTTGGGTAAGACAGATTCAGTCTCTGAAGAAAGTGATTTCAATGGTAAAAATTCACAAACAATTCTACATAATATACATAAGATAAAGAATTGTGCTGGTTAACTAGGACAGTGCAGGCTTTAAATTAGTTTCCCTGCCTAAAACAGTAACCAAGTCAACTTCTACAAGGTCTGTGTCAACAGATCTAGTGACTTAAGAATACTGAAACTAAGTAGATTCTAAATTTTTTCTTACACATATTCAAAGAAAAAGATTCTCAACTTCTAGCACATTACTAACAGAATTTCCAGCCATGAAAATCCAGCCAACTTCACAGGGCTCTAATGTGCAAAATCTAATCTGCATCCAACATCAGTCACAATCTACCAGAAGCTACTGACTAGAATTCTAGACAAAATTACTACTACTACTGTAGCTGCTGCTGCTTCTGGTGCTGCTGCTCCTGCTACTACTACCACCACCACCACCACAATGATGAAGTCAAGGAGTCAACAGAAATCTTCACATCCATGGAAGTCAAGTGGTATTTCGCAAACTGGACAGGATACTTTATACTACTTTCAAGAGCTACCTGGTAACATGCTACAGTAGATCCCTCATATCAGCAGAGGATATGTTCCTTGGCTTACTGTGCATGCAAGAAATGAGGATGATATCAATGCTATATTTAGACCCCCAGACTGAACAAGGCAGCAAGAGAAAGAGGCAGCATCCTCACCCGGTTCCTTCTTCCTTCCTGCCTGCCTGCCTGCCTTTCTGGCAGGGCTTGGTAAGCAGCCCCTTTCCTAGGTGTCAAATCAGGTCAGAGCCCTGGCTGTGTGGAGCCATATGCCTCTCTCAGATGAGAACGGAGTGTGTGTCTCCTTCCTTGGCTGAGAGAGCTGCATAGCTTTGTGCAGTCCAGCTTCCCATGCCTCTCTCGGCCAAGGAAGGAATGTCCTTCCTTAGCTGAGAAAGGCACACAGCCCCTCACAGCCAGGCCTCCCACCACATTTAACACCCAGGGAGGGGGGTGCTTTCAGCAGCTCAGCATGAACAGCCAGGTCTCCCACTGCCCTTACCTTCATCCACAGAGAATTCAGCACAGTGACTCCATGGGGACTGGCAGCCTTCTGCAAGGAAGAAGGCAAGGAAAAGGAGGAGAAGAACCCTGGCCACTGGCACAGCCACAGCCCTGGAGTGGGTTGTGGGTAAGAGAAAGAACAGGTTGCTTACCTGTAACTGTGGTTCTTCGAGTGGTCATCTGTGCCATCATACACTAGGAGCTTTAGCGCCTGCGCGGTAGCGTTCGGAAACTTCTAGAGCTTGTTCGCTTGGCGGGAACCCCTCCCCCACGCCGGTACTGCGCATGCTCCTCCCGCCGAGCAACGGTCTCTCCTCAGTTCTGTCGTCCGCCGTAGAACCTACAGGGACCTGAGAAAGAGGGGAGGAAGGGCGGGTGTGATGATGGCACAGATGACCACTCGAAGAACCACAGTTAAAGGTAAGCAACTTGTTCTTCTTCTTCGTGGTCTCTGTGCCTTCATACACTAGGAGACTGTGTAGCTTACCGGTCGGATGGCGGGTCAGGTCCTACAGCACGGAAGCCAGCACCTCACGTCCAAACCGGGCATCTCTGCGCGACCGGCAGTCAAGCCTGTAGTGGCGTACGAAGGTCAATGGTTGGGACCAGGTCGCCACACGGCAGAGTTCATGCAGGTCAACTCCTCGCAGGAGGGCCGCAGAAGTAGCCACAGCTCTGGTGGAGTGGGCTCGAAGCAGGACTGGCGGAGGCTTCCTCGCGAGCTCATACGCCAGTTCAATAGTCCTCACCACCCACTTGGAGAAGCGCTGGGTGGACACTTTTAGGCCCTTCCGATGTCGCCCATAGCAAACAAAGAGATGCGGCGTCTGTCGGAAGGAAGCAGTCCTGTCCTTGTAGAAAGCCAATGCCCGACGCACGTCCAGGGAGTGGAGGGACCGCTCCAACGGTGTGTCGGGTTCGGGAAGAAGGCAGGCAGGATGATGTCCTGGTTGAGATGGAAACTGGACACCACCTTTGGCAGGAACGAGATGTCAGGTCTCAGGACCACCTTGTCCCTGTGGAAAACCATGAAGGGCTCATCGGACCGAAGAGCTGTGATCTCACCCGCTCGCCTCGCTGAGGTCACCACTACCAGGAAGGCAGTTTTCATGGTCAGGAGCCTGTCATCCGAGGTCGCCATCGGCTCGAAGGGCGGCTTCGTCAGCTGCGAGAGCACCAGCGAGAGGGACCACGGCGGAGCGGCGGCGATACCGGCGGGTGAGATGATGAAGTCCTTTCAGGAACCGCTTAACGGTATCGTTCCTGAAGGCCGATGCCGCAGATCGTGGCGGTTGGTATGCCACGATCGCGGAGAGATAAACCTTCAGGGATGGAAACGCCAGACCCTGTTGCCGGAGGTGCAGGAGGAAATGGAGGACGGTAGAGAGTCCCGCAGGCGATACCGGCTCACTCTTCTCGTTAGCGAAGGTCAGGAAGCGTCGCCATTTGTATTGATAGTTGCGACGGGTGGATTCCTTCCTGGCCGCGACGAGGACAGTACCGAGCACGGGATCGTCTAGTGCGATATCCTCCAGGCATGGAGGGCCAGGCGTGGCAGGTCCGGATGAAGGACTCGGCCGCTGGAGTGGGAGAGCAGGCCCGGCGTCGGTGGCAGCCGGAGCAGGTCACCTCGGGCAGCTCGTAGCAGGGGTGTGAACCAGTGCTGCCTCGGCCAGTATGGGGCTACGAGGATCGCGTCGGCTCGGTCGGCGAGGATCTTCGATATCGTCCGGCCGAGCAGCGGGAACGGCGGGAACGCGTAGAGGAGTTCCCCGGTCCACGGAAACTGGAAAGCGTCCCCGATGGAAGCACGATCGTGGCCCGCTCTGGAACAGAATCGGCGACACTTCGCGTTTTCCCTGGTCGCGAAGAGGTCGATGGATGGTTCGCCCCAGCGGTCTCGAATCAGTCTGAACGCCTCTCCGGAGAGACACCATTCGTGATGGGATGAGGTGTCCCTGCTGAGGGCGTCTGCCGTGGTGTTCTCCTGCCCGGCCAGGTGAACCGCCACGGGATGCGTGTGCAGGCGAATGCACCATTCCCACAGGTCGAGCGCTATGTTGAGCAGGGTCATGGAATGAGTCCCTCCTTGTCTGTTGATGTAACAGACGGCGGTGGATTGTCCGTCAGAACCAGGACCATCCGCCCCGCTACGACGTGGCGGAACGCCCGTAGCGCTTTCGAGACGGCGAGCAGCTCCAGCGCGTTGATATGGAGAGCGGTCTCGTCGTTGGTCCATCTGTCGCGGACTCTGAGATCGCCGCAGTGGGCACCCCATCCATACAGGGAGGCATCGGTCGTTACCGTCACCTTCGGTGTCGGCTGTCGGAAAGGCATCCCTGACATCAGATTGCGTCGCGACTGCCACCATCGGAGGGAAGAGCGGACGTCTTCCGGCAGCTGCAGTCGGAGTGTCTGTTCATCTCGCAGGGGTCGAATATGCGGATGAACCAGTGTTGAAGAGGTCTTGCTCTTAGCCTGGCTAGATATGTCACAGCGGTTGTCGCAGCCATGTAGCCCAAGAGCTGCTGGACACTTCTCACAGATAACGTCGGGGCCGCACGGGCGTGAGCGGCGGCCCGGGTCAGGGTTTGAGCTCGAGTCTCTGGCAGGTACGCCCTGGCGGAGGTTGAGTCAAGCGTTGCCCCGATGAAGTCCAAGATCCTCGCCGGCTCGAGGTGGGACTTCTTCGGATTCACTCGTAGACCAAGGCGAGTCAGGAGTGACAACGTCATGTGGACGTCGTGGTAACGTCTCTGTTTGCAGGACGCCACCAACAGCCAATCGTCGAGGTAAGGGAAGACAGAAGCACCCTTCGTCCGCAGGAAAGATACCACCGGGGCCATGCACTTGGTGAAGACCCTTGGGGCAGTCGAGAGTCCGAACGGCAGCACCTTGTACTGGTAACAGGTGTTGTCGACTGCGAAGCGGAGGTACCGTCTGTGCTGCGGGCGAATGGCGATGTGGAAGTATGCGTCTCGGAGATCGATGGAGGCGAACCAGTGCCCTCGATGCAGGAAGGGCAGGATCGACGGTATTGTGACCATCTTGAACCTCTTGGGGCGGATGTAGTAGTTCACCCCTCTGAGGTCGAGGATCGGCCGGAGGGTACCGTCGGCCTTCGGTACCGTGAACTACCTGGAGAAGAAGCCGGTGGTCTTGGCTTCTTGCGGGAGCTGCTCGATCGCTCCTTTTTGGAGGAGGGACTGGATCTCTTCCAGGAGGACTGGACTCGACGGGGTGGAGTAGTAAACCCCTCGAGGCGGAATATCGTGAAACTCGATGGCGTAGCCAAGACGGACGATGGAAAGCACCCAAGAGTCCGTAGTGACATGTTGCCACTCCAAAAGGTGTCGAGCCAGAGCCGGGCGGTCTCCGAGCGCAGATGGTAGGCTGAAGAGTGGGTATTGGTAGGTCCTGCCAGACACGTCAAAACCGAGACTTCGCGTCTGAGGAGGACTTCTTAGATGAAGCCGGGCGACGTCTAAACGTGCGTCTGGTCGACGAGCCAGAGGACGGTCTTGACTGTCCGGACTGGGCCGAGCGCTGGAACGACGAGGTGGAGGATCGTCGCCAGGATGGGCGGAAGGTGGAGGTCCTGCGGGCTTGCGTGGCCGGCTGGAGCCCGATCTTTTTGGCAGTCAACCTCGCCTTCACCAGATTGTCCAGCGCCTGGTCGGTGGACGAATTGAAGAGGCCCTCACCGTCGAAGGGGAGATCCTCGATCCTCCTTCGGGTGTCCTCTTGGATGTCGGCCGGTCGGAGTCAGGCATGGTGGCGCAAGCCGATGGATCCCGCCATGACCCGGGAGGCGATCTCCACGGCGTGCCGGGAGGAGGCCATCTGCTGCCGAGCGATGGATATGGCCTCGTTGAAGATCACCGAGGCGGCTTGACGGATGTCGTCCGGTATCGCCTCCATTGCCAGTTGAAGGCGGTCGAGCACTTTTTTCAGTTATGTCGTGAGGCAAGCCTGAGTGTTGGACAGCCTGATCTGCAAGGAGGCGGCGGATAAAACCTCCTTGCGTAGGCGTCCAACTTTCTGCCTTCTTTATCCGGCGGGGTGGTGTGCTGCCTGCCGGTGCCTTTTGTCTGTGCCGACTCGACCACCACAGAGTTCGGTGCAGGGTGGTTGAAGAGATAACCTGCGTTATCCTTCTGCACCCTATAGAGGTGCTCCAAATGCTGCGGTATCGGCTGCGCCGAGGCCGGTCTATCCCAAGCGGCCTTCACCACTCTGGAGATCCGGGGCAGGAGAGACAGCGGGGCCGCGGCAGGTTGCTTCCCCTCAAAGATGGAGAAGACGGGATCGTCGTCCTCCGGCTCCGCATCCGCGATCTTAAGGCCAAGGGTAGAGGCCATGCGGAGCAGCATTGCAGAGAACTGGTGGACGTCCTCTGGAGCTGAATCTGGGATCGGCTCCCCGAATCCCAGCGGAGGCGACTCCTGGGAGGCCGCCTCAGACACCTCCGACTCCGCACTCGAGTCGTACGACTCCGAGCTCGGTGAGTCCTCTCGCCGCTCGCTTTCCGGCTCCTTCACAGTTGTTGCGGGTGCTGCCTTCTTGGGCTTGTCCGCAGCCGGAACGGTGGTAGTGGCAGCATCACGCTTGGGCTGGCTGACCACAGACTTCACCTTTCTGGTGGTGACCGGCGTAGTCTGACAGGCTGATGTGGTCTTAGCCTACTCGGTCACCACCAACTCCGTAGGGCGCGTCGCCGTAGCCGTAACCCTAGGAGGTGGCAATACCGCTCGATATCGAGGCGAAGGCTCCCTTGCCCTATGGTATCGAGGCGAGGGAGAGCGGCTGAAGGAGCGGCGGTCCGACGGAGAACAGCTTCGGTGCCGACGGTACCGAGCGTCTTCTCCTCGAGGCGAGTATGATTCGCGCTGTCTCCGAGGTGACCGGGACCTCCGGAAGGTCTCCCAGCGTCTCGGGTCACGATGGTACCGATCCCGGTACGATGGAGAATGTGACCGGTAAGAGGCCGGGCGCTCTCTCCACTCAGACTCCCTCGCGTACCTGGCCACGTAGGACGCCGAGGTGTATCTGGAGGCAGACGAGTGAGGTTGTTCCTCTCTAGTCTCCCTAGGAGGCGGCGAGGCCACCGGACGCTCCGAAGAGCAGGACTGGGACCTGAACGAGGTCAAACGCCGCTCCGGAGAAGCAGAGGGCTCTCTCTGCTGCAGGTCGGCCGACCTGCGACGGCTGGAAGGGCAGTGGTGCTCCTCCACCAGGGTTGGAGGGTCTACCACAGGCGAGTCCGGGCGCTGCTGGGGACGTCCTCGACTCATCGTCCGAGAGATCGACGGACTCGCCTCACCCTTTGGAAGGCTGCAGAGTTGGAGGAGGAGTGGGAGGTTGAACGTCCCCAGCCGGGGAGCGTTTCTTCTCCTCCTTCTTCTTCTTCTCCTTCTCCTTGCCCTTGTCTCCGTCCGGAGCAGGGCGCTTTTTAGCAGGCGTCTCCTTCACGGGAGCCTCAGCCTTCCTCGCCGTCGAGGATCCTTTCGCTGACTTGACAGCCGCCGAGAGCTTCGGGATCCTCGGTAACGCCGAGATCTGTGTTCTCGCCGGTACCGAGCCCGATACCGACGAGGTGGACGGAATGGCAGCCGCCGATACCGTCGATGGCGTGGTCGTCTTCTTTTTGGCCATCTTGAAAACGGAGGTCTCGTCGATCGCCCGCAAAGACTGCTCCCAACAATACGATTTAAGTCTCGCGGACCTGTTGCGGAGAGTCTGGGGAGTAAAATCCCGGCAAATTGGGCAAGTCCGAGTGTTGTGGGACTCACCCAAGCAAAAGAGACACTCCTTATGGCCGTCGTTGAGGGCAACTTTGCGCCCGCAGGACACGCACTTTTTGAAGAGCGCGGACATAAGACGAGACGCCAATTGGAAAAGCCCGAAAATCATCAAAACCAAATGGGAAGTCCGAAGGAGAGGTCAGAAACAATCCAAAAGTCCGAAAAACCGTGAAATCAGCAAGCCAAGCACAAAAGCAGAGGAACAAACCGAAGAACCTTCCGTACGCGACGGCGGACGAGAAAGAACTGAGGAGAGACCGTTGCTCGGCGGGAGGAGCATGCGCAGTATCGGCGTGGGGGAGGGGTTCCCGCCAAGCGAACAAGCTCTAGAAGTTTCCGAACGCTACCGCGTAGGCGCTAAAGCTCCTAGTGTATGAAGGCACAGAGACCACGAAGAAGAACCATGGATACTGGTCCAGCAGATATGGGGGACCTACTGTACTCCCTTGCATGAATAGCACCAAGGCAAATAAATGAAACATAGGGTACTTTATATGTGCTCAATATAGGATAAACATGATTTATATATCCTTCAGCTGACTAGATCCTATTTAACTGTTATCTAATGACTATTCTATACTGGGAATACAGAATATAGTCCATACTTTCTATGTAATCCAATACTAGCTGCTCAATAGGAGTGATGCCCCTATTTATGCATAATAATTTGCTGAGTTGAATGGTGTTTTATCTCAGACGGGAAGCCAGATGAAGACAGGTAAGTTTTCACACCTTTGGTTATATCTTGAAAATAATTAACATTCTATTGACATACTACCTGTCAATCACTGTTGGTCACTTGTTGAAAGAAACAGGCATTCCCATGTATCCATGCTAATCCTTGCTTTAGATTTCAGTGAACAGAAGATGTTTTATACCCATCTAGTTCTGCTAATCTAGTTCTGTATTTTCTATTTCAACAGGCAGAGGCTCTCCAGGGCTGCAGACAAAGGTCATTCCCATGTCCTGTTGCATGATTTTCTTTTACCCTTTTCTTTGTTTAAATGGAGATGTCAGACTTTGAACCTGTGACCTTGTACATGCTATGCATAAACTCTATATTGAGTTTTGTTCACTCTGATGAAAAATACTAGCCAGACACAATGTGGTGGAAAAACTGGTGAAAATCACATCACCTGTGAGCTGAATTCAAACTGCATAATAAGGAAAAAAATCCCTCCCCTCTTCCAGAAAAATGGGGAAATGATTAATCTACCCTAGAGGGAAAAAAAGAGGAAAGACTCATAGCTGTAGCCAACAGAACTTTTGACAGCCTGTGTCCAACAGTCCAAGACAAAAATCAACAGAATGCTAGAAAGGAAAATGAACAGAGACAGAACAAATATTTTCAGTACAATTTAAATTAAACAAAACACTAGAAAGTCATTTTTTAAAACACCTATAGCCTCAAAAATTAACTGAAACATAAACTGAAAAACAGAGGTACCTGTACTTGTTGGTGAATTTATTTCTTGCCTGATATTTCTACCTGCCTGGCTTCCAGACCTTGCAGTTTCTCGTTGAGGTTCAAGTATATCTCGATACTTGGAGACCATTAATACAGAAATGAAGTAAACCACAGCCAAAGCTAAAAATTGTGCCTGTTTGCTGTCATCCTGTAGCAAAGACAATTGAATATAATTAAAATACATATTAAAATATATTCATCACAATTCTGTCATTTTCAATCTGGATGTGACCATGGCAGATGTGATACTTGCCAGACCAGCTTTTATTAAAAAAGGGATGCAACTTGTACATTAGCTGAATCTGTATAAAAGCACTCTTGATCACACAAAGTCAAGTCCAGAAGCGCACAAGCCTCCCTACCTGATTTGTTACAGTAGGGATGTACAACTTAATCCAGAACTGAACATATCCCTATTTCCAGTTCAGCTGCTATTGACCAATAGCATCTTCATCTTTTCTGGATAAAGCTTCATCTTATCGCTCCCAAGTTATGGAATGGCCTGCCAGAGGAGACCCAGCATATTACCAGTCTTGAGTGCTTTAAAAAAGCAGTCAAGACTGTTCTCTTCCGACAGGCCTTCCCAGACGAGTACTCCACCGCCTCCCACCAACTGTCCTTCTGTTCTTTAATGTAGTTAATGTGTTTTAGGGGGTTGGTTTTAGATGGGTTGGTGGGTGGGGAGGATTGGTTATGTTTTAATGCTTTTAATGTATTTAATATATTGTTGTAGTACCGCCTCGATCCATGGGGAGAGGTGGGATATAAATAAATTTTATAATAATAATAATTATTTTATAATAATATTTTATTTTATTTTATTATAATAATATTTTATAATAATAATAATAATAATAATAATAATAATTATTCACTGCCATCACAGATAGTCTGGTTACTTCACCCAAGCTTGGTCCAACCATCTCCCTAGTCACTCCCTTGTTCCAAGAACAATGCAAAATGTAAGCAGCTGTTTCTCTCAGAGACAAAGAATGTGTGTTTGCAAGCAACTGTGTCAATTTCCCAGTCATTTTCCTATTCAAAAGGACTCAGCCAGGTTTCAACAGAACTGCCAGTCACAGTAGCAGAAAAATCTGCCAGAGTAGCAAGGACTCTATAAATGTCTTTCTGTCTCACAGGTATACTTTCTTAATCAGCCTTCAATCATGGCAGTTTAGAAGTCTCATTCAGCTTTATCAGGTAGTGGGGTGGAAAATTGCTAGATTTTGTGAGATGCACCATCCTGCAGGGGACTACAATATTTTACTTTTATTTTCAAAAATATTAGCTTACAAGCTAGCAGTTCTGTCTTCTCTAGGCTCACTTCCTGTTTGAAAAAAGCCACTCCTGGGCCTGGTGGCGCAGTGGTTAAATGCCAGTACTGCAAGCCACAAGGTTGTGAGTTCGATCCTGCCAGGCTCCAAGGCTGACTCAGTCTTCCATCCTTTCTCAGGTCAGTAAAATGAGTACACAGCTCGTTGGGGGCATGTATAGAAATGTTTTGAAATGCATGCTATTTGTTAGTTTTTCGCCGCCTCGATCCATATGGAGAGGCGGGATACAAATAAATAATAATAAAAAAAATAAATAAAAATAAAACAGTTGTGGGAGGGGAAAGGAATGTGCCAATTTTTTTCCCAAGTCTATGGAAGAAATATTTTGGGTTCCTCTTCAAACTGGAAACTAGAAGGCCTTAGGAGCTCAGAACCTCAAAATGGTTTTGGGGATTCTAAAAATGACCTTGAAACTACAAGGAATCCACATGTTCTCTGAGAACGGAGAGAAGTCTAATCTCTTCACCCACAAATCACTACTACTTTGCCCTGAAATTTTTAAAAAGGCAAGCATGTGAATATCAACTGAAATAGGCCCATGGTATAATGGATGTCACATAATTCAGACCTACAAATGGGCGTGGGTCTCATAATGAATGTTAAAAAATCCAACAAGATACCCATCTGAAAAGAAGTCAACATCACTTCTGAGATTACCTCTACCAACACATTCAAGGACATTCTTACTAACAGAATCCCAATCTTTTATTACTGGCCCAGGATCCGAATATTTGAAACAGTGTTTTAGTGTGTGTTCAATATTGTGTGTTACTTCAAGTACTTGTAGCAGAAAAGCAGACAAACAGTAAAAACCAGTTTTATAATATCATAAATATCATCAACAACAGACTGTAAGAGAAGGCCATAGCTGTCAGGATGTGTGGTCCTTGGAATAAGGTAGCATTACGTGCTCAACTGTGGTAGAGTTTGGTCAGATCTTATCATCTTTTGAGAAATCCTTCTGAGTTTACATCCTTACTATAATAACCTTATGTCTACTAGTAGGTTAAAAGTCTAGAATTTTTGCAGTCAGATTCAAATCAAACAAAAGTTTTTTACATTTTTTTTACAAAATTAGGATGATATTTCTGTACCTTTAAGAACATTCAGATAATTACTATATACAATTTGCTTATTTGACAGGAATACATCACCAGGCCTAAGATCAATGTTCCATGATTGACTCTATTGCCAACACTTCATTTAGTCTGAAAAGTATTTAGCATTGCTTCTATCACTTGGTATCGCTCATGGATGGAAATGTATTTCAGTTCAGTTTCTATAACTTTTAAAAAGTTATTTCTGACCTACTTCCCCACCAGTTTGTGAGGGTAGTGGCTTAGGGTTAAATCCAGACCTCCACGGGATAGAGTACACCCACTGAAATCAATGAGGCAGTTAGTTATGACTACACTGACTAATTCAAATTAGTCTCTTCCAAGTATGACTAATGCTGATTCAGCCTACTGAGCCCAAATAAATTATCCAAGTAGAGATTTATCAAATAAAATAATGTTAACTGTAAATCTTTTCTAATGAAAATGTTATTTTAATGAAAATTGCATTTAGAGGAAGGAAATCTGGTGGAGCTATTTCACAATTTCTAGAATTCCTCAAAATATTTGATTGAGCTTACAAGCTAGCAGTTATGTCTTCTTTAATTTCTTCTACCCACAAGTGGGATCTGAGGTCAAACTCAGAAATCACTAGCCAGCCATTCACCCAACAGCAATGCCCTTTTGTGGGCTGCCCACATTTGTACAACACCACTGCCAAGATGTACATGCGTATGTTCTAAAACAGCCCCTCCTTGTCTGGCTGGGAAAAGCTGAAAAGGCTCTGGTCAAATCCTACAGCTAGCACCCATACCAAATTCCATTATCTACAATAATCAGACTTGCTAAAATTACTATTAAACTTCTGGACATAATTTAATACTTCCCAGAAAATGGTTCTCTCTCTTCCAGTTTTACATCTTGCAGCTGGCAAACAAAGCATTATGGAAAGGATATATCACCTAAATCTCAAGTCAGCTCAGTAAGCAAAATGAGGTACAGTAGAGTCCTGGTTATCCGACACTCGGTAATCCGACACTCCGGATTAACCGGCGTCGCGATGGCCTGGGGGCGTGGCTGTGGGCATTTCCACGCCCCAGACATGCCCCGACACGCCCCCAGGCCCGCCCCAACACGCCCCCAACACGCCCCCTGGCACGCCCCCAAAATGGCGGCCGCCACGGGAGTCCGGGTAATTCGACCTTTTCAGTTATCCGATGCTGCGGCCGCCCGTTTGCGTCGGATAACTGGGACTCTACTGTAATAACCTGATACAATGCAAGGCTGTGAAATACAGAAACTTAAAGGTCTTTCCTTCTTGTGATCCTTTAAAAAGGATTCCAAATGCAAAGGAGGATTGTTCTAGTTTGGGATTTTCTTCAAGCATCAAACAAGAACTCTGAGTTGTCTCTTCCTTTCGGAGGCCTCTAGCTGACATCATTGCCTGACCTTGCCTATTAAGCTGAGGTCACTCTTTCAGACCTCCAGGATCTGGGACTTTGGTCAGAGAATCACATTAGCTCATTCTGTCCTTGAATGTCCTGATCTGATATAGTGGATCCAGGATAGAGCCCATTCTCCTTTTCTGTACATTGTTCCAGCCAAGAGTATACATGATCCCTGGCTTCTCCCCAGAAAGGGCCAAGGAGAGATAATTTCTCTCATCTCTAAAATGCGTCTTTTGAAGAATACTTCACCTGCATATTGTAACTTCTCTTCACTGCTACATGTATATAGATTAGGAAAACTATTTATTGTACTCACTTTTGAATCTCTTTTTCTCTCATTCTTCCTCCTCTTAGTAGCACTTAAAGTTTCATATTGCTTAACTCCAAACCCTTCCACCTTGCAATTTTGCTCATTTGAGTCAGTATTTTCCCTTCCTAAATAAACTGTATTTTGTTAGATATGTATTTGCACTTCACATGTACTGTTTGCCATTTATGAAGCTTTACCATAGCAACTGCTATTTCCCAAATGCAGCTATTGTCCAGATCTTCATTGCTGTGCATTCAATAAAATTCCCCTTGTAGAGAATTCAGTATCAGTATCAATATGGTTACTGATTCCAATTTGCCTAATATATGCTACTGGCCAAGGGCACAAGGTTTGTCATATACATATATGAATTCATTCATGTGCTCTGAGGTCATATCTAGGAGAAGGCAAGAGAGAACCACCATGAGAACAGGAGTAAATCCCACAAAGTCTTTTAAATATTTTTTCTTCTGAATCTTGCATTCATTTCCGGACACAATTATGAGACAAATGTTCTCAAGCAAGACCTTTTATTTATTTTTGATTTTTAAGTTAGATCCACAGTGTAGTTTAATGGAATAAAGGAGATCTCAATAAAGTGCTATTACAGATTAAAAAGCAAGACATATGACCAGCATAAGAATTCCAAAAATAATTTTGTCTGTATAAAATTCTTGACCTCACTGATTACAATCACTTATTCATGGATGCTGAATCCTTCTCTTCCCTCAAAAAATATGGCATAATAATTACTTAAGACAAAGATATGCATCACAGATTTACAAGTATCAGGATTTTTCAGTGTGCAAGGAAACACACAACACAGACATGAATGTTTTGAGAGAAGCAATCACAGAACAGTACTTACCACATCACGAAACACAACTGCTCGCAGGCGATTAATATCAACGTCCTGAAGAAGCCTATCAGGGTCTTTAATAGGGGATAGATTACCAGGAACATTTTCCAGTGGAGTCTAGACACACAACAGGCATACAACTTCAGAAATCTTCAGACTCAAAATACTCTTTAAGACTTTTAACATGATATATATGACTTTTACTGTAATAATATAATATTATATTATATTAATGACAGCGGAGTGCACATTTGCTGAACTTAACTCCACCCCACACTGCCATCCCCTTTTTCTTGTGTTTTGAGCCTTTATTTGGATTGTAAGACTGAGGGCAGAAATCAGTCAAATATTTGTAAGCCACTATTGGAAACTTTTTGGCTGAAGGCTCTAAATAAATGATAAATAAATTAAATATATAGTCTGAATTCATAGATACAATGTGGCACTGTAAATTGATTCCCAACAGAACTACAAAGCTGAAATATGTGCCAATGCCATCAACGCCATCAACATGCAATCAACGTACATTTAAATCTTTTCCTACTCTGTGGTTTTTTAAAAAAATAAAATAAAATATTGGTGTGGATGCAACAGGCTTGAGGGGGAAATTGCTAAATTCTCTGACACACAGAAATGAGATAAAAATGTCAAAACCTTTTAAAGAACTCAGCATAGACATCATGCTGACTCGCTAAAGGTCAGTATAAGTTCTACTACCAAAGTGATTTACTTGTGCTTTGTATAAGGTTATCGAAATGTGATTTCTCCACATCCGCTTACAGAAATATGAACATACTGGCAGCTACAACACAGATGAACAAGGGCATCTACCTGAACTTGTTCCCTCTAAAAGAAAATTCTGTATTACATTTTTAACTTACCATGACATTTTAACTACTGTGAGAAATCAACAGCAAGGCTATAGAAATGCTGGCACAGTGCCATAGTGCAGACTAAAGGGTAAGAGTGAGGGGACTAAACGGAACCTCCCTTAAAGACTGATCTATGTCCTGATGAGCAGTAATTTTGAAGACTCCCATTTCTATATACATAGAAAAGACTAAGTTTTCTATTACCAGTGTGACCATTCATCACACATTGTAATGATCATTAATATATAATCTGACACTATAATAAATGAATGAGAAATAATACTTTACTTTAGCCGTAGTAGTTGCACTTATGCTCTGAAGCGTCTCCTGAGTTTTACCACTGATTAATGACGATTTGTTTACTCTCTCTCTCTGCCTTTGTCGACACTCCAAACAGTTCCGCACAGCAACACAACAAACTAAAAACAAAATTAAAGAACAATCCAATTTTGTACATAAACAAAACAAGAAAAAGACTATGAAATAATACCATATCATCACATCTATAGTCTTCTACAATACATTTTCAAAAGCTTAGTTTTATTTTAGTGCCTATTTATGATGAGGTTAAAATAAGGTAATAATTAAATGTACCTTTCTCAATCGTGTGTGTTTAATATATCAAGCATGATACTTTTATGCCAAGGTAGGCCAAATTATACATGGTTAATTTATGTTCCAAAAGAAACAAAGTGTTACATAGTGACATTGACTAATATTTCATTTTTTATGAAAACTTCCTCTTTTGGGGGAAAAAGGAGGGGGGAAAGGGTATTTCTGAAGATTTATACCTCTAAGTGCAACTAAAGGGTCAGAAATTAATGCTGAAGCGTATATTTTGGATACAAAATGTCTGAGATTCAATCTTTGAAATATTAGGTAGCCTAGAAGGGGGCCTTTTTTGGACACTTTGGAGAACTGGTTCTGTCCCAGTTCCAGAGTGACCAGTGCCACACCGAATGGTTCAGTGGCCTATTAAGCAATTACATATAAGCATTAAATAAGCAAGGACAACAGGAATAAATGCTGAAAAGTCTAGATAAGAACTGTTAACATGCATGGTGTGAACATACTCAACCACCGAGTATTTGAGTAAAAATCTACCAAATATTTGTATATAAAATATATTTGATAGTGCAAAGTTTGGAGACTACACAAATTGTTTCAGATATTACCACTATCCCTTGATTGTATCATATCTCATAGCTAAGAATTAGTCACTCCAAAAAAGAAAGAATTCTGCTGTTCTGTTCTGTTATTTAAAGATAAAACAGCTGAGGCCATTTCTGCACCTTACCTGTCTTTGTCATTGTCCCATTGCGATCCTGGCAGTGCCACTGCCGGGATGGAAGTGTGATGCAAACATTCCCCTCCACACCCAACCGGCTGTCCGCGGAAGGGCAGCACAAGTGACATGCGCCTTCCTTCTGCAGTACAGCCAGCCACTTCCTGTGCTGCAAGGAGAAAGGAAGTGCCTAAATTGTGCTTCCTCCCTTTCCACACAGCCGCTGGTCACTGGAGCAATCACATGATCGGAAGCCATTACTGGATTTTTTTCCAGTAATGGAATATCCGATGATTGTCACAAGTGGGGACACTTTGGCAATGAGACCACAATAATGGCATGCAAAAGCACAACTCGCGGACTGCCAGGAACACATCCCCATCACAGAACAGTGACGTTGTGAGGAAATGCCCTGAGAAACTATCTTTTACCAAAGTATTAATTATTTCCATTTTTTAAAACAGTATACTGTGGGACTACTGGCAGCAAACTATGGAAAAGGGATTGTGTGAGTTACTGTCCTACTTACTTTAAGGGAGTTCTTGTACTAAATGGAATATCAGGATTTAAAAAAACTTTTTGGGGGGCTTACCTGCTATTCTTTTGCTGGAAAAAAGAGTCTATTAATAGCTCTATTTATTTGTTGTGCATTGATGTGTAAACTATGGTTAACACCTTCAATTTAACAACATTGGAATACTTATACCTCTTGGTATATAACCATTTATCTTCTTTCAAATGCATTATTTTTGCATTTTCAATCCATACTAAAATGGTTCAGATTTCAAAGGCACTTTAGAATAAAACCTGCTTCCCATCAGCCAGTACTGCTACCAGGTTAAATGTTTGCTTTTCCAGCAATTGCTGGATGCAGATGCAGTTTAATGATCAAAATGATACACATGATGAATTATTGTGCAATGGAGATTAACAGTGTTAATCAAATCACTTTTGATTATCACTGGACAATTAATTATTATTTGGAAAGAAATATGCAGATATTTTCAACTTTCCCTGGCTTCAGTGTTGGGGGTTCTGAAAAAATACGACATCCTCCAAAGTGAGGCATTACACAAAAAGTCCTTCACAAAAGTAAATCTCTAAAGAAAAAGCAGTAAATTCTACAAAAGAAATGGCACTGTTTGGGGACAAAACTGTTTGCTGAAAATATTTATACTACATTCTGTTTTAAGTCCGTATTTCTGAACAACTTTACCATGTTAATGGGAAATATGACAAAGTTATTTCATCAGAGTCAAAACCAGGTCAGATTCCACATTGTTTTTCATTGTGGCCTCATTTCATTGATCTGTAAGTAATGATTTAATGCACTGAGCTGTTCTCCACGCAAACTTACCAAGCCTTAGGCACTGTCGCATTAAGCCTCCAGAAGACATGTTTTTTTCAGCTTCAATTTCACTAAAATTTAGTGAGCTGGCAAATACTAGTACATCAACCATAGCCATCAGGCGGCTGAGGAAAGTCACTGCTGTCTCTGCTGACATACCCTGAGTTACTTCAATATTCTCCAATTCAGTCTTGAAAAGAAAGTTATTGAATTAGAATTCTTAAATTATCAGGCATTTGAATGCATGAACATACAAATTTTCACTGATTTCCTTTATGCAGGTTAGCTGTGATGAAACTGCAAAGAAACTGAACAGTAACAATATAATAATGACCATGGGCAGAGATGAAATCATAACTGCATGCTACATTTGGTAATTTAAGTTTCCTATGTCAGAAAGTAAATTAATGCCATGTACATGAGGCAGCAGACTAAATTAATATGGGTGGGTGGGACAGGAGAGAAAGGATTTGCAACTTTGCATCTACCGTTAAACCTAAGAAAACCCTACATAATTCTTGAGGTCGCCATCAATTGACAGGCAACTTAAATGCATGCACACACGCGCGCACGCGCGCACACACACACACCAGCTACCTACATTGAAGACAGCAGTACTGGAGGCCAAGAAGCTCTCAAAGAGCTGCTATATCTTTTCTACAATACTAGGGAAACAAGAGCAGGCTACTATCAATACAGAGCACCACACAAACCAAACACTTGGTTTTCCTCCTAAGGTACATTCCCAGAAACATTCTTGGTGATGCCACAACTGATTATATATATTATATGGCATTTAGGCTAGGACAGTTCCTACGTGTACCTGGCAAAGTGGATTCTAATGTATGGAGTTGTAAAATGTAATATATTTGTCAGTCTTCTAGACGTCACAAGACTGAATTCACACATCTCGCATACACACACACACACACACACTTCATGCAATGACTTCTCAAAGTAATCCAAAAAGAGCAAATGAAAGTAAAATTGCAATAAAAGTACTTGGCATGAAAATTTTGAAAGGCCAGTTGTGGAAATCTTGCCTGCATGACTGTAAATGCAAAATCAAGCCTTTTTCATATGATCATTTTAAAAAGCGACATGTTACCAGTGTCAAGGGTTATACTGCAATAATGCCATAAAATGCATTACATTCACTATGTGTCTACCACAAACATAAGAGTAACTCATATACGGATTTACGTCAAGATTCATATACAAATGGACACATGCAAATACAGTCATATAATTATATATAATTACAATGTATAGCCATATGTACTATAATCAATCATGTTCATTTTAATCATGTTCTGGGCTTCCCTGATCTATTTTATACTCAAGAGAAGATTTTTTTTGATAACAGGAAGTGATCAGAAGTCATTTCCTGATCACTTTCTGTTTTAAAAAAGCCGTCTCCTAGGCCTAAATTGGCAAAATGTGGTGGAAATATACTCCTTGGCCCTATTGCATGTTTCAGGGCATTCTGCGAAAAAACATTTTTTTCTGAAAAATTTTGCAAAAAGATTTTTTCACTTCTGAGAAGCCCAGAGAGCCTCCAAATGTGATGGGAATGCCCTCCACACCCTCTAGGGTACATTTAGAAGCAAAGAAATTTTGTTTGGACCCCCAGGGGAACCTGGGGATCACAAAAAGGGCCCTGGGATGGTACTACACTTTTCCCATTCCTGCTATAACCAAGTTGTAATATATCATATTCAAATCTATTACAACTTACAATTATAATGTACACACTTAGCTTTAAAATATTTAAAATTAAGTTTGTTGCCATTGCTTTCAAGTTGCGTCCAACTTATGGCAACTGTATGGTAAATCTACCATGAAGTTTTCTTAGTGAGATTTGTTCAGAAGGAGTTTGCCTTTGCCTTCTTCTGAGGTTGAGAGAATGTGGTTTTCCCAAGGTCACCAACTGGGTTTCCATTGCCATGTGAGCATTCAAACCCTGATCTTTGGAGCTATAGTCCAATATTCAAACCACTACAACCCACTGGCAGCAAGATTCATTTTACAAATACTTTGACTGGGAAGCTCTTCCTGCCTTCCACTAACATAATGATCTGTTACACCAGTGTAAAGCACTTTTTTTGCAACAGTGTGTAGTGACAGTGGAAGGGGGCATAGCAGGAGAAAGCTATCTCTGTCACCCAAGAAAGCTACCCTGCAGGCTCTGGAGCAGCTTGAAAAAAAAGCTTTCTCTTCTGAAAGAGATGGACCTTGGCATTGTCACATCATGCGTGACCACTTCGCTATCTGCCACACCACTGCTACCAGTGCAGTTACATTAGTCATTTGGGTTACACCCGCTACACCCACTAAAACATGAGAGTGGATCTTTCCAATTTCTCATCAGTTAAATAATTAGTTTACTAACAAGACAATTTCATATATTAACTGGAGATAGAACTGATTTTTTTTCTTTGCTTATAAATTCCCTGAGGTAAGGGGAAGGACAGAGCCCTCTTGAAGTCCATTTATAAGAATAACTTTTTCATTGTTATTCTTGCTCTTTTTCTTACCCCAGTGCTGCACAACAAAACTTGTATGTGGATGTAGGTGTATTGTGGACAGTGATACTCTTTCCCCCATGATCCCAACCAATCAGGAATTGTGTAGGAAACATGATGACGAGGTAACACTAGACAGCCTCTCAAATTTCCCTACAAGTCAACATGACTGACTGAAAAATAAGCAAATGTTTTACATTTAGTTTAAACTGGGTCAGGGTGGATGCTTCTATTGCTGTGGCAACTGCACTGAAGGCTAGGCTAGGCACCCTTTAATAACACAACAGAATAAGATACAGAGCATTACTACTGCATTCCAGGTGCAGAGAAAAAACAAAAAAAAGGTAGTACATTAAAGATATAAGTAAGATTTCATGGACTATAGCCTTTCACATCAAAGTCCACAAAACCTTATGCCATAACAGACCTGATACATTTTACAGTGCCACAAGATTCTTAATTGTTTCTGCCATAACAGAGTAGCAAGGCTATTCCACTAATATAGATGCAGACAATCTACTTTAAACAGTTTTGAAATTGACATCTGGGTGTGCATAAGTAGAACTTACAAGAGTTTTCCCATTTAGGCTTCCAGTTCCTTGAAACTGACATCTGAATACGCATTCTCCTTCCCCTATTTCCCTCTCTCCCAGTCCCAGCTATCATCCATCATTCCATGCTCACTTAACAAACTTAGTTCTCACAGAGATATTATTAGATAATTCCATCTTTAATGTTTTTTTCCTCCTATTTTTTTCATACATGATTGTACTTTCTCAAAAACCTCTGGTATTTCCCTTCTGTGTAAGTGGAATCACTTTAGTTATGTGAGAACAGCTACTCAGTAGACGAATACACCATGTATAATTCTATCCACACTTTGGACTCTTGCCTCAATCTTTATCATCCAGATAATTTTTGTGTTCAAAATTTATGAGGGAGGTTTCCTTTTGGAGGAATGTTTTCCAAAATCTTTGAATAAAATTTGGCCCACAATTAGTCTAATCCTGACAGATTATTTCCTTCAGTTTACATGTACACTGTTCATCAATGTACAGTGGGGACATGCCATACAGAGAGCCGCTACTTTATTATTTGGAAATGCCTTACAGCAGTGCTTCTTATTTCATGTGGTGGACTGGCAAGAATTTCTTCCCCAATATGCCAAAGACCAGCAACATATTTGTATCTACTGACGACAACAGTTTCTTTCCTTCCTAGAAACTCTACAGGGACTGGCAACCAAAGACTCAGGGACAATTACTGGCCCTTGGACCACCACTTTGAGTAGCACCGCCCTACAGGATCCAATAAACATAAAACGTGTTGAAAGAAGTACAGTGGAGATGCAAACTGGACATCAGGTATCCTCATATTATGTATCTGAATGTGACACCTATTTTGTAGATGCTATCTCTGGTTTTAGTCAAACCTAATTTGTTACAGCTCCACAAATAAACATTTTCATAGTACATATGAAACATCATTCACTTAACTCTAGAAAAAGACTGAGTAAGTGAAAAATGAAGAAAAAATAAAATAAATTTCAAAAGATAAGAAATGAAACTTGTAGCAGATATACTAACCTTAGAACCCTGGACATGAAACAGACAAAGCAGACAACAGATTACAACAAAAAGAAAAAGAAATATTACAGTCAAACGAAAATATAATGCAAATTGAAACTACTATCCTAAAACACATTTTAGTTTATAAATTGAATATTTTAATTTAAAAAAGTGATCTAAAAAGTGAAAACACTAGATTTAAAATATTAAATTACATGTCATCATTGTTTAATATATGCAATTAGGTATACTAATATATCATAATCAGTAAATTATTTATTAGGTATATAAGACAGTAAATGTTAGAAGTTGAATTACCAAAACTGAAATGCAAACCCAGGTTCTACATTCTGCTTATAAAGATTTAACAAAGGATGCATGCAATTAAAAGAAAAATCTGCATTTACAAACATCACAGACTGATCTCAACAGCACTCTTACATAATACAACATTTAACGTATGCTAAGTCTGACACAGTTGTTACACATTTTGAATCCCAGAAATTCTCTACATGTCAAGATGTAGATTTCTGGGATTTGCTAGTAATTTTTAACATTCCACAGCAACAGCTGAACTGCTACTGACTTTGCAACATCTTGTGAATCATTTCCCAAAGAGTGTTCTCTTTTCAGCATGGCAAAGCTGCCACTGCAGATCATTCACAGATCAGCTGTAGTAGTAGTATGATATACACTGTGTCAGTAATCTGGCTGAGAAAGCAATATGTAACAACATTCATTACCCAAATAGCAGCTGTGTTTACTATGGACCCTCTGTATCTGTGAGGGTTCCATTCCAGGACAATTCCCTTGCAAATGACAAAAAACTGAATTTTCATGTCTTGTATTATTAAACGGTGGCGACAAACATGCGTGCACTTCAGCATATCCACATTCATGTTGCCACCATTTTAGGTGCAGGATCTGATGCTCCACAATCACTGGAATTCGCAGATCCAGTGGTCCCATATATGTACTTTATTATTGTACTTTGTATTTGTATTATTGTACCCATTGCACTTCCCAATGTTTCAATATTTTCAACTGAATTTCACTGCCTATATCTTCAAAAGCTGTATAACTAGTTCTGCATCTTCATCAGAACTTCAAATATAGTTCTGCATCTTCATCAGAACTTCAAATCAAGCTGCTATTGAAAGTTCTGCATCTTCATCAGAACTTCAAATCAAGCTGCTATTGAAAGTGAAGAGCAGTTTTTCAAAAGCAGTTTATGATATCATATAACTGACTATAATCTGCTGCTTAAACTAAGAAAAGTCATGCTTTCACTTGCTATGCTTAAACTATCACTCTGAATCCTTTCCACTCTTTCAACAACAACAACAGCAGCAGCAGCAGCAGCAGCAGCAGCAGCAGCAGCAAATCAAGAATATTTCTTCATGATATTCTATGTTTAAAATTACAGGACAACCGGTTACTTCATGCTAAGCAAGTTCATCCTGCACACCAAACTGAAGAGTATACTTTATAATTGCTTTTTAAGTATGCAATCTATCTTATACCCAGGCTTCACTTAAAATTTAAAAATCAAATTTAATTATGCTACCTGACACATCATATAACGATAAAGAAAAACAGCTTTTAATTTCTACATGCTCCCTTTAAATTATGTTTTTACTTCAAAAATAAGTCACAGGAATGTTTGTCATCATGAAGCACGATGTGCAGTTGCCCAAGGAACACAATTTTCTTTATTATGACAAAAATACTGTTCATATCTCTAATGGCAACAGAAATTAAAGGTCAAGAGGATTTTCTTTCCTGTGACTGACCATAAAAGAATTCAGATGTGAGTCCCAATTACAGTATACTCACTAATTCAATGGGATTTACACAAATGTTTTTTTAATCAAGTTTTCTTTCATTCAAGTGGATTTGTTCTTACTGGAACTAACTTCTGGTTTAAATACCTTGTCTGGATTTTTTTTTCTTTTCTTAAATAAATATATTGCTTCTTGCTTGCAAGAGTTTTTTCTCAAAAAACATCAATTATAGAAGTAGAAAAAGAAAACTAAAGCTACACTTTTTATATAGATATGACAATGCATAACTATTATTATAGTATATTAACAGTGCTATTTTGTCTTTATTTACTAGCATTTAGTGTAGTATTATTTAGTAGTCTAAATTGGAATGATGTGGTAGAGTAGATGATACCATTTCAGGTGAGGCATCTTCTCCCCACACCAAAGTTCATCCATTTAAAAAACTTCTTGCTGTTTTTAAAGCATATCAGGGATAAAATTGTGAACCTTTTTGAACCTTTAATTTGTTTTCAAGTGTGATAGCATTCAAACACTTTCCACTTAAAATTTAAAATGTTACAGTTATAGAACATTATAGTTGATTCTATTATTTTGGAACTAAAGAATATTATAAAGAATATTCACAAATTTCCCCATCCTTAAAGAGAAAATGTTTCTCAGTATGTCTCACAAAATTGCCAAACAGAAGTGAGATATTTTTGCATTTGGAGACTTCTGACAAATAAATGAAGGAAAAAAACATTTCTTCAGTATAACATCACCTATACAGAATAGTTTAAAAGAATGAAGTTTACATTAAAAAAAAATCCTGCATATTTTCTTCTTTAAAAAAAAACTATACGAAAAGCAAAGTAATATTGAAACATTGTTCTCAGCATGCAATTTACACCTTATCCACTAGATGGAAATATTGTACCTACAGTTGGAGATGTTGCTGCAGACAACAAAGGTAGAATTCCTCCACAGGCAATGATAATATTGTCTACCATTTGGGAAATGAGGTGGATAGTATTGTGTACAAAAATAATATTTTCATTGCTGTTGACAAAATCCATAACAGATTTTGTAGAATGGCTGCAAAACAAAATATCCAAAAGTTTGTTATAAAATGTATTAAGGAAAGTTATTATTATAAAATTCAAAACATGGAAGTCTGATAACAGCAAGAAATCAAATGGAAAAAATATCTTTGCAGGTAAGTTCACAAAAGCTAACATTTCACAATTTTTCTTAATTAATCTATCTGTCTCCACACATCTAGTTAAGACATTTGTGACATATATATAATATTGGAAATACAAAGAAGTAATTTCCTGCCAGCTCAGAGAAACTCCCTGGGGAATTGGTTTCCTGTTTACCAAAGATTCTTAATTACCAAATGTAGCCATCCATTTACAAGTATTCATTAGCTTAATGAAAGTCGGTTAAAACCTTTTCTTTTAGGAAGCATTTTGGCTGTTATAATTGCTGCCTTAATTTATGTTTTAACTCTCTGTGGTTTTTAAATAATTTTTACTACTGTATTTCAATTTTTTTTCTGCTGTGTGATTGTTTCATTATAATTACCATTCTTTTCTCTTTTAATTAACAACCTTGAGCAATTCAGAGAGATAGTAGAGTATACATTTTTTTATTATACCATACATAGTATTTCAATGGTTTTTTGTTTTTTTATAAAAAAGAGAGTATATATGAGAACTAAAATGTACATATGTAACTGTATTTTAATCTTCTAAAAATATGTTTAAATTTGACTAAAATTATAATAAACTAAATCAAATCAAAAACAGAAAATCTCAGTATAAATTTAATGAATGAAGAAATGAAAAGTAGGGTTTTCCCTGTCCTTCACTGGCATATGGTCACTGAAAAGTTACCTATGGAGGTAATTCCCTGAGGTGTCACTAGTCTTCCTCACCAGGGATGCAAAGTGGCCCAGGAAGGAAATCTTTGCTGTTAAGTTCAGTCACTGATTTGAGCTCCAGTGTTCCACAGATCGCTGGTCACATGCAAATCCCACACCATGCCTCTCCACTGGTTAACTATCACATCTAATTACCAGAAATGGCAATCTTATTCCTAAACCTAGGTTCAATATTAATGTCCTCCAAATCTACAATTCCTGGGCCTATTTTTTTTTTAAAAAAAGATAACTAATTGTGCTAATTATTTGTTAATTTTAAAGAGTGAATTCACTCTAAGAAGAACAGGAAGCATGTCATGTTACTGAAGAAATCAATGAACAAATAAGGAATACATATTAAAATTTGCCAGTAAGCATAATTTCCTAGAATTGCTAAATGTAATAATGGTTCAACTGGTTAAAATTTATATATAAATTGTGTGGTCTCTTACCTTCTCCAAACATGCACATCAGTTTCTAAAGCAAAGAGCAGATCAGTCAGCAGCCTCTGATGCATTGGGGACCATTTAAACTCTGGAATACGAAACATTGTTGTACGAGGACCTGGACTAAACTGTCTTCTCTGCTCTTCTGTCATTGGCATTCCTCGAAAACCCAAATCAACACGCAGGTCTCTATCCTGTTGTGTAATAGACCGACCTTGCACAGCCTAAACAATTAGAATTGTTTCATTTAGAAGGTGTAGTGGAAAAATCTGTCACACAGCACAATTCATGAGATGTTGGAGTAAATACATTCAATGTAGCCAATAATTAATATGGGTATGTTGCTACTTAAACAAAGTTAATAAACAGTATATTCCACTACTTTATTCATGCATCTTTATCCCAGGCATGCATAGCTCAATTGTTTGTAAACTTTTTAAGGGTTCTGGTCCCCTCTGAGAAACTTATGAAAGCTATGGACCTTCTCCATAGAGAAATCCACTTAAATAACATTTTTAAAGTAAAACAAAGGAAATGGAACAATCCTCCCCTCCACAAACCTGATTCACTGACATCTTCAAGTCCATTTATGAACCTCCTAGGGTTCCATGTACTACAGGTTAAGAACCTCTGTCATGGCTTTAATTTTGTATATTTAATAACACTGAGTACATAAGCTATACACCATGCAATCTTTGCGGGTAAAATGAATCAAGATTACATGGAGCATCCTGGGGTAAAAACAGTACAGAATGTTATGAAAATGTGTCATTGTGACTGTTTTCTGAGACATTTGTTGTTACTTAAATAATTCAAATGTGAAGAAAAAAGTTGGTAATCTCTCTACATCACAAGTATTCAAGACAGTATATATGCCTGGTCTTGTGGCAGAGGAGGGGACTTGCCAAGAAAGAGTAGAACACAGTGGAATTTTTTTAAATAAACATTTTAATATTATTTTGTATTCTTAACAAATCTCAAGAAGTAGTTCACAATAAATACAACAAAATTAATTTATGAAAAGTTTATAGGAAGTGACCAATAGAGGCCTGTTATTTACAATTTAAGGCAATCCTATGGTATTCCTATCCTATGGTATTAGGCATTCTTCTGATTTTTTTTTTTCCAGACACTTGTTATCTACAAAATTCCATGGAAAAATGGTTTTGGCTCTCCTTTCCTATGCTATTTTCCTGATCTAAATCTTGCTGCATCAAGCTATCCCACTGTGTCTCATTGTAAAAAAAGAATATGCACTCACAGGGTTCTCCTAACCATGCTAAGCAGCAAGAGGGGAAGACAATCTACAAGATCCTTAAAATGAGCTGGACCTTATCCTGGTGCTTTTGATTAAACATAAAAACATTAGGAGAACCGGTCACAATTTCCCCAGTAATATGTGGCTTGGGTCTCAGTGGCCAACTTGTCAGTTCTACACTGGATACACTAATAATATGTTGCATGTGTACAAAGATCTATATACAAACTTCAGTATAAATCTGTATGTCGACTCAAAGGTCACCCTGATGAATGTAATGGCATTCTCTCTTAGGAAAGTATGTATGTCAAAAGCTGGCAGACTTCAAGTTGGTAATACAGTAGAACTTCAAAAGTCTACCCATTCCTCAGAATAAAACAGTGAGTTAAGAAATGGATTTATTCTTAAAATTAAATCAAAGGTTGCCTCTGAGCCAAATCAAATCAAGTTTTTTTTTTCAGTACCAGAACTGAATTTGGTGTTAACTGCTATCAAGTCAACCTTAATTTATAGTGACCTTAGAATGAGAGATCTCCAAGTCATCCTGTCATCAACAGCCCTGCTCAGGTCCTAACAACTCATAGTCATGGCTTCCTTGTTTGAGCCTATTCTCCTCTACTGTTGTCTTCCTCTTTTCCTACTGCCTTCCACCTTGCCAAACATTATTATTTTTCTAGTGAGTCATGCCTTGTCACGATATGGCCAAAGTAAGGCAGTCCCAATCATCTTGGTTTCTAGGGAAAGTTCAGGCTTAATTTGCTCTAGAACACCATTTATTTGCCCTTTTGACAGTCCAGAGTTATCTGCAGAACTCTCCTCCGCCACCACATTTCAAATAAGTTGATTCTCTTCCTAACAATTTTCTTCACTGCTCAGATTTCAGAACCATACATGCAAACTGCAAATGCAATTACAAGGACAATCCTGACAATCCTGACTTTTATCTTCAACAATATATCTTTACACTTTAGGATCCTTTACCTTCACAGCTTCCCGTCCAAGTTCTTCTGATTTCTTGACTAGAGCCTTCATTTTGATTAGTGACTGAGCCATTCATTATCTCAATGTCTTCACTATCTTCATTGTTAAAATCTGTGGTCATTATTTTTGTTTTATGTTCAACTGTAAAACTGCCTTTGACGTTATTCAGTAGTCATTCCAAGTCTTTGTATTTTCTACTTGTAATACGGTGTCATTTTCACATTTTAAATTGTTGATGTTCTTTCCTCAAAATTTTGAACTTCCTTTCTCAGAGTCTAATCTAGCTTTTGTATGTCAGTTCAACACACAAGTAAATTACAATGATAAGATAGCCTCGTTTGACGCCTTGCCAATTGGAAACCATTCTGTTTCTCCATAGTAGGTTTTTTTTCTTTATTAATTATATATTCAGTATTCCCATGCAACATATATGGCAAATGATTACAAAATAGTTCTATATTATGATAAAAATCCTCACCCCTCCTCTCTTCCATGGGTAGGGAATTGAACTTACAGACCCTCTAAACAAAAATCTACCCTAGTTTTCCTTCAAGTGAGCTCAATTTCAACACTCTAATTTATTCTCTAAAACAGATCTTTACCTGCAGCTATTGTTAAGTAATAGAAATCCAAAGTAAATTAAGTGATCTGGCAGAGCAGGAAGGAAAGCCTCCAGCCATGATAGAAGAAGACTGCCATATCCAAAATCCTTCCCAAAGAGGACATAGGAGGGGCAACATCTCTTTGATCTAGATATCAGTTGCAGGAACACTACTGCAGTTGGTCTCTGTCTCCTAAAGCTGGCACTGTTACTAGTAAGCTTTCAGTAATTAAAAAAAACCTTGGCACTGGGAAGCCCCCTCCCCAGGCCAAGAAATAGTTACTCAGTTTGGAGGAAGAGAGCGCTTACCTGTGCTTATGCCTACAGACCCTGTCAAGGATGGAGGCATTTTGTTCATCTAGGATAACCAACATAGGCCCAGGTAAGCCAGACACATAGAAATCCATTTGTACATGTAGTATAGCTACAGATGGGACAGGAGCTTTAGATGTAAAGATTCCCTTTCATTGCCTGTTCTACTTGTTTCTCTTTCTCATCTAAATTTCATATCACTTCCTCCAGTACTGAAACAATGACAGCCATTTGACAGTGAGTTGTAAGAATTCCCAGAAACTGAGTTGTATCTTCTGTTTATTTGGGGTCGATGCTCAAGTAGAATAAAAGACCATAAATTTCTCTACAGTTAGAATTTGCTTGTGAGGGTGACAAATTACTGATTGTCTTGCTTCCAGAGCTACAGCTCCCAATAAACCTAAAAGAAGCTTTAAACTTTCTCTCTCCTCTTTTTCTCTCTCTCTTTCAGGGAATCAAGGACTGGAAGACACTCTTTATATGTACTTTGGATGGATGTTAAGGCACAAGAAAGATTCTTCAATGTTCTTGTACTAAGTGAGCACAGGGTAGTTATCAGTGGTCTAAATATCTTTGCATGTTGGGGAATTGTTACAACCATACCCTTTTTTCTTTAAACTGAAGGCGTTCCCTGCCCTTTTGAACTTTCCCTCATTTGTAAGTAGAACAAGATAGTCATAAATGTTGAGAAAGTAAAATTAACAAAAGATTAATGAACTAATATTCAAAAGTGATACAATGAATACAAGAAAAGTTGTTTTATTGGTGCAATGATTAACTTTCATAATTACTTCCAAAACCTACTTCAAAGAGCATTTGAAGGCATTTTGACAAGGACTCAAGTTTTATGCAATTCTGTTACGAATCCTTAGTTTGTAAAATTAAAAATGCATTGAAGAAAATAAAACAAGGAGGAAGAGGAGGAGTAAGGCAACACAATAAGATATTTAGCCAAAAGTAATTAATGAAATGGAAACATGTTTCAGCACCAGATTGTAGGATAATGCAGAATTCTCTTTTCTTCCCTCCAGAGGTGGCTCTTGGTTCTGGTCATTGCTGCTCCTTCTGTTTTCTGTCTTGCAGATTGGTGCTCTAGAGTCTCAAGTGCTCTTAATGAAGTCTTTCCCACTCTGTGGTTTCAGTTATTCTTGCTACAATTCTTGCTAGTCACTTTTTTCCTCTGCAAGCTGGCTTCTTATATAGTCTGTTCTTTCAACAGGAACTGTTCTTCAGAATAACAGATGTACCTTAATGGAAGAATTCTTATCCTCTAATAACTGGATGGTATTATAAGATGGTGGTTTCCAACCTCTGGCCCTCCAGATGTTTTACACTTCAATTTACAAAAGCCCTGAGCATCAGCCATGTTGGCTGAAGCTTCGAGGAGTTGAAGTCCAAAAACATCTGGAGGAACAAAGGCAGAGAACTAGTGTTTTTCACTACATGTTTATTTAAATTAGTTGAAATTAAATATTGTTTCTTTTTAAAAAAATAAATAATGCTGAGACATACATTTTTATGATCTCATGACACACACAAAAGTTTCAGGTATCTAGGCTGAATGCCTTTTTGCAAATTCTCTTTTTTATGTATTACAGAACTACCTAGCTTCAATAAGGGTTAGAAACCTCCTAGCATTTGCCCCTGTGCTTTCTTTCCCTCTGTTCTCTCTCTCTTCTTGCTCCTTCCAATTCTTCTTCTTCTCTGTCAAATCTGATATTTCTTTAGGATTTTTCTCTGCTAACCCCTAGTCCCATGTCTTATTTCAGGACAGGTATGCTTCAGGTGCAGCAGGGTATAAAGAAAGAAAGCAATTTGGACAAAGATACCACAAAAAGATGATCAGAAGGCACTCCAGGGTTCAAACCAACAATGTCTAACTGCACAAGTAAGTTGGGCTTCTGTGCATAAGCAGTGCCAAACTCGGACAAAATTCAGATGCAAATGGAATTCATCAGATCAGGCCTCAGGGTGCCCAGGAAAGGGATGACAAGACACAGTGTCAAAAGAAACTTTCAATGGCATCTTGCAAAAAGAAGTTTTATGAAGCTGAGTGTTCAGGACGCTGGCTTGGTCTCAAATGCAGCAGTTTATGAGAATGGCCTTGTTCACAAGAAGGCTATTAGTCCTACACATATGGGCACTGATGAGCAATCACACACCTTGCTCTTGTTTCCAGCTTCAAGCACTACAGAGAGAAAGGTAATAAACCTGTTCTGTGCTCTGACTTATGATTTAGAATCCCAACCAGTCAGGTATGAGATTCTGCCAATGCCTAGCCATGGGTGTAGGCTCTTGGGCGGGGGGAGGGGAGGACCCTTGCAATGGGGTCATGGCACCTTATCAGACAGCAAGACCCATTCTCTTACTTGCCCTCCTATCAGCAGAATATGGGGGGACTGTAGAGGGAGGCACCATGAGGAACTGCCTACAGGACTTGTGGAAATTACTATTACTAATACTTCTTCCTGTCATTCCTGTAATTGCTGTTGTTATTGTTATATAATTATTTTACATATTTTACCACAATGCATAATGTAATTCTATTTCAATGTTGACTTTTGTATGCAGTACTACATTTGTATAGCGCTACGTTTCTTGTCTTTGTCCCTGACTGTATATGTTGATGGTCTGCTTTTTGATGAAAAGGGTGTTATAAATAATAATAATAATAATTTTATTTTTATAATTTTATTATAAATTTATTATTATTACTACTACTACTACTACTACTACGTTCAGTCCAATAACATTTGGTGGGTCACATGGTCCTCACCTTTGATTTAGTTATCTGCATCTATTTAATGAACTGTTGCTAGGAATTTGTGCCATGATTTTTACAAGTGTTCTATATACTGGCAAGAATGAATCCTCTGTCCAAGAGATTCAATGTCATAATTCAAACAAAGCTTTATTAGAAAAGAAATCTGAAGAAACAAGGCAGGTATCCTCTGTAGGCAGTTCATCCAGTTTCAAAACAATACCGAGGAGCTAAACTTTAATTGTAATGCTTCTGCTTAAAATATCTGTACAGATTTACTGAATACTGGGGTAGTTGGTGGGGAAAAACATGGGTGTCAAAAAGAGAGAGAATATTAACTTTCCCTACAGATCAGAATCAAAGAGAGAATTTGGCTATACTGGCTGATGCTGCTGGGAGCTAAATCTGAAACATGTCAAAAATTCCTCATTCCTTCTATAGGTGAAGCTGCAGACAATTTTCTGATATTTAGTTTTCCACAGGCTCTGCAGAAAGATCCTCATAGTGCTTCTCTCTACAGCACTCCCACACTTGCAGATTATAAGCACCAGCTTCCACGCACACACACTCCTTTAACCAGACAGGAAGGCAGTGAGATTTTTTCACTTTTCCTCACTGAAGTTAAAATGGGTAGCCTGAAATGGATTCTGCTAATTTATTACTAACATGAAGCTCTCTTGTTTGGCAGGAAAAAAAATGGTCTGGTAGCCATGGGAAATGATCATGTGAAGTATAGTCTGCTCTTCAACAATATCTTGTCGAAAAGGATATTGGAGATCTCTCATCCATAGGCTTGCCGTAAGTCAAAGCCAACTTGATGTTTTTGTCCCTAGTGTATGTTTGAATTTCTGACTGGCTGTTAAGTAAAACTGACATCATTAAGAGGGCATGGTTCTTTTGTCCCTAGGAAGAGAACTAGTTTTCTAGAAGAAGAGCTAGTTTTCTAGAAGAAAGAGTTTTTGATGTCCAGATTGAAAAAAAAAATGGTATCCAAGGACAAGGACAAAATGAGCAATGATGGAAGAATCTCACAAATCTGTTTTCAACCATTTTGTGGCTCATACTGAAATAAATGAGTAATGACTGATTCTTGATCTAACCTTGGATCTTTAGGGATCTCTTACGGGTACTCAATGGTGAAAAAAAAAGGACCTGTACACATATTATGAAAAAAGTTATTCTAGTCTCATATGCAATAAAAATGAAACCTATTGATCAAGACTTTGGGGACTCTAGTTGAAGCAAAATCTTGGAATTGTTCAGCTATAACCTGGGAAGAGGAAGATTAAAAGGGTGTGGGGTAAAGCCAATCATATGAAAAGCAGGACATGCTTAAAATGAGAAATTACAGCAAAAATGTAAACTGGAGAACGTGTGAATGAAAAGACAATACAATCAGTCCTCCGCATTTGCGGGTCTGATTTTCACAGATTTAATTATTTGAGAGTTTCTTCAAAACCTACCACTCCATTGTGGGTGCTTCTTTTCCAGGGAACTTTCCCTCTTGGTAGCTCTGATCAGGCTGCACAGCCCTTTAAAAACCCACCTCTGGTCTTCTTCCCCTAGCTGGAAGGACAGCTAAGGACAGCTCACAGCCCAATTTCTCAGCACTGCAAACCTTTTCCCAATCCCCTCCCTCACAATATATCCAAGGAAGGAAATGAGTGAGAGAAAGGAAGTATAGTGACACCATGTTGACCCCCGCTTCTCTCTCCTTTCTCTGATCTGGTTTATACTCTGGGTGCCTGTTCTCCCCACCATGCCTTGGTCCCCTTCCCACAGCTGTATTCATGCACACACACACACACTTTGATATTTGTGATTTTTCCACTTTTACAAAGGTCCTGCATCCCTAATCCTAGTGAATGTGGAGGGCCAACTGTACTTCAAAACATGTAGAAAACACATTTATATCTCTCTCTCATTCATACATGTAAAAGGAAAGGAGAGCAATAATGAGCAGCAGCTTCCACATCACACCATTTACATAGGGAGACAGACTGTGTGTGTGTGTGTGCGCGCACACACACACATAGCTAATCTTACTTGAAGTCAGGCAACCACTTAGTTACATGTAAGGCAGATGGAAATGATGAACAACATAGTGCAGCTGTGGGGCTGAGGATGACTATGGCTTTCATAAAACTAACTGGTGAATCCACGGCCTAAGATCATATTCAAACACAGGACTTCGTAGCTCAGTCTCACAGCCCCTACTATACATTTCTAGAGGCTGGAGAACTGTATGATTCATCTTTTCTGTGGAAGAATATATCCGTGTATTGTCTAAGCAATTTACCAAAGAAAGGACAAAAAAAATACTTTAACAAAAAAAAAGTATCATTAGTAAAGCATTTTTATTCAGACTACTATTTATAAAGCATTAATTTTAAACAAGTGGCATTGAGAGATCTGGGACTGACAGCAGAACAGGAAAAGAAGAACGTGATTGCAGTATGTAGAGAAAGTACAGTCTAGCCCATAGGGAAAATATCCAGCAGTGGTGTTCTGCTAGTGTAACAGTGGGATCTTGTGGAACTGGGAAGGGGCAATCCATTTTCCCTGCTGGAACTCATATACTGCCCAACTGAATCTGGATGTGAGAATCCCTTTGGCACCAGCTCTTGGGCAACATAGAGGGCTGGACAGGAAAGGAAAGAACTTTTGTTAATAAAAGTTGACAAAATAAATTTTGTCAACAAATGTCTAAGTGACTTCAATGGAGATATCTTCTACTAACTGACACTAGTCCACCATTTATGTATTCTCTCCAGTAATCACAGTCATGCACATTTTGGTCACATCCAGAACTGACTACTCTGATATATATGGGATACAATATATATGGGGCTGCCTTTGCAGACTGTCTGGAAAGGGCAATGAATGCAAAATACAGCAGCAAGCCAAGTGTGTTCTGGTATGAGGATATACCTTGCTAATACTTCAGTAGCTCTAGGTCATTTCTAAAAGGTTTATGTTTTGTTTTGGAGCAGTAATCAAGCTACAAGAGGGAATGCCCCAAACCCATGGCCCCTCTGTGGCTATGTTCCTGGCAGAGGAGGTTCATTTAGTTTTCAGCTTTGAATTCCTTGGTTTCACTTAGGTCTGAATCCAGATTCACCCACATTAGGTCCCATGTAGTGTATCTTTGGCTATCTACCTGTCTGTCACTGTGTGTGTGTTCGGGTATGTGTGTGTTCTTAGTCTGGGCAAATACTTCCACTCATCAATTAGTATCTGCTCCCGTATTACAATGGTTCCAGAAATCTTACAATCCACATACCCAACTGGTGCAAACTTTCCAACCAAGTGAAAAGAATGTTCCTTTCATCAAGGACATAATCAGGATCCCAGAACATCCTGTCTTTGAATGCTAAATGCAGACATTGGCTACTAACTGAGATCTGGGCTTTGGGACCACATAATGCCCACATTTTGCTATACTTTTTAACCTGCTTGTTTCTCCCTTCCAAAAAGATCAATCTTGAAGAAAAAAAGTTTTACAACAAATGCTAATTATGAGTCATGAGGAAGAGCTACTCTACATTTTCTCAACCAAGTAGAATTTGGTTATAGTCACCTTCATTTTTGACCTCTCTATATAAATTTAGCAATTTGATGGGGCAATATTACATTTGACAGTCATGAAACCATTTTGGTGTAAGGAACAGACTTTGCTTTAATTGTTCAGATATTTTATTTTTCAAAGATCCTTTCTCTGTTTCTATTTCTTTACATGTTAAGAATAGCATCCAAACAATTTGCCACATACAATATCGGACACTACACTGATAAAAAGTCCCTAGACAAGTTTTATCTAAAAAAGAGGGCACACATTTAAGTACTGCATAATGACCAAATATCATAATATAATGCCATTGTTAAAATAACAATATATAGAAAACTTACTTGGGTTGTAGTGGTTGTTTGGATTTTTCTTATTTCCTTCCCTACTTCTTTTCCATCATCAGATCTTTCCGTATCTGATATGATACTTCCTGCATCTGCATTTGGTACAGTTTTACCACCAGAAGATTCAGTTTCAAGGGTGGTAGCAGCCATTTCAGTATATTCCAATCCCTTCGATGATGAAGCTAACTCTCTCTCAGAAAGGGCACCCACTGCATCCACAGACGTATGAATCTTGAAGTCCTTATCTTCTATTATGCTTGAAGTACATGCTATATCAGCACTGCCAGCCATGTGAGCAAGAAGTCCAAGGTCATCATTCACAGCAAGGTGCATTTGAGCCTCTTGCATATTTGCAATAGTAATGTGATTGCTGGATAATTCAGGCAGTAATTTCTCTTCTTGACTTGGAATTTTATCAAAAAGAAATGAGGTATTGGTGGAAGGTTCATCTTTTTCATCAGCCAGTGTTATCAAGGGGCCATTGTCCTTCTCTTCACTTTTCTTAATTATGCCAACACTACCATGAACATTGTTCTGAAGTTTTTCAACTGCAGCACTATATACATTATCCAGTAAAGATTCTACTTCCACAAGAGCACCATTTTCTCTAGTCACCAAAGTCTCTGGTGACAGATCCATATCATCCAGTTTTACTTCAGTGGCTTCTACCTTTTCTGCTTTTATGTCAACTAATAAGTCATGAACTTCAACATGCACACCACTGCCTGGTCTATCTGAAGATCCAATGACATCATCAGATACTTTTGTTGCTATTAGCAAATCCCTGGTATCTGTACTGACAGGGTAGTCTGTTTCACTTTCAGGACTTTGACTTTGTGAAAGGTCTTCTATTTCACGGATCTCCATTGCACCTTTTGCTCCAGTTGTCTGAGCTGAAAGTCCTGAGATAGTGCTCACATTCCCCTTCTTCCCCTTCTTTATATTCTCCTCTTCTTGCCTTTGATACTCCTCATACATTTTTGCTAGGTACTCCTTATGAGCCTCATAGGTGACCTTAACACAAACAAATTACAATTTCAAAATAAATGTCAATGTTGATAATTGTTGTGTTGTGTTAAAATGCAGCTTGCGAAAGAGCTAAACTGAAATAATTGAACAGTGATGACATGTCATATTGCATGCTACCCACAAGATGGCACTAAATTCAGTTGGCAGCATATAATACCAGCTAAACCGAACTTCAAAAACATACTCTTACCTTGGAATGTGCTATGGAAAGAGTATCAACCCACACTCTCCATCCTCCCCATTCATACTTTATTGCATGGTACAAAAGAATACGGAAGATGTTGTACACCATCTCAGTAATTTTCTGTTCCTCTGAATTCTTAGGGTTAATATAGCCAAGAGAAAACATCCAGTCTTGCCACACCGAACACTGAAGTAAACATCTAAAACAAAATAATTAGAATATTTCCAATTGTGATAAACCTTGTCCATTCTACATACAGGCAAGAAAAGTGGTAATATAAGTCAAAGAGAGAAGTCTCAATATTTTCATTCTTTGTGAAAAAAAAATCATGGTTTCTGTTTAAGTTGAATTGACTCTTTGCATCACATTACAATTATCTGCATAATTTTATGCATATGCAATTAAACTTCCCAGAGTTTCAAAAAAAAGTTCCAATTATGATAAATCTACAAAATCAAAGCTGTGCATCTTCTACACATGGAGTAAGCCAGAGAGAAGTGGTAAAACATATCTATGAGACTACGCAGTAATCAGTTTATACAAAGTGAGAAACAATCAACCACCATCAATTAAGAAACTGGGGACAATATAGTACCTATGATAAAAAGTATTTTTTAAAATATATGTCAGCAATGAAATATAAGACACATAATAATTGCTGAGGTAAGACATATGACCAAAATTAACAGGAACAAAAATCAAAAGAAGGCTACTTTTTTGAACAAGTTATTACCTTCTGCATGAAGAAACTAGGAAGTAAAGACGTGTTCAGAAAAACAAATCAGACAAAATAAGTGATGAGGTACAACTACACCAGTCACAACCAGTGCCAGAAGTTCATTGTGCAGATATATCTGTATCTATCTATCTATCTATCTATCTATCTATCTATCTATCTATATCTCCTTTGTACGTTTATAAATCCTAGCACTGATGCAATAGGAAGTTATGGATACATTCCAACATGCACTGGGCCCAAACAACTCTCACATTCAGCATCAGAATGAAGGAGCCATATAGGAATATATATGTGCACACAAATGGCCACTCCACAGGAGGAGTAATTCACAGTGCCTCAGGATACACTCTAATGTGGAAAGGGCCCTATCTGGAAACATCCATACAAATGCATTGCGCTATACACTGATGCTAAATCACATGGCTGGTGTGCTTTGATGCAGCAGATGGCAAGCAGACAAAATTCCATTCCCATCACATGTGTTCACTAATATTTGAGGAGGTGGATATGAGTCATTTTTTATTTTTTGTTATATATTAAAAAGCTTCACTGTTGAACAAAGTTCTGTTCTTCACATACCTTCTGTTTTCACGACTATTACTGAAAAGTTTTATCATGTCTGATAAAAATAAACGCCGAACTTCCATCAGTTCTGCACTCGGTGCGGAATTCTTTAATAAAGTGGCCACCACTTTAAGGATCACTTTAAAAAAGCACATAAATAAGTTATCTTTATGAATAAGGAGACAAAGCCACTAATAACTGGAGTACTTTCTCTAGCTGCCAGAAAATGTTGAACTGTTTTCCATATAAAACACTAAAAACAGACTAACAGAATCCTTTGCTAAGTATGTCTAGCATGAAATCTGCCTTTTTCACAGCAGCTATACAATAGGTTGATATTTTCAATGAACTATACACCATAACCCCAAGATTCTTTCTCAGTTATTAACTGTTAGAAATGTGTTTGTTCATTAATTTAATTTTTCCAAGCAAGAACTATACTTTTCAAGAGTTCTCTTCCCATTGAGCAATACTGTTAAGAGTTTCTCCATATTTCTGATGATTCTTCAATTTCCTGACTATGAGCAAAAAAACCTTAGGTTTTACGCAGGATCTTTTGCACAAAATATACTGCTTTTTGCACCAAATATTCATTGTCTGTACAAAAAGGTCACATTTTTCACTAAAACCATTGCTACAAAAAAAGTCCCAGAATGTAAAAATAAATAAATAAATAAAACCAAAATTGTTTACCATTTTCTTAACAGCAATGTCTTGGTATCTCAAGATACCCTTCCTCTCTAAGGACAAAAGAACATTTGCAGCTATTCCTTAATTCCCTAGTAGCTGCCACCTCACATCTTGTCTCTACATATACAAAGATGAGATGTTTTGCCCCACTTTATGCTGAATCTCAGCCTCAGTTTGAAGCTGTCTTTTTGGAGCCCTCTCTTATCCATTTGTATTCTCACAATCCTAAGTAATTCTCCTCTCCTCTCCAACTTTCTTCAGGAATGTTTAGAAAGATGAGAATAAAGAGAACAGGAAAAGAGAAATCATAAGAGATACAAACCCTGTTTTAATCATACTCTCCATTTCAACCTCTATTGGGACAGAAGAAGCTACAGAACCAAATAACATTATCTTTGGTATCATGGTAATAAAGGATTGCCAAGTAAAGTAGGGTAAACTTTAAAAGAAGCAGTATAATAATAATAAAGCAGTATAATAATAAAAAAACTTACTTGGATTCTGAATTTTCACAGTAGAATCTGGTTCTGGATGTGGTTTATGAACAACTTGTGTACACACTTGCTCTGTCAAAATCTACAACATTTATATTACAGTTAGAATTCTCTCCCTTACCATGACCTTTACTATATTTTATGAATAATTATTTATGGACAACACTGGATATTAGCCAAGAAGATACATGCTCAGATCTCATCACCAGCCATATATCTCAATGATCTAGTAACTGATATAGTCTACTTCACAAAAAAACTTATGTAAATATATTGTGGTTTCTCTTCTGATTGCATAAATATTTCATATGGAATGATTTGGAACTTTGTTATAATGTCATTTATTAAGTAAGACTTCAGGGTGTGTAACACATATGAAAATCATAAAATATGCATGGTCATCATAAAAAGAGAGTAATAAATAGTATCATTGTTTTCCATAGCAAAGGGGTACAGAGCATGTGACCCTACAGAGGTTAGTGGACTCCAGCCACCCTACCTAGTTCAGCCAATATAGAAGGATGACGCAACCTATAATTCAACATCAGGAGAGCCACATATTCCCCACGGATAAGCAATTATATGTCCAGCATTTAACAAACTCCTTGATTTTAATTAGTGGTTGAACTGAACCAATCAGCGCTGAACTGCTTAGGGCAGATAGAGGGTTTAATCGTGCTACTTAAAACTTAATTTAATATAGCCATAATTGATCTCCATAGCATTCTAATGTATTTATTTATTTAAAATATTTGTAATCTGTCTTTTAAGACAAACCCCTGCTTCATAGGTTTATTTCTGTAACATATGTGTTGAGAAACTGCAAAAGGTTGTACTGAATAAAGATACCTTCAATTCAGTTAAAGAGATACTGTGAGAAAATACATAGAAAAAGAAATGATATATCTTTATGAAAACAGCTTCACATATTTATTTCTATTTCTTTCTAAAAGCCATGAGACTTAATATATGTTTTTTTTCCTTGTAGGAATTTTGATTCATACTATACATTTCCTGATCATCTCTACTTTCTAATTTGACAGTTTCACTATAGTGCCATGGTATACACTGCATAAAAAGTGTTGTTCAAAGTTTAGGGAACAGTTTAAGTATACCTAATTTTATATAAACTGTACTGCTAAATGAACACGAGACAAATTATGTCTAACCAAACACACTAAAAAATAGAGATTTAATGCTTACACACACCTGAGTATCTACTAAATTCACATTGCATCACTGTCTTCACTTGGAATTTATTATATTTTCTACATCATTGCAGGTGAAATGCAGCTCATTTTATTTAAAAGCCAAATCACAGAATAATCTGTCAATAAGATTTTTAAAATTACAAGGAACTTGACAGATTGATAGATTCTTTGGCTGTAACTGTAGTTCTTCAAGGAGTCATCTATGAACTTATGCATGTATGTTTTTTGTGCTTCTTCCAATGTCAGAACTTTATAGAGCTCAGTAAAGTGTATGCAGAAGCTTTGTCTATATCCTCCAGCATGCATGTCTCAATACACCTCTGTATCTTACTGACACCAGAAATCCACAGGCACTGTCATGGAGAAAGGCAAGGAGCTTGGCTTATGTGAGTTCATAGTTAAGCAACCTTAACTGTGATCTCTATGATGCAAACAAATAGATGATTAGTGAACTAGCTTACAAGAAGATACAGAAACCTAGTAAAGAAGAGAAGGCTGTACAACTGGACTCTGTTGTAGAAACAGTAATAATGAATGAATTTAGATGGGTGCAACTATGCAGCTGTTTTGCAAAATTCAGACAAAAAAACTCCTTGCAGCAAAGCTTCAGACATCACAGTTGTCCTCATGGAGTGACTTCTTAACTCCAGCAGGACCAGCAATCAAGGAAGTAGCTAAGCAAATCTGGTAGCCTCTCCCATGCATTTAGAAAGCCTCTGGGAGGAAACTTGGAGACTCTTCCAAATGCCAGCATAGCAGACAAAGACTTAAGGAAGCTGTGCAATTAGTACAGAAGGTAAGTATACGTCTGACATCTAATGAGTGGAGTGCCATCTCTAATGGAGATGACAGATGTGGAGGAAAGTACAGAGGACACTATCCTGACTCAGATGAAACTGGGAGGCATTTTTTGGCAGGACAGAGGCATCTAGACAAACAACCTCGTCACTATCAAACTGAATGCAGGTTGAATTTAACTCTCAGAACTACAAACTCATTTGGACACCAAGAAGAGATGATAAGCTTTAATTTAAAAAGGTGAAGATCTGCCAGTGCTAATGGCCTTGTGCAACTGGGAAAGAAAGAGACCATGGAGCCATTTGGTGAGGAATTAGTTAGCATATGCGCACAGTGTCCTAGAAAAAACTTTTGACGAAGGTATGTAAATGGGAAATCTGATTTCTAGGAAAATCTGATGAGGAAAACGCATCTAGAAAATCCTTCAGTGAGAAGAATAATACACCAGCCTTCTTCAGACGGAGTATGGAACAAACAAATAAAACTGACAACAAAAAGCAATGCTGTGTAGAAGACATCCTGCCAGTAAAAGGAAGGAAGCTGCACTACTTTTCATTATTTGAAGTGGAAATCTTACTTAATAACCTCAAAATTGTTGGGACATGTTCTGGCAAAGCATCAGTTTCCAGGCCTTCAACTTAATAGTGGCAAAGTCTGAGCACCTGATCTTGCCATTGGCCTGTGTAAGGACATTTGGGTCTTGTGGGAGCCTACTGAACTGGTGGCCTGAGAAGAAAAGCAAATCAAGACTGAGGTGTTACCGCAGTCTGTTAAATCCCCCCTGATTTTGATCACCACTTCTAAATTGAGAAGAAACAAGGGAAAGAAAGAACAGACCCCTTTAACCTTCCTCATGCTCCCCCATACCATCCCCTTCTGGCTTCCTACCCACATGAGTGAGTGAATGAACAAGGGAAACACATACACCCTGGCCTAGCTGCCCTGCCAGTACAGGAACTCATGTGTCTGTGTGTGTCTCTGTGTGTGTTTAATATGGTTTAATATGGTAATATGGAGCTTACAATATTTGCAGGTTTTCCACTTGCACAGGGGTGCTGTGCCACTAACCCTCACAAAGGTAAAGGGCTGACTGTAATTATATCTGGTACAAAATACATATATGCAAATTATATATGGAAAAAATACACTTGGCTTAGCTCTAATGGCAGAGTTTGGACTTTCTAATCATTTAAGATGTCATTTTTTTAAAATAATTCAAATATTTTACAAAGGATATTACTGAAAACATATTAGTAATATATACCTCATAAAGTGTGTTATAAGTTGTAATGGTCACAGTATTTGTATGCAACATCAACCTCTCTCCAAGAAGAGTGAACAGACTGTGTGTATGCATGATCTCAACTTTTCGCCTAGGGAAAAAAATTAGAATTTACCATTAATTAAGCAGATTTATTGTAACAGTAGATAACTGAGCATTATTTAGGTGAAAATGTATTTCTGAAAATTTTTCAGACTCATCAGGCTTCATAAAATTTTCACTGTGCACATGAAGTAGTTTATGAACAAAATCAAACAAAATTGCAACTGATAAAAAAAAAGTTATCTATTACCACTTGTAATGAAGCTGACAATCCATTTTGTTTCAAAACTGCATAAAATAAATTCTGCAAGTAACAGTTTGGCAAACTTGCTGTAATATTCAAGACTGGACATTTAAGTTTGCTGGATCATTTTAACACAGAACATTTATAAAGTAAATAGCCCTGACTAAAAGAAAAAAAAAACCTAACAAGCTGCTGCTATAACCTTGGGCCAATCAGTTTTCTCAATCTAATAAACTTTGAGAAAGTAAGGTTGGTTATTTTGTTACTATGTCACAAATTCAGCACTTTGAAGGAGGTGTTAAATATAAAACAAACAAAAAGTATTGCTAAAAATAACATGACAAAACAAATATTAGGCAATAATATTCATACTACATGAAACCTACTGAAATAACAGAACTTCTGTTAGACATGCCTAACTCATTTCAATAGGAGGATAATAGTAGTAATAATAATAATAGCAATAATAATAATAATAATAGGGCTAATATTTATCATCTAAGTTTGATGTAGTCAGTATTTAATCTCCTGTACTCCAGTAATTGGTAAAAATTAAAAAAGAAAGGGGAAAATTATGAGTGAAAGCTTATTCTAGTTGATAAAAGGGCTTTGAAATGATGAAACAGTTACTTACTTATGTCCTAGATGCTTCAGAAAATACCCTAGTACCTTCAGAGCCTGCACCCAGATGCTCTCACTTTTTGAGGCCAACAGTTTATAAATCACTCTGGAGGGTTTAGAAAAAACAAAGTTTGAAAAAAATGTTTTCAGACAGTCACTTAGAAAAACAATACCTTTCTTACAAGGAAATCAAAATAAACTTTCAATATTCTATATATTTGTCACCCCTTAAATCTGTTGCATGAAAATACCAATCTACACACGCATAGAACTGCTATAACATTAGTTTGTCTGGTTTTTTCCAAGATTCTGGGTATAGTACCTGGTGCCTGTTTGATCTGCTATTTTGGCTTAGATTCCCAGGTTTCATTAAAACTCAGATTTCTAGACTACATAGAACCAGAGATAACAATGCAAAACTCAAAGGCAAGGGGTGAAGGAGCAAGCATTTTCTGCTGTCTATTTTTTCAGCTAAAGAAAGAAGTCATAGTCAAACTTGTCATATAATGGAACAAGTGAAAATCTTGCTTTTAGCTTATTTCAATCTGACAAATAGAGATTTTTTTAAAAAAAGAAAAGAAAAGAAAAAAGAATGACATTCCCTGGGGATGGAATTGACATAAGTAGAATCTGACAGTAAACAGCGACTCTATAATAGACGCTTTGCACATAATCACTATGTTGAGCAGAAAGTATGACCTTTTTTCAGTACAGTGTACATTGGGAGCAACAGAGGAAAGCAGGAAGAGAACGTAGTTCTTACTGGTAAGCACAAATATATGTGACCTTCAGATCTGTGATTTCAAGAGAAAGTTGAGTGTCACATCCTATACACAAAATGGCAGCAAGTGAACACGGATGAACTAAAACATCTGTGTACATGTCACTACCATTTAATAATATGGGACACTATCATTTGTGGTTTTTGCTATTTGCAGGGTGTCCTGGAATGTATCCCCACTTACATGGAGGGTCCAGTGTACTGCTGAGACATAGTGGTTTCTGACTGTTTACATTATTTTATTTTCATTTATTTTGTCTTATTCAAATATTCATAAATCTTTATAACCGCTTGAATACATGCCAGAAAATGCCAAAAAAATGCATTTGCTAAGCATGCTATTATTTCTAATTTATCATTTCATATACAAGAAAAGGGAGTACTATAGTATTTTTAATTTCACGTTATCTTACCGTATCCCATTTCGTTGATCAAAGGCAGGTATCATAGATGCTGGATGTTCAGACATTAAAGCCACAAGCAACTGAAGTACATCATGAATATTTTCATCCTACATGAGATGTGCAAATGTTAGAGAAATATTTTTCCAATGATGTTGGTTTTTAATTTTTAATTTGAAGCATTTATATCCTACTCTTCATCCTGAAGAATAAATGCCAGGCTTCCTCAGAGCAGCTTACAGAGCAAAACAACAAAAACTCAATTTCCCTCATGCTTAGATCCAACAGTGTGCTTTTGTATCCAAAACCACTGCAGCAGAGACTTTCTTCCCTCTCCCACAACTGCAGACTTCTATTACATTATAAACTTCTGCAGCCCCTCATAGTATGTGCGTAGAATACACAGAAGGGATCCTGTCCTATGTTAGCAAAAGAGAATAGGGTTAAAGATTGTGTGTACAATTAATTCAAACCTACCTCATGCATTGTTAACAAATAATTCAATATACTTTGTAGTTCATCTTCTTTGACTCCTCGATCCTGCAGAAATAGATTTAATTAACCACTGTTTCACTTTGACCAACAAATGATTTCATCTTCAGTGGCCTGTGGCTTTATGCAACAAAGTTATTCCATTGCCTTCCATTTAAGTGAACTTTTAGCAGAAAATGTTTATAAAAAACATGAACATCTGAATCTGTTCTGTACCAGGTTAGATCATTTATCAATTTAGGCTATATTATTGCCTAATCCAACATTCCTCAACCTGGTAACCGGGTTCTGGTCTCAACTCCCATCAGTCCCAGCCAGCATGGTTAAACAGGAAGGGTAGGACTTGTAGTCATAAACATCTGGAGAGTAGCAGGATGGAGGAGGCTAGCAACTATCTACTGGCAATGCTCTATGGTGGTAATAATAATAATAATAATAATAATAATAATAATAATAATAATAATAATAGTAGTAGTAGTAGTAGTAGTAGTAGTAATAATATCTATTTCTATCCCCATGGATCGAGGCGGCGAACAACAATAATACATTAATTACATTAAAAATATTTAAAAACATACCCAATCCTCTACACCCACCAACCCAGCTAAAACCAACCCCCTAAAATACACAACAATTAACAACAATCAACTGACTATTAAAAGAACAGCAACACAGTTGGTGGGAGGCGGTGGAAGTACTAGTCTGGGAAGGCCTGTTGGAAGAGAGCAGTCTTGACTGCTTTTTTAAAGCAGTCAAGACTGGTAACATGCCGGGTCTCCTCTGGCAGGCCATTCCATAACTTGGGAGCGATAGAAGAGAAGGTCCTCTGGGTAACCGCAGTTCTGACTGGCTGCAGTAAATTCCTCCCAGAGCAGCTTAGTGTGCGGGGCAGATTATATGGCAGAAGGCGATCCCGCAGGTAGCCTGGCCCCAAGCCATAAAGGGCTTTAAAGGTAATAACCAACACCTCGTACTGTGCCCGGAAACTAATAGGCAGCCAATGTAAAGACTTCAGAATTGGTGTTATATGGTCAGTTTTAGGTCTACCAGTGACCAACCTGGCTGCCATATTCTGAACTAATTGAAGTTTCCGGACTAAGCACATGGGTAGCCCTATGTAGAGCGCATTGCAGAAGTCAAGCCGTGAAGTTACCAGCGCATGCACCAGTTTTTAGATGTTCCAGCTCCAGGAAGGGGCGCAGCTGGCGTATCAGCTGAAGCTGATAACAGGCACTCCTGGCCACCACATCTATTTGAGCTGTCATCTGAAGTGGCGAGTACAGGAGCACCCCCAAGCTGCGGACACAGTCTTTCAGGGGAAGTGTGACCCCATCTAGAACTGGTTGAAAAACCTCCATACCTGGGCTAGGGCCCTTGACAGCGAGTACCTCCATCTTATCTGGATTCAGCTTCAGTCTGTTTTTCCTCATCCAGTCCATTACTGCTTCAAGACATTCGTTCAGAGGCGAGATGCCACCCTTAGTTGATGCTATTATCCGAGGCATGGAGAGATATATCTGGGTGTCATCAGCATACTGATAGCACCTTGCTCCATGCCTCCTGATGATCTCTCCCAGCGGTTTCATGTAGATGTTAAATAGCATTGGGGACAGGACAGCGGCCCGAGGGACACCAGATTTAAGCTCCTTTTTCGAGGAGCAGCTGTCCCCAGGCATCACCATCTGGTATCTGCCTGAGAGATAGGACCAGAACCACTTAAGTGCAGTGTCCCCGATCCCCAGTCCTCTCACGCGTTCCAGAAGGATACCATGGTCTATGGTATCGAAAGCCGCTGAGAGGCCCAAGAGTACCAGCAGGGTCACACTTCCCCTGTTGATACCTAGGCGAAGATCATCCACAAAGGTAAGGTAAGATACTTTTGTAGTCCTACTACCCAAGATCCTTTTATGTGGAGATGCAAAGGGATGAACTTTCGATATTCTGCATGCAAATATGTGTTTCCACTATAAACCATGGCTCTTCCTTATGTTGTTATTGTAATATGATATTATCTTACATTGAAAAAAATATGTTTGCTTAAATTTTAAGCACAACTAATATATAGAAATATGATTAGTTTTATTTTTGTTTTTTTCCCTCTGTACTAGTAAGTGACTGATGTTGGTGCCCTGTTAACAAACTAAATATCTTAATAGACTGAAACATAAGATCACTAAAGCAGTAAAGACTAAACATAAATTCATTCTCCTCCTCTGGGTCCCACATTTTCCCCAGGACTGTGACTCAAGGTGAATTACAAAAATGAAAATAGAAACAGATTTTAAAAAGCATAAAAAAGTAAAAATATTTAAGTTATTTTTTAAAAAAATAAACTATCTGCAGAATTAAAAAATCAAAAATTAATGTCAGTAATAGTAGAGAATATTGGGCTAAATGGTCTACAGCATATGAATATTCTGTGTCTACAGAGAAAATGCTTTTACCAGTAAACAATGAGGAAAAACATAACAGATTGGAAAGATATGTAAGAGACGCACGTATTACAGGCATGGAAAGCAAGCAAGCAAGCCATTTCACATTATGCCATTGCCTATATAGCCATGCCTGATCTTCACATTTTAATGCTGGCAGCATCCATTAATATTCTAAAGACTAACCTTCAAAATAAGCTGTTTTAAAAATAAAAGCATGAATGCTCGCAACGATATTATTTCCTTCTGTGATGGCCTAGGACCTTCTGAAATAAAAGGGAAAGAGTGGTGAAATGTAATGTATACAACAACTTTAGGCAAATTCAGTAGATACTTCATAGGAAGATTTTCTTGGCCGTGTCTTACAGAGGCAAAAATATTCTATATCCAAATAAATGCAGAATCTCTTTCTTCACTTCAGTTCAGCAAAACATTTACCATAATGTCACCCAGACAAGTAATTATGCATTATTAGTAGTACATTATTTACAAATGCTGAGCAAGTGTATGCTTACCCAAACCTTTAGGAGTAATGCCACTGCTATCTGCAGGATTAACTACCCAGTAGTAGTATTTCAGTGTGTGCATTAGCTGTAATACTGTCCCTACTCTACGTATCGTGGTGTAGATGGTAGCAGTGCCAATGAATTCAGCAGACAAGTAGGTGTACAGTGAAAGCTGCACCTGAAGTAATTACAAAAATAACATATGAGACTATTAATAAATGAAATTTACAGCTGTAATGCTCAGTGGTAAATACATTATAAATAAAACCATTATCAATTCATTTCTGCTTTATGTCCATGTCGGATGTAGGATACAACATAGCTGGAAATGCACAATATATTTAATGACTGATTAAAAATCTCACGCCTTACAAACTATAAAGCAACCAAATTTTATAATTTTTACACTGTTACAACAGCAATTCACAACAAATAATTATTACAATGTTACAACAGCGATTTACAACAAATAATATAGAATGGAAATGAAAGGGGGGAAAGGGTCAGTTGTTTCAATGATCTCTGCACAGAAAGTTTCACAAACCAATGATTCAAATTCTATCCAATAATCTAGAAATCACTGACGTATTATCAGATAATCTAAGTAGTACCAGTTTAAGATGGCATTGTCTCCTACTGTGATCCTACCTATGGCTTTTTCACAGAGATGTTTCATCAGTACATTTGAAATTGCACAGTTGTTTCCTTTTTCCAGAAGTGTTAAATCGCAATTTGTAGATCTTGAGAAGTCCTAACATTTTACCTCTCTTTGCATACATTACAAGCTCTCTATTTTTTTTAACCACAGTACTGCCTGACATGCTACATTTTAATTGTTCATCAGTTTGATTTTTTTCCTTTTTCTTTCTTTTTTTGGAATTTTTAAAAGTTCATTGCTTAGGAATATTGCTTAGGAATATCCTCACAACTAAGAGTGAATAATTCCCAGTATTCTGCCCACTGTGGAGAAAATGTGTGTTTCTATACAGTTTTCACTCAGTAACTGCACAGTCAAAGTGTTTCAGGAAATTGTTCCTAACAGAAATATATATGGGCATTTCCCCTCCAAGACTGCTGGCTTTGTGTAAGCAACAGAAATCTTGCACACAGACAAAGAAGTGTGGCTAGCTTTTTATGGGTGCAAGACTCCTGCCTTTTAAAAAAAAAACATACATGGGATACAGTATTTTTTGCATAAAAGAAACCACATGTATTTCTGAGTAGAATAATATCACACTTCAGGATGTCTGAATAGTAGGTGAAAATTGCAAAAAATTCCCATCACCTGAGTGCTGGGAAACACTGATTTCAGTTAGGAAACTAACATTATTTCCACCTTACTCTTTCTACTCCCTATTATTTTTTTTCCAGGAAGCAGCAGTAAGGTGTCATTTTCTCCAAGCCAAAAAGAAATTATTAATCAATTAAAAAACCAGAAAACCTCACCTTTCAGGAGAAAATAATCACTTCCATAGAGACGGACTAGAAGAAGCTTCTATCTACAAGCTGGGCTTTGGAAAAAATAATTGCCCATGTCTTGCTCCTACTTCCTAGGGGGGAAATAAGAAGAGAGAGAAATGGAGGAAAGAAGAGTTCCTTTCTCTTTGTTTTCGTTGGGTTTTTGCAAGAAACTGCAGCAAGTCATGGATGTGCATTTTGCAAGAGGAACCATAAAGTGAAACTCTCTCTTTCCTCCATTTCTCAGTTCTAGTCCAATTTTAGCAGTAAGCAGTACTGTGGCATGCCTTCAGCTTTTTTCAGTAGCCCCTCCTGAGAGCCCCCTCAAATCATATTTTTTCTTCTCAAAGAATGAGGTGGGGGTGGCTTCTGCTTTTTTTCCTCAAGGCCTTACTTCTGCCTCTTGCAAAATCCCAAATGGAAAGGAAAATAAACAAAACTTTTTAATTTTGTCCTCCCCCTCACCCCATGCAGAGGCAGCAGCAATGATGAATCAGTGGTGCTTTCTTCAGAGAACTGCAGAAGAACACTTAACTCCCCTCTTCTCTACAGAGAGGAAGGGAAAAGTAGTTACTCTCACTTCTGTTGGAAGAAGCAGTGGTGAGATGCTGCTTTAAAAAGTCCAGAAAGGGGGCAATTCTCCTATTCCTGAACACATGTAACCTGGGGTTTTGGGAGGGAACAGATCATTGGTGATAGATATCACATATTTCCTCACTAAGCCAAGCCAAAATTTGCTCCGCAGTCAAAAAAATAATACTTATCTTCATTTTGATAGATAGTCAACATATATATAACAGAGGCACATTTTCTTATTTTAACACAAATCTGGATGATACTTATGAATTAACAATATAAAACAAGACCTTTGTATGACATATGCTTCACTCACCTTTGCAGGAGTATGTATCCAAATAGCAGGGTTGAAAAGGATATGATCACATAATTGTTTTAGTAATGGTGCTCCATGCGAGAGTCCATCCAAATACTTTGCAAACGACAAAAACTGTTCCAGCACAGCTCTTGTTATATGAACTCTGGATGACTGAACAAATTAATATACATCATGTTATTTTGCTAGATATTTATTTTGCTAGATATTTATCTCTATACGCTCTGCCAAAAGGCCTTACAACAAAAGGCCTTATACATATTTTAACAACATTAAGCAAGATAGTTGCACAAATGCATGCATGTTTCTCAAATTAAATTATATTTGTTATAGATCCTCACAGAAAGAGTCGTTACTTCACCAGTCATTTTAAAACATGTGTACCACTTGATTCCTTATTTTATTTATGTACACATCATGTTTTGCTGATGCCTATCAATCAACGTTCACAAGGCAATCTGCAACTTCATTTAAACACAAGGCATCATAGAAAAGAAACAATAATCTGCTAAAACACATGAAATGCAGAATCAAATTGATTTAAGAGCAAGGTACAATAAACACCATTAAACTTCCATGCACCACAGAAGGACTCTTCTGAATATGAACCTTCTACCCAGGTTTTCCTGAACCTAGTAACCTTCAGAATCCTTGGACTGAAACTCCCATCATCTCAGCCAGCATGACTATTGATTAAATTAAGAAATACTGTGAAAGAGATAAAAGAGTATTTCCTTAAAAAATGTTCACGAGAAACTGCCCACAAAATATATCTGAAAACAGAAAGGTATCTACTGAAATCCTAGAATCCTTTTTTTTTCTATCTTTTGAGATTTTACACACCTTCATGTTGCTTCCTCATAACTTCAGGAAAAAAGTAGCATCATTAAACATGAGAATATGAAAGAAACATGCTAAACAAGAACAGCATGTTGGACCAGACCAGTTGCTACAATGGTCACTTAGCTGCCTATGGGACTAAATCTCTTTAATGCAGGAGAAAATATCTTGCTATATTGCAAAGGAAAAAAAATTGTGATTGTTGTGTTCTTGCACACACAAATGAGATGAGTATTTACATCTCCACCTCCAAAATTAGTGACAGAATTGCAAAACTTTTTAAAAAATTTGTAAGCAGCTTTGAATTGTTGTTGTTTTTGTCATCATCATTAATAATAACAATGAAAACATGAGGAGGAGGAAGAGTGTTATTTTTAACTTATTTCTATCCCACCCCATATAAGTGGATCTCAAGCTGGGGGTCAATATATAAATTCACCTTAAAACACTTCAAAACCTGTAAACTGACAGAGAAGACCAAATCATGACCTCAGTAAGCCCCGTGTATTTAACTGAACTAGATTTTAGCTTGGTGTTGAAAATTCGTCCCACACTGCCCGCGTGAACACGGGTGGCGGGGGGACGGCCTTTGCCGCCCTCCCACAAGAAGAGATCGCACAGGGGGAGGCGGGGCAGGGCAGAGCTATTTAAGGCCGCCCCACCCTTCCCTCTGCCTCTCTTTCGAAACAGGCGACCCACCCTCCCTCCCGATGGTTTCAGTGTAAGATAGCTGGTCGCTTTGGGGCTGGGTAGGAATTTTTTCCTCCCTGTTGGGGGGGTTTTCACCTACCCTACACTGCGCCTAGGGCAGGGTAATTGGCTTCACAGGGTGGTGTCTTAATTTGGTATTAATTAGGCCTCCACTGCCATGCATATAGTCATCTAGGCCGACATGGGGGGGTCTTAAGGTTCTGCGTGTACCTATGGCCCCCCTTTTTGGGGGTGTAGGATAAATCCTATCCTTGAGGAGGGCCCTGGGCTCACCCCACTTGCTGCGCGGCGGGAGGTGGGCCTTGGGGCTCACCTTCCAGACAAGGGCTGGCCAAAAGTCATCATGCAACTTCAGCGGTTGGCTTTGAGGCCCGGTATCTCACTCAACGGGCTAGGGGAGATGGTCGGGAGCTGCCTCTTGCCCTAGTCCAAAGATGCTGTTGATCCCCCCTTTCTCCTCAGGTCAAAAGTTCAAGTTCAAGTTCATGTAAGTTCAAGTTTAAGTTCAAGTTTAAGTTCACCCCTTTATGTTAATTAGGCATATTAATAAATTGCCCTAGTTCAACCCAAGCTCTTTCTGCGATCTCGTTATTTCGTGGGTTGGGCGGCAAAAGGGCAATGCCAGTATCAACTGAGCCTCAAAAGATAGGGTATTCCAGAATAAGAGCAGCAGAGATGAGAAAGTACTCTTTTAAGTAGACTGCCACAAATAATGGTGCACAGATCTTAAGGACAAGACAGGTAGTTAGACCAGGAGAGATGCCCATTCAAATATCTACATCCCAAACTATTTAGAGCTCTGAAAGCTATCATTACCATCTTGAATTCAGGTTAGAAATATTAGTGCCAATGCAATTCTTTTAAAACCAATATCTTATGGTTTTCACATGAAGTTTCTGTCAGCAGTCTAGTTACTGTCTGTTCAGCATTTTCAAGGAAAATCTTTGTTGTTGCTCTTGCATGCCTTTAAGTCATTTCTGACCCTATGGCAACCCTAAAGTGACCTTATCATGGAGTTTTCTTTGCAGAACTTGTTCAGAGGGAGTTTGCCATTGCCTTCCTTTGAGAGGTGTGACTTGCCCAAGGTCACCCAGTAGGTTTTCATAGCCCAGGGGAAATTTGAAACTTGGTGTCCCAGTGTCCAACATTCAAACCACTATCCCTAACTGATCTCTAAGGCAAACCTAATATATTGTAGTAATCTAAATGGAAAGTTACCAATGTATGAACTACTGTGGCCATACTGCCCCTGTATGGAATTGTCATGGTAACTATGAGCCTAGGAACTCAACATACTGATGCCATCCAGTTCCCAATCATTATCATTCAGTGTTTTAATACAGATGTTAAACAGATGGTGCACTAGATACCTGATGAGGGCCTTGGTGTTGAAATTGCTGGGGAGGCAAATGATTTTGTGCCCAAAGTACTTGGAAAATTCTTTACAGTAGGTCTGTGAAAATGCCAATGTGGTATTTGTTAGGGCAAATGACAGCAAGCCATATACCACTTGGAAAAGCTCCACCAGGCAGCTGCTTAAGTTCACAATCCAATAGGCAGAGTAGGCCTTACGGTAGACACAAGGATGTGCTTCTCACACATTTGGGCACCTTCAAATGACTGCAATACCAAATTTAATCTAGCCAGCTGTTACCACAGTTATGATATGTCTGGTGAGAGCACTAGATATCTCTTGATATCAAATAATTTGGCCTCTATTTGACCTTTCTCTGCCACCCTACTCCACGTGTTTGCAAGGGCCACCGGACAAGCACGTAATATGCGCGGCCGTTAATGGTTGTACATTCCAAATCTCATTCAGGCAGGCAACTTAATGCCTCTCCAATGCTTTAGGGACCACTCCTTCTTGCAAACCAGACTTGCTCAGCGCGACTTTACACAAAGACGCCCGGCCGAGTGCCGAGCCATTCCTTTATGTTGGGCCATTTGCATACTGGCCATACTTTTGTCATCCAGTGCTAAGCTCATCATGTAAAACCTGACCTTTTCCAACGCCTTTGTTCCACTCTAAATTTCCTTTGTTCTCACCGAGCATGGCATGGCCTGTAGGTAAAATCCACCCTATAAAAGGTCCCCAATTCCGAGCCCTCCTCGGAATACTCAGGAACACTCCGGACCGCTATCCTGCCTTGCTGTCGGTTTGTCCAGTGAGTCATCCCCTCAGCGAACCACGCTGAGCTTCCTCCCCTCAACCTCCTCTTCTCTCCAGGACTACGTGAACAGGTGTCGTATTACCCATTCCCCAAAACTCTCCATTTCTATTTCTCAGTTAGTTAGTGTATGTCATGTCTTTTGTGTTGTTTGTTCTCAATAAAACTATTATTTGTTGCTTTAGAACTTGTCTAACCGCTCTCTGACCTGACGCTGTAGACATAGGGTAGAAGATCCCAGCTAAAGTTACCCTGCCTCTTGGTAGCTTGAGAGATTGCTCGAGTCTAATTTCCCCCATCTTGAGTTTTAATTTGGTAATTTGGGCACCCCTCCCGGGACCCCCAACATACAGGGTAACACAGCAACCAGCCCATTTCTTCAACTGACGCTCCAAAGCAAACCATTGATTTACTTAGCCCAAAGTCTCAACAGGATATTATGTTGTTAACTATAATGCTAAGTCAGCCCAGAAAAGTTATCAGTTCTAGGTACTTGATATTTAAATTGAATAAAATGGTCAATTATTTTGGAATATTATCACCATACCACCGCTAATATTATTACCACTTACCTTTTCAAGGAGGTAGCCAATAACTAGGAATCCTTTTCCACCCAGCATTTGCTCTTGCATGGCTACTGAACTCTTAAGAAGTTCCACCAGGAAAGCCAAGAGAGTAGCACTGCATATAAAGTATGAACACTGGTTAGATTGAAAATGTTCTGGAACTAGATTTTAATACTATAATTCTAAAAGCAGAAAGCACTTCAGAACAATTATTCTAAAGCCAAACTGGGAGGGAACCCTGACATTCTTCTGATCACTGACATATTTCAGTTATGCTCAAAATATGGAGTCCATCTTAGACAACAAGCTTAATTATTAAGGCTTCTTTAGCTGTCATTCAAATGTTATGCTTAATTAGGGTTGAAAAGACTACACTTAAATGTATCATTTACTAGGACATCCAAACAATGAAGTTCTTAAATTTAACCTGAAATGTAAATAATTTTCTAGGTTATTACCACTATTATCTTTTTACAGGTGCAGAATCAGCCCATATGGTATAGAAATCACAAAGAAAATCACTACTTCCTCATGGATGAAGAACAGTTTGGCTTATGTGTGCAAGACAATGCTGTGTAATCATAACAACAGTACTAAAGCAATTTTCATTTAAGGTTCAAGATTTGCATAAGATTAACAATCTGACAAATCAAATCAATCAGGGATTGTCTGTCACGATACAAGTAATCTCACATCACTATAATGGCCAAACTGTGTTCTACGTTCTCCTCCCACTAGGAATTCCAATTCCAGTTCCTAGTTCTGGCAAATCATCATTTAATGCTATATCTAAACTGGTCCCTGCAAAAGCATGCAACTATTCTTTTCTAAAGGTGAATTTAATTTTCTAGGTTTAACTTCCAGTAATCCAGCAAAAATTGGTGTCAAATGATTCCAAAATTGCCCAAAGAATCTGAATCAGACTGAACATACTTACCAATTACTGTACAAGTCAGAAGATATCCCTTTTTATTAGGATCGCCAGATTAAAAACTGGAGCTGGCTCCTACACCTTCAATAACTGTATAAAAGAGGGAAATTCAGCATGTATTGCTCGTCATGCAACCAAGTAACAAGGAATACCTGTTGAAATTCCCTCTTCCACACAGCAATTAAAGGTACAGAAGTCTGTCTCCAGTTTTCAATTTGGTGACACTAATCAAAAAGAGTATCTCCTGGCATGTCTAATAACTGACAAGTATGTTTAGCCTGACTCAGGTTTAATCTTGGAATCAACTTATTTGGTCCTTATTGTGGCTAGATTGCCTTGCATTATGCCCCTTTAAGGAAGAAAGGGATGGTTCCCCTTAGTACTAGTATATATTCCCTTCTCAACAATAATTTGATCTATGTGGTCATGCCAAACTCATTCCATGAGATAATCTTAATTGGAAGACAATACTTTTTATACAAAAATGGCGTGTGACATTTATATTTTTGATCAACTGATAGGTCTAATCAAGAATTCTTGATATTCTCAATACTATACTACACACTAATTATCCTTGAGTTCGTTATTATGTGGGTATCTATACACGGATCATCCGAATGTCCCAGACACCTCTGCTGTGTTGGAAATATTAATCATATCCTCACAGAAACTGAAATCAATGTGTATCTAGTTTATATATGTTTGTTGGAAACCACTAAATTTAGCGTTAATGAAATTAACAAAGACTTAGATCACATCGTGCAAATCAACCAGCAGAAAACTGCCCTGGCTTCAACTTACAAAATCAGTTTAGACTTAAGACTACACTGTGTGTAAATATCAAGTTGATATTTTCAGGTATACTGAAAACCATGATTCCTTTTTAGCAAAAAAAAAGTCTACTTCAACTATATATTGGTAATGTAATTCAAATAATGCTTCCTTGTGGGATATTATGTGAATGTGCTCAGTAACCACTCCTTTCTGGTTGGAAGTATTACAGATTGATTTTGTATTAGAAAAAATATTGTCACTTGTATTTTTAAATTGTATTCCCGCAAACTGGAATCTGACTGATGACTGAAGTGGTTGAACTCTGTGTTTTTTTACTATGCTGCACTGTGGAATATAAACATTCACCATTCATGTCTTATTTCTTTAGCTACAAATGAACAGATACAAAGTTCAACAAATGTGTTTTTGGACATATACTGTAGTCACCTGATACTGATGTATATATCTAGCCCACATTCATATCCTATATACCTCCACCCTTTTTCTTCTTCTACTCCCCATTTCTTTGCATTTATATTTTAAAAATTCAATTAAAAAAAAACCAGTCTGTCTTCCAAATCAGAAAGTACTATTTAAAGAGGGATTACAATTCTGTTGCAGAGAAAAGTGCAATTTTTGCAAATCATAATGATTTAGTTCAGATATGGTAGCAAACTACAATACAAGGGGGACAAACAGTCAAATATTGTTTGACTATAATGTATGAGAGAAGCTTATGTACATATTTGGAACAAAACTAACAGAAAGATCTTTACAATTTAAAAGGACTTGAATTTAGGGTAATTCAAAATATCACCCACAAAGAAGTCTCATGGCTTGACTAATATGAGGAAACAGTAACACAGAAGGTCGTTGAATGGTTCTAAATGAAACAAAATGAATAAATAAATACAGTGAGCCCTCCACATTTGCTAGGGTTAGGACCCCTGCAAAAGTGGAAAAATTGTGAACATCAAAAAGTGTATGTATGTCTGTGGGAAGGCTGAGGCATGGCAGACAGAATGGACACCCAAGGTACAAACCAGGTCAGAGAAAGCTGAGGGAAAGGGTATGGCATGATATGGTGGCCCTATCTTTACTCTTTCTCTCTCTCTCTCCCATCTTACTCCTTGAAGGGAGGGTGGCATCAGGAGAGAGTCTGCAGTGCTGAGAGACTGGGCTGTGCGCCACCCATAGCTGGGCAGGCAGCTGCTGGTGGAGGAGGAGGATGGTGACCAGGAAGGGTTTTTTAAAGTGTTACATGGCCTGATTGGAGACACTGAAAGACAGGGTTCCTCTAGAAAAGAAGTGCCTGTATTAATATATTTTTAAAAACCCAAAGTATTACAGGAAATAAGTTTTCTGCATCTAAAAAAGGAATCGTGTGATCAATGTAATTCACTCAATATTGAGTCTTTTGCTCTGAAGCTACACAAAGTACATAGAGTAGTTACAAAAAATGGGCAATTAAAACACAAAATTATATACTGAGCTTTAGAAAATGTAAAAGCCGTAAATGTAGTACAGGAGAAATGCCAGTTTTCACTGCAAATTCCAACAATCCTATTTATTAAGAAGAGATATACTAGCAAACACTTGCTTTACACAAACAAATGTACAAAGTCAGCTCTATGCCCTATCAGCACTGAAGTTCAATGCAAATAGTTTCAATCCAACAGATGTCTGAGGAGATAAGGTAAGAAGGGAGAAAGATAAATGTAAGATAACGTCAGAAGGAAGATACTGCATCAGACTTCCCCACTACATCTATTTATTGTTTAAAAACAATGCAAATATTCTCAATACAACAGGTGTCCAACAAGGGAAAGAAAGAATGCAAAAGATGCCAGTACTGTGCCAGACTTCTCCAACATATTCATTTGTTTTGTTCAAACAACAAGACACTTATTGTCCAGTACAAACCTTAAACACACCCCTACACTAAAAAATACCCCATTTCCCCATTCTTTGTGTAATGCTAGCGTAACTGGACTAAGAATGAGATTAGATTTAATAAATATTGTGAAGAAAACACAATCTTAGGCCATTTCCACACGACGTCACTATCCCACAATAACAGCAGGTTGTTTCCAGTCCAGGAATCATGCTACCATACAACATCATCACTATCCAGCTGCTATCCCATCCCCAGGCATTGCAAATCTGCCTTATACTATTTGCAGAAAAAAATCTGTTAAGAGCCTCCTTTAGTGCTTCAATCCCATCAGCCAGCTCAGTGCAGTACTGTAATAGGGCTTAATAGCGCTTCCTGTCCTCCTGGATCCAGGAGTGGGCAAAGTGTGGGCACGCCCAGCTTGTACCTCCCTCAGCTACTCTCATGGTGTGGTTAACTTCAAAGTCTATCACCTCTACCTGTTTATTTTAAATTTCTCCTTCAAGTTAAAACTTTTTATTTTTTTTAATATATTTTTAAGCATTATAAGTGCAAAAGTGCAATAGTACACTGGTATGTCACGCCATTACAATACTGCTGCACTAATACAGCTTCCAAGAAAAACAAAAACAAAACAAAAAACCCAACCAATTGGAGCAGTGGGGCAGGGTGAAGGCGGAGCAATGGAGAGCCAAGGATGCTGTAGTGATGAAGGAATGCTGGTGGCAATACCGCTACTTATTCACTTCAGGTAAAAGGGTGCAGAAGAGAGAGTTTCTAAGCTGCCACCATCATGCAAATGGCAATGCTGGGACTGTAACAAAAGAATGTGCTAATGGTGTATGGTGCTGAAAGGGCCTTAGAAGTTAAATGTATTATGTTAACAAATCATCTTCTTCTCAGGTTGGATCTAGAGGTTCTTGGCGTAAGTGGAAAGGTACTGTTGTTGTCGACAGGCACCTGCTTACGAGGTCTATCATCCCTCCCCTCCCTACGGAGCCTGACACTCTTCTCAAGGGTCATCTTTTGAGGAAAAACTGTTGGCTAAAAAACTGTGTTCCATGAGCAGAATATTCCCTGTGGTCACAATGTTAAGAAGAATACAGAATAATGAACACAGAATCTTCTGGTTAAAAAATTCTCTCTACACTAAAATGGGACAAACCAAACTACAGTAGTATTTTGAATCATAAAAGATCATATTATATCATATTCATATTTGTCATTATGACATCTTCCAGAACAATCTCTTCTGCAATGCCTAGGTCACATAAAACAACATCATCAAATTCCATGATCAAAATGTGATTTGATAATGTTATAAATTGAACTGGACTAGTGATACAGATTCATAGGCCAGAATCCTATCAGGGTATTATGAGAGCCTAATTCTTGTTTATTCAAATATGAAAACATATTTAAAAATCCTGCAGCACCTTTGAGACTAACTGAGCAAAAAAATTCTAACATAAGCATTCATGATGTCAGTCCATTTCGCATACTGAAGCCTCTTTGGACAGACATATATACCAATGTGTGGGAGTAGGATGGGGAGTGTGAATTGTAATATAGATGCAGAACATATGAGTATGATGATGGGGTGACATGTTAACTCTCAAGGATGGCTGTAAAGGGACAAAGTTAGAGTTAAAGGGACAAAGCTGGGAGACAGGTTTTACATACAAGCCAAGACGAGCAGGTAAGCATATGAATACTTACTGGCTCTATGAAAATTTCTATGAATGAAAACTCTTGGTCCAGTGTAGTGATATTGGTAAAAGAGCAGTTAAGTGTTGCAATAAAGCAATCATGAGAACTCCACTTTGCAACTGGAATATATATATTAATATGTACAGTGGGCCAAGATAATATTGTCTCCATCAAACCACTGACACTGGACTTAAATTTGTAGATATATCTTAACTTAGTTGCTTCTCTTTTAAAGCTTCTTTTGTTTCTGTTTTCATTTCTTTTATGATGATGTTGACGATGATGACAACGATGATTTGTTCAAGGACTTCTGCTCAAGGTCCAAAAAGAATATCCAGAGAGGCTCCACTCTGCATTTCTGATCAAGTGGACTGGAATCTATGAATGCTTGTGCTCTTTTACTCTCTAAGGTGCTATGGGATTCTTTCATATCTCTTTATGCTAAAATAAACTAACACAGCTACATCTTTGCATACTGTTGTTGCTGTTGTGTGCCTTCAAATCATTTCTGATTTGTCGCACCCTTAAGGCAAACCTATCATAGGGTTTTCTGGGAGCTGAGAGCATATGATGTACCCAAGGTCACCCAGAGGCTTTCCACGGCCAAGCAGGGAACTGAACTCTGGTTTCCAGGGCCATAGTCCAATGCTCAGACCACTACTCCATGCTGGCTCTCTCTTTGCATACTACCATTCTGACAGTTGTGTCTTTTACACACTTGCTGAAACATGCACAAGTGGCTTCACATTCACAACAGGCTGACTAAAAGGCTGGTCAATGTGCAAGCAGAAGTCCAAGCCACCTTTCATGACCACCACTGCCACTGAACAGCTGCTGGAATGACCACTAGCATGTCATAACTGCCTTACAATTACAGTCATTTCTATATGTACACCAAAGAAGCTTTGTATTCCACCTCACTAAACAGGATCTCACCGTTTTTTAAAATATCATTTCTTTTACAGTCCACTCTGTGACATTAGAGCGTTTATATATTTACCACATACTCTACCAGATACATGGAATGGGAAGTTGTGTACAATTCAATTAGAGGGTCAGCTCTACAACCACTGTTACCAACAGAACTAAAGTTAGAAATGATGAGTCTAGCGATAAAAGTAGACATAATTGGTCTATCTTAAGTATGACAAAGTCTATAGCCATACCATTAACTAGTAAGACTACAACAGTAATTTATAATCTGCTTAATCAATTTATACTTTTGCTTCTAATAAAATCTTGTACCAATTAACCTGCTATTACACCATTTAGTGATCATAAACAATAAAAGTAGATAGATATATCCACAGTGAGTGCACCTGATTCCTTATTTCTAAGTAACAGTGAATTCTGTTTGTTAATTATGGATTGTATGAAACATTACAAGTTGTATTAGAAAATAAGAAAGAAATATTCTTTATATATAACTTCCACAACAGTATAACAGTATAACAGCACACCTTAACACATAAAAATCATCTAAAATTCTTTTTAAACTTAAAACCTTTGAATGAAACAACAAAAAAAATCATATTTGACTTCGGCTGTAAATACTAATGAATTAGTATTTTGTAATAAATTTATACACTGCTTACTCAATCTATAATACCATCTTGTTCATTGAATCTATCTATGATTACTATTGCATAAACATTGTTTTACTGTGGGGAACATTAATTTACATGTTTCTTAACAGGGCAACATAAACAACAAGGAAGAAAGCAGGGAAGAGATAACACTGTACTTAAAAAGTTTACAGTCAACATTTTGTCAGGGGGGAAACAGCTATACAAATTATGGTTATACATAAAACAGCTTCATTTCAATTGGGGATTAAAACAATGTGCTCTGCAAAACACGGTTTTGGGGACAGTGCTGCAGCACCATATATTATGCAAAAACTATATACCTAGCATGATTTTTCCCCCTGAAATCTTTGATGTATTTATTCAAAAACTCAGAATAAATGATCCTACTTTTGGTATGTGCCCATAAAAGGCTCTTCAACAGGAAACTCCCTCTTAACACACCACCACATTAGGAATTCAAAATGCAATTAACGATTCTTTATCTAGGATTCATAAGAAGCTGCCTTGTACTACTAATTCCCTACAGATTATTTAGAGGCTGTAGGCCACTTCCAGCATGTCCATACTACAACTATTTCTCACGATGCTAAGTACATTAAAGATATGTTTGTAATAGATAATTTAAAAAATTAAAAGCTAAAGGAAGTTTAATATTCTACCAACAATTTTCCAAAATTTCTTCTCTAATTCACATGACCATCACATATAAAAACAGAAACCCTTACATAAAATGCTTCCTGTAGTTCAGAGCTGCCTACTCTGACTCTGCAGAATTTCTTTTATATTTATTTATGTATCTATTTATTTATTTTAACTACATTTTTTGGAAAAGCTCATCCTGACATTACTTAGTCTCAGTAGATTGCTTCTGTATATTTTCAGTTATATCACATAGGCATTTGCACTCTAGACCTATATCTCTTATCATAGTCTTTACATTGATAAAATTTCAAAGTAGCATATCCCTGGGATGCAAGAGAATGGGACCTTTTACCTGCAAAATATTTACTCAGTCAACGTGTCCTAATGCCTCACTGATCAATCAATCTGATCAGAATTCAATCAGATCCACACATCTACATGCTGATGTTGCACCAAAATTAAAATCTGCTTATTTATAAGTATCTGCAGACAACCCTCTTCTAAAGGAACTCCCAGATGTCTGCCATGTTAATATATAAAATTTATAAAAGTCACTGTTAAACAAAGGTGAAGTAACATTTGAGAGTAAGTCATCTTCCAAGATGAACATTAAATTCTGTTTGGAAGGAAAAAAAACTTACCAGAAACTAAACTGCATCGGACTGTTGCAGGGTTCACATTAAACTTGCAAAATTCTGTGCACTGCCATAAAAATTTCTCTCCATTCTTGCCTATTTTCAACTCCCCTAGATACAAAGGCAAATATAAAGGATACTTCAGCCCATTCCTATATCTCCTCTATACCACACCCCACCTAATACACAATAGTTTGTTTGTAAATTATGGTAACATACAAATAATACAATGGCCAGTGCACAAGTTCATCAGTAGTAGTGACAGATGAACTACCCATTTTCCATCCATGGACAACTGGGACAGCAATTAGTTAGGTTTTCCAAGCTTGTAGAGAATTCTCAGAAAAGCTGGAATCCCTTTTCAGTGCACTATTAAGTAAACTTACCCTTGTGAAAGGAGGAACCCAGCAGCACAAAGGACTGCTGACAATAGGAGAGACCTTGCAGGACTCACCTGGATCTGGATATCCCTGACTATGCTCAGTACAGTTTACGTCCCAAGCATAAGGCCTAGAATTTTTCCTTTGTCACTAGCAAGTCCCTCCTGACTCTAGTCTTCACCACTGTAAATGTGTATTTTCCTGAAGAAGCTGAAAACTGGTAGGGATAATTACCTACAGTTAACCATTATAAGTTAAGCCTGAATCACCGAATGAAGTTTGAACTTCAAGCTGTTTCTGGTGTTAGCTTCATTTCCCCACCAAGCTAAAACATGGCTCTTTATTAAAGACTTCTAATTACAGCTCTAACAGTTTGATGGTATAGTTTATGGAGTTGTTTAAAAGCTTTTTAAAAATGATAATTCTTTCCCAACATTCTACATCAGCTACTTAGCTACACACGCATAACTAACATCTTCTAGCCCAACTGCCCTCTCAAGCCTCCCTTAACAGCCAGCAGCTATATCAGCTGAAGGGAATATGTTCAGTTGCCTATCAGGGTGCAAGTAGGATCATGTTTCCAGCCCCCTCCCACTAGCTAATGAGGCTGCCACAGGGAATTGCAGGAGGGGTCAGGCTTTTGATTGACCCAGTCACACTCGCTGGTGGAAGGGGCAGGCAATGTAATCCTCTTTGTGCCCCAATCAGCAGGTAAACAGATCTTTTTTGCCCTATGTAGCTGCTGGCTGTTAACATGAGATGGGAAAAATTAGGTAGTCTTATAGTTAAACTACATAGTCTTACTGAATATGGAGCAATTATAAAGCCATAGCTCTAAGTTACAAATCCGTAACGGCAATATAGAATGCCAGTCACTGTTTTTAGCTGTATTTTGTTTTAATTTGTTGTGATGTAACTTGGATCCCATACTGGGAACGAAGATGGATAGGAAATAAATAAGCAATACATAATTGAATCTTCTTTTCAAATGTACTCCTGTAATGTGACATATGTGTGTCAAGTCACTTGTCTAGGCAAAACTACTGAGACAATATTGTGAGGATTTGATCAACTGAGTAGACACCAAACAAATTTCCCAAATATTTCTTAGGAAAATAACCTGTATTATATAACAAAGTATCAACTGATTTCTTATGACTTGAAGGGATATTGTTAATGGATGGACATTCCCCTAACCAAGAGTACTGTAGTGGTTAAACATTCAAACAGTGTTAATATTTTCTGCAAGCATATATTCAATCATGTCAGAATTTGGTACCAACTTATTAGACTAGAATAAATAAAACAAGAGTAGTTGTCAAAACTTTATAATACACATTTCCAAGCTTTCTGTAAACCAAAGGATTAAGTCCCAACATTAAGAATGAGGAATACTTTTTCACATAACCAATTATATGATCCTCCTTATATTTTAGAGAGTGACTTATACTAGAAATGAGAGGAAAAATAATTTTAAGAAATGGAAACTTGCATTTCTTAAAGCAGGAAGTATGATAAAAGCAGTATTAATTCCTTTTTAAAGCAGTGTTTCTCCAATGAATACTAATTTACTACGTTTTTTTAAGGGGAGGCCATTAATAGACAAAGTTAATTGAACAATGCCTTTGAGTTTATCAAAATACAAGTAAACTATACACTGCTATTTATAGCTCCTAGATTTCTTGTACATACTTACACAATATATTTCCTGAAAAAATGACTTCCATTCGGCAAACTTACAAAAACAATCACAATGGCAGAGTTGTGCTGGCTTGTATCATTTTCAAAATTACCGCAGATGACAAATTCACTATCTCCATCATGCAACACCTCCCACATTATTAAAACATTGATCCTGTGCCACCTCCCTCTGCACAATAGGACCACACAGTGGCAGAGGTGACTGAGAACTCTTCGGCTATGATCCTACAGTTGGATGCACAATGACACTTTCATCCAATGAGATGCCTGGAGGACACTCAGAAGTTCTGGAGAATTCCTTATTGTTGTGTTATTTTTTTCCTAAAATTAGTTCTTCATTGCTCAGTTGTGCCCTCTGAAAACCTCAGAACAGGAATAGGCAACACATGCCCCATACTTTTGTTGTTGTTGTTGCCGCCACATCACTGTAACAGCAAAAAAGCATCAAGCGTGTAAGTGTGGCACCTTGGCCCTTTTCACACCTTACCTCGTTGCGGCAGTGGGGAGCGGCGCTCACGCGAGCAGCCACTCACGCAAGCTGCTCACGACAGCCCTTTTTGCCTCCCACATCACCTTCCTTTTAGCGCAACCGTGGCACACGCGCCCCGCCCCTTCCTTCCGCAGCGCAGTCTGGGAGCTGTAAGCTGCACGGGGGGAAGGAAGCGCGACCGCCCCTGCTCGCCGAAGCACCGCACACAGGTAAGTGCACAAGGGCGCTGCGAGCACTGCGCGAGCGCGCAGTATTTTCGGCTTAAAGCCGAAAATCAAAAATGCATGGGTGCCCCGCTTTAGCCTCATGAGCATCGCACGAGTGGGAGTGCGTCATATGGAGCAACGCTCCAACTCACGCGATGCTCAAGGGGCGTTCGCACACAAAAAAGCATGCAAAAAGGGCCCTTGTTTTCAAGCAAGCTAAAAGAAGTGCTGATTTTACCATCACTACATGAAAATTTAGGTAGCATAGGAAGACCCCCCCCAAGATACTCCACTGAATCCAATGCAGCTTTCCCCCACGTAGACATTGCTCACATGTTTTAACGTTTATTTAAAAGTTGTTTTCAAAATCAGATGATCTTAAAGTACTGGTTCACCATGCTGGTATGTAGAAACAGGCTTACAAAAACATGCTGACCGATTTCCAGATCTCTTGGCCCGAATCCCACCCCTAATCCTGACTTACCAGGCAGCAGCCACTGCAAGCAAGTGGAGTTTGTTCTCTTGTTGACCGGGTCACAGCAGCCTGACATTTCCATCCACTCCAAACAAAGATCTCTAATGCAAAATTCAGAAACTGGATCCTTGTAGCAATTTTTTCTCACATGGGAGATCACTGGCTGGAGGAATGTGGAAACATCAGTCTGATCGACAGGAAAAGAGACTCCCACTGGTCACAACAACTGCTGCCTCGTAAGTCAGTTCTGAGCTATTTTTACGATCCTGCATATTCCCTACACTATTGAATACGTAGGGATAGTGAAGATAAATCAGTTATGAATGCATATCTCTAGGTTATGCATTTATAACTGCATACATGAAATTCCAGCTTCTTCGGTTATTGTATCTTATCTTTATATCTCTATATAACACACACTTAAATTATTTTTATGTTTCTCTGGAATGAGATTGCTGCTCTGGAATTAGATGATGGGATAGTACTGGATTCAAATGTGGAAAACAATATTTCAAATCCACACCCAGTTGGGTGGCCTTGGTGAGCTCACTGGTTCAAGATCTACCTCATCTTAGTGTTGAGGATGAACAGAATACTCGAAAATCTAGCCAGAAAGAAAAGTGAAATATAAAATGTAAGAGGCAGCAATGTTATTAGAAGAGGCAGATACCTTGATCTAAATCCTCTTTATCTTCAGATACTGACTTTAGGCCAAACCGGACAAGCTCAATCGAGAGGTCTGTTGTCTTCCTGGGCCCAGGATCAACCACATAACGGAGAGGCTAACCAGGCTGGTCAAACCCACTGACCATAAGCCCCTCATTTTGGTTCATGTCGGAACCAATGACACTGCGAGGAGCAGCTTTTACCACATCGCAAAGGACTACGAGCTTATGGGGACAAAGCTTAAGGACCTTGGTGCGCAGGTGGTCATTTCGTCTCTCCTCCCTGTTCAAGGATATGACGCACGTAGGGAAAGGGCAATAGCAGAGGTCAACAATTGGCTCTGCATGTGGTGCCGCTGGCAATGGTCTGGGTTTTTGGAACATGGCCTGAATTTCCATGAACGTGGACTTCTGGCGAGAGATGGGCTGCACCTCATGAAACTTGGCAGGAATGTTTTTGCAAACAGTCTTGCAAGGAGGACTAAGAGGTCTTTAAACTAAGTTCCACTGGGGAGGAAGACAATATTATTCAGGGCAAGGACTCGATGAGTGCAGGGGGAAAAGGCCCAAATGATACTGGACAGGTAGTACAAGCGGCCAATGGTGGGAGGAGTAGAAACAATAGTACAGGATTTGCAGGAAGGGCCCGGGGACTTAAGTGTCTCTACACTAATGCACGGAGTATGGGGAACAAGCAGGATGAACTTGAACTCCTAGTACAACAAAATAAATATGATTTGATAGGCATCACTGAGACCTGGTGGGATGAGTCTCATGATTGGAATATAGGAATAGAGGGGTATAGCCTATTTTGTAAAAATAGACCAAACAAGAAAGGAGGAGGAGTAGCCGTGTATGTCAAGGATGTTTTCACCTGTGAAGAGATCCAGGACTTAAACCCGGAAAGTCAGTTTGAGAGCATTTGGGTAAGAATTAAGGCAGCGAGAAACAATAGGGATATTCTGGTGGGGGTTTACTACAGACCTCCAACCCAGGCTGAGAACTTTGATGACGCCTTCCTCAACCAAATGACTGCACATTCAAAGAGGAGAGATACAGTAATTATAGGAGATTTCAATTACCCAGATATATGCTGGCAGTCAAACTCGGCCAAGACAGCAAGGTCCAGCAAGTTTTTTGCTTGTCCTGCAGACAACTTCATGGTCCAGAAGGTGGAAGAGACCACAAGGGGATTAAATATTCTAGATCTGATCCTGACCAACAGGGATGACCTTGTGAATGAGGTAGAAGTGGTTGGATCTTTAGGGGGGAATGACCATGCCCTATTGGAATTTGGTATTCAGTGGGAAGGAGAAGATACGTGTAGCCAGACACTCATCTTAGATTTTAAAAAAGCGGACTTCTGTAAACTTAGGGAGCTGCTGGCTGGAATTCCGTGGTCAAGAATAGTGAAAGGGAAAGGAGTTCAGGAGGCATGGGAGTTCCTTAAAAAGGAGATACTGAAGGCACAGTCTAAAACTGTGCCAATAAGGGGGAAAAATGGAAGGCATCTGAAGAAACCAGAATGGTTGACCAAAGAACTATCAGCTGAGCTAAGTGTTAACAGAAACATGTATAGGAAATGGAAGAAGGGGGAAACCACCAAAGAAGAATTTAAGCAAGTAGCCAGGAGATATAGGGAGGAGGTCAGAAAGGCTAAAGCACAGAACGAACTTAGGCTGGCCAGAGACATTAGAAACAATAAAAAGGACTTTTTAAAATATGTCTGCAGCAAAGGGAAAAAGAAGGAGACAACAGGGTCACTGCGCAGAGAAGATGGCGAATTACTCACAGGGGGAAGAGAAAAGGCAGAACTACTTAATACCTTCTTTGCCTCAGTTTTTTCCCAGAAGGATACAAGCACTCAACCTGGCAGTTGGGGAGCAGGTGAGGAAGCAGGGAAAATGAGGCACATAATAGGTAGAGAGGTGGTACAGGAATACCTGGCCACACTGGATGAATTCAAGTCTCCAGGGCCAGATGAATTGCATCCTAGGATATTAAAAGAGCTGGCAGAGGTCATTTCAGAACCGCTTGCTATAATCTTTGAGAAATCTTGGAGGACAGGAGAAGTTCCAGCAGACTGGAAGAGAGCAAATGTTATCCCCATCTTCAAGAAGGGAAAAAAAAGAGGACCCAAATAATTATCGCCCAGTCAGCCTGACATCAGTACCCGGAAAGATCCTGGAACAGATCATTAATCAGTCTGTTTCTAATCATTTAGAAAGCAATGCGGTAATCACGAGAAGTCAACATGGATTTCTCAGAAATAAGTCATGCCAGACTAATCTTATCTCTTTTTTATGATAGAGTTACTAGCTTGATAGATGAAGGGAATGCGGTGGATGTAGCATTATCTTGATTTCAGTAAGGCTTTTGACAAAGTTCCCCATGACATTCTTGCAAGGAAGCTAATAAAATGTGGGCTGGACAGGGCTACTGTTAGTTGGATTTGTAATTGGTTGACCGACCGAACCCAAAGGGTGATCACGGATGGCTGCTTTTCATCCTGGAGAGAAGTGACTAGCGGGATGCCACAGGGTTCTGTCCTGGGCCCAGTGCTGTTCAATAATTTTATCAACGACTTGGATGAAGGAATAGAGGGCATGCTCATCAAATTTGCAGATGATACCAAATTGGGAGGGGTTGCTAATACGCCAGAGGACAGGATCAAAATTCAAAATGACCTGGATAGATTGGAGAGCTAGGCCAAGGCTAACAAAATGAAATTCAACAGTGAGAAGTGTAAGGTCCTACACTTAGGTAGAAAAAATGGAATACAGAAATATAGGATGGGGGACACGTGGCTAGATAGCAGTACATGTGAAAGGGATCTAGGAGTCTTCATAGACCACAAGCTGAACATGAGTCAGCAGTGTGATGCGGCAGCCAAGAAAGCCAATGCAATTCTCGGTCGCATCAATAGGAGTATGGTGTCTAGATCGAGGGAGGTACTGGTATCACTCTACTCTGCTTTGGTTAGACCTCATCTTGAATACTATGTCCAGTCCCTCTGGGCACCCCAATTCAAGAAGGACATGGTCAAGCTGGAGCAAGTCCAGAGGAGGGCGATCAAAATGGTGAGAAGCCTGGAAGCCATGCCCTATGAGGATAGACTTAGAGAGCTGGGTATGTTTAGTCTGCAGAAGAGAAGATTAAGAGGGGACATGACAGCCATGTTTAAATATTTGAAGGGATGCCATGTAGAGGAAGGAGAGGGCTTGTTTTCTGCTGCTCCAGAGACTAGGACAAGGAGCAATGGATTCAAGCTGCAGGAAAGAAGATTCCACCTGAACCTCAGGAAGAACTTCCTGACAGTCAGGGCTGTCCGGCAGTGGAATATGCTGCCTCAGAGTGTAGTGGAGTATTCTTCCTTGGAGGTTTTTAAGCAGAGGTTAGATGGCCATCTGTCGGGAGTGCTTTGAGGGTGTTCCTGCATGGCAGGGGGTTGGACTGGATGGCCCATGTGGTCTCTTCCAACTCTACATTTCTATGATTCTATGATTCTATATCTGCCACTTTTTTACACTACTGTGTCAATGTCTATCAAATCACTATTCAGCTTTATATATTGGGAATTTCCCATTCAGTTTGCACAGGATGTTGACATGCATGCCAATAAAAGAGGTAGGAGATCATTTTAAAAGGTGTACACAGATACAGAACCAGATTCTAAAAACAAAAAAAACAAAACAAAAAACTATTTAGAGGCTCTAGGTCTGCACCAAACTGGAGCATTTTTAAAAATTATTCTTCTATGCGTATGCAGCAAGTACCAAATGGACGCCCGAACTTGACAAAGGAGCTGCGAAACTGATGGGCAGCTGTTGACTGGGTAAAAGCAGAGCTTTGTGCTTACTTTGTTCATTGAGTTCTGCTTCTTTAAGCTGGGAGCAGAGGATGTTTACACAGAAGATTGAGCTGCACTGAAACAACTGGACAGAAGAAAGATAAAAATGTAGGTATTTCTTTTGGGGAAGAAAGGGGAACAGTTTAAGAGATACGTTAATTGACGGAAAATATATTTGCCAGAGTTATAGCAATAGCAATATATAGCAGTAGCATTTATTTCTATACCGCTTATCAACTGAGTGTTATCTAAGCGGTTTACAATGTGTTTTAGCTAATTGCCCCCAACAAGCTGGGTACTCATTTTACCGACCTGCGGAAGGATGGAAGGCTGAGTCAACCTTGGAGCCCAGCAGGATCGTACTCACAACCTTGTGGTTGCAGTACTAGCATTTAACCACTGCACCGCCAGGGCTCCTATGTTGTCAAGGCTTTTGAAAAGGAATTGATTGAGGAGTTAATGTTTTTCACTTCAGAGCCCAGCTCTACCTTGTTCTTATTTCAGGCATTGGGTAAGTTACCCATTTCCACCAAACTCAGCATTCTTCTCTCAACACTAGCTAGGAAAATGTCTCTTTGAAGTTTGGAAACAGGACACAGAAGCTAGAGTTATCTCCATGCTATTTATGCATAGCAACTGTTACACAGTGTAATGTGTTTAAATATAGTCGTTAAATTTAACCAACACTACTGATAGGATGGTTTTCAACAGAAATAAGATGAAACATTGGGAAGGAGTTTCAAGTCATTAGAAGTGAGAAAGATATTTTGGAATGGCTTAAAGCATACAGGGTGGGATCACATCACCCATAATTAACTTTTACAGCTTTCACAACTTTCCTAATTAATAATTAACTTCAAAAGAATTGGCAATTCCAGAGATGTTTGACATTCAAATTTTGGAGCTTTATGAAATGCAGGACAGATTATCTAAAAGCATGTAAACTGGCAAAATTCTCCCTGTAGCTCTTGCACAGTGAGATGGTTTTCCTTCTCTTGAGAACCAGAGCTGTGGCACAATTTACTGTTTAATCAAAGTGTTTAATCTTCTTTGGTAAGAACAAGTACTTGGGAAAAAATAGTTTGGAGATAGCAAATAATTATGCTGAGTGCCTACATAATTCTGGTATTTGCTAAAACTACTCAATGTCATATTGTTATAAAAACATGAAGTGTCCCTTACTAAATTTCATGTTTATTTCAGTAACTAGATGCCCAGACTAGAAAGAGATCTATCAGAGTTGAACAAAGATATTCCAGAAGTTGAAGCAGAAATTCCTACTGGAGTAGTAAAAAGTAATAAACACCCAGCCTTTCATGAAATCTTAAAATCTGCACTGTTATTCTGTCCAATAGTACAGTTGGCTTTGTTTCCAATATAGCTCCAAGTAATTAAGCCTAAAGAATTTGGTTATAACTCCCTTGTTCTTATATTTACACTAAATAAATCAAATTCCATAGGAAGAAAATAAATCTTGGAAATTTATCACTATCTATAATGTCTCTAGGCAGCACAAACCAGGGATATCAAACACCAAAAATCCAGAATCCAGTTTGAGAAATTATGAAATAATTTTCATCACCAAGTGCTCTTCATTCTTAAGATTTTGCAAAATACCATCCTTCATAATGATCTACTCCAGGGAGATATACAATGCTAGATATTCAATATAACAAAAATAATACAACAAATCTAAAAAGTTCATCTTCCTCTTGCATTACAATAAAAGAGAAGTTGTGAGCATGTTCATTTTCCTACCAGTCACACATATAAGATGATGACTCAAAAGACAGTGTTCGGTATGGCAGTGTACATGTGGTTCAATATACCCAAAATTGTAGGTAGACCTTCAAAATAATATCATTTACAACACATCTTTCTGTTTCAGTTTGAAGTACTGAAAGTTAGAAAAATACATCAACAGAAGTCATTAAAAATAAATTAAATTAAATTAAATAAATTAAATTAAACAAATTAAAAAATAAATTAAAATTAAAACAACATAACAACATAAAAGCACAGAGTAATCAGTATTCAATGTCAACTCAAACAAACACATTGTAGATGCAACAAAACTATTCTATTTAGAATAGAATGCTATCAGGAATGAAACCAAATGGAACTTTTTGGATAAGAAATTGCAGAACCTACATCCAGCAAGAAAAGCCCTATCATACACTTCTCAGACAATTTCAGATGACCAGCTACTCTCAGAGATTACTAGAGCTCATGTATTAGGAAGTAATATTTTAGAAATTCTTTTTAGAAATTCTTTTTCTACATTGCTTAATGCAGAAAAATCTTGCATTGAGCCCATAAATGAACCAGAGGATGAACCAAAGGCTCAGCCACATATTCCAAATAACCAGTTCTATTCAGAAGCCTTACACCTAGAATCTGATATGATATTCTCCAAAGGCACTCTCACAGCATATGTTTCAATCATTCAACCTTGACGCAACTAAAGATACAAGCCTGGAGTAAGATACACCTTCTTCACCTGTTGACAAGTACCCCAGCCTAAACTGAGCAAAAGCCTTCTGGCCACAGCTGTGATTTGGACATCCAGCGACAAAGTTGGATCTGGGAACATTCCAACTTTAGTCTTCACAGAATGTGAATCTGGATCCAAAACAAGGTTCCTCCCCACTGTGGCATCAATAGTCCTTCTGGAACCAGACACGTATATCCTGTATGGATTAAATTTCAATGGACACCACCAAATTGGCTCCAGACCCAGCTGGATAGCTGAGAAGGATACCAAGGCTGATGGAATCAAAAACCACTAGAACATTTTGCAGAAGCTGCAGGGACTCTTTGTCCCCTGAACAAACACAGCCACTGTGACATTCAATAGAACACACCAAAAACACCAGATATGTGAGAAGATCAGTATATTGAAGAGATTAGAGATCCACTTGAAGACTGGGGGTGGGGGGGACAGGAGACACAGAAGCATGAGATTACACAGCACTCATAGGCCACTGAACTCAATGTGTTAGATTGTGGTCTGGATCCAATGCTGTTGGATCCAAATCTGCTGATGGAACTGCTTCCATCAGCAGAATAATATGGGCTGGTAAAGTCTCCCTTGCCCCAGAGCTACCTCTTTTAACCTCAAAATCTGCTACAGAGAGCTGGGAAACTCTAGATCAGCGCATAGGATGGTTCATAGGGCTACAGGGTGAGAGCAGAAAGTCCTGCTACGCAAGAGGATATCCACCTAAATAATAGTGAGTTTAAGCCAATGCTTAACACCTTGCCTACCTACCTGAAATGAAATAATTCCATTATTGTCTTAGATTTATTACCACGGTTACAATCCTCAACATATATTAATGAATAAAAGTTACAATGAACACAATGTGATATACTTCTGAATAAATAAATTGATTTTCTTGATAGAATATTATTTTATTTTATTTCTGATTTGTTGCAATAGTCCAATCTGCTGTCTTCCTCAGCAATTCTACAATATTCTTAAATCTCTTATTAGTACATTCTGATTATTTTAGAGAGGAAGCTCCATCTCCCTTTAACTTCTACAATATACAATAAGCCAGTTTCTTCAATCTTTTTGGTATTTTATATACTCTCTTAGAAGCATTTTTAATATTTTCACACAGAAAATATTATTATGACCAGAAACAGAATAATATAGAATAAGATAAAATATATAATAGAGCTAGGCAAAATTCTCTGGAGCAAATATCAATTATGATATGTTGAATGTTCTAATAATGAAGATAAAACAGCCTAAAAACACCTAAGGGTTCACTAACAAGCAAAATAGGAGAAATATATATGTCTCACTTTCCACAACAATGTAATATAGCGAAATTATACACTGAAAGAAATACAAGTCATCCCTCCACATCTGTCGGTTTCACTTTTGCTGATTTGATTATTCACTGACTATTTGCTGTCACCTCTGTTGCCTCCCTATGCCATTTTTAACAGAGACTACAAGCCCCATGAGACTGAGCAATTGTGGCTTGTTAAGTCTCTATTAAAAATGGTGTGGATTAATATTGAAGGTGGCAGTAAGCCCCACCAGCCACTTACTTCTGCCTTATGAAGGAATCCTGATGCCTCAGAAGAATCCACAGTGGGTTGAATATGGTAATCATACTTTTTGTGTGTGTTAAATATGGCCTGGGAGGACCTAGAGTTATTAACATTTTTCCACTTTCACGGGAGTCCTGTGCCCCTAGCTCTAGCAAATTTGGACAGATGGCTCCACGTTGTCATATAACTGTGGATGGATCAGACATAACAGACAGAAATCTCACCCCACAATATGCTTCTTGTGAGACTAGGTGTACAATTCTATCACCTGGTGGTGGAAATCCCATCCCGCAGCAGCTTCCACCTCATGCCCCCCCAAAAAAACAGTAAAAAATTGGAAGACCTGAGCAGATTTTTGGGACACACTGGGGGGGGTGGAGGAAGTTGGGGAAAAGGAGGGTGAAGGTGGAGAGAAGATTATTTCATTTGAATGGAAGTTCATTCATGCAATCATAGATTTTGCCCATCTCCATTAAGTACTTAAGGAAATGAGTGTAAAGGCTCATCAATAGAGAGCTGCCAACCAGGGCTGGTTTTTATCTGCCCGAAATGCTTCTTAAAAAACTTTTCTCTTTTATGGAAAAGAGAAAAGGAAATTTCCAACACAAAGAAACAACATTTTTTGTATCCTTAGTATTCTAACTAATCAAGCAAAGCTTTGTTGTTACCTTCCATCCAGACGACAGTCTTCAACTAAAGGGAGGTGGAGAGGGCAAGAACACTTCCCCTTTCCACATAATCTATTAGTTTTTGTTCCTTCAAGTCATTTCCAACTTATGACAATCCTATGGTGAACCTATCACACGGTTTTCTTGGCAAGATTTGTTCAGAGAGGTGTCTGCCTTTGCCTTCCTCAGAAGGCAAACATATGGTATTATGTTGAAGTATGTAAGAGACACTTTTGTTTCCCCAAATCAAATCTCCAATCTCTTGCTTCCCTTTCTTTGGAAGTTCATTGGGAGCACTTGTGTGATATTTTTGGTCTAATACAACAATTTTCCCAACTCACTTTCTGTACTGTTTATCACCACACAAATTCTTATGAGCATCAACAAGCAGTATCTATTTCTGTAGTTCCTACCACTCTCTGATCTAGCTTCAGCAATAATTATTACAGTAAGATAGTAAACTGCCTGTCTCTTTTAAAAACCTGCATAGTGTATCATATTCCAGAACTAATAACATATTTTCCCATAATACCATGGAAAGATTATTAGAGGAATTATCAACAATTTTCTCCTTCTATTCCCAACAATAATCATTTGCTAGCTTCTGAAAATCTTTGTTAGCAATTATCCCCAACTACTGTCCCATATACTCTATTTCCTGGTGTATAAGGTGCACCTGTGTATAAGATGCATCCCATTTATACACTGGCAAATACTATTTGCCAGCATATAAGACACACTGGCGTATAAGATGCATCCCATTTTCAAACAGTATTTTTCAGGGGGGAAAAGTGAGTCTTATGTGCCAGCAAATACAGTAACTAACAACTCTGAGGAACAATGTACAACTCTCAAGTACACCACACACTTTTTAAAATGTATATGCGGTGGCAGAATGTTAAACTTATCAAATGATGATGTTTACCACAAAAAAATACTATTTACCACAAATTCTTAAAACCAGTTAAATGGTACTTAGAGATCAATAGATTTGATTCTAGTCTGCTGTTAAAAGATTTGTGAGCCAATATGACATATATCCAAAATAAGTACTCTGATATAATCTTTGGTATTTATCTACATTTTTAACGACAGATTTTGGAACTTACAGGATGCATCAGGATTTCTGCAGATTAATGCCTTCAGAATTTGCTTCAAAAGTATTTTGTTGCCTATGTTTTAATTTTAGCTGAACAACATGGCAATCGATCAGTTTTATTGTAACGTTTTTTTCTCATCAAAATCTGGATTAGCAGAATTTTAAAAAAAATATTTAGCTTCTTTTCATTCTCACCTCCAGCCTACATTATCCCCCCATGTTTAGAGATTAAGGTCACAGGATGTTTTGCTCTCACAAATCACAACATAAATGATACAGGGAAAGACTATGGGAACAGTAACAAGAGTGCAAGGCATTCAAATAAGCACAATTGCATCCAATAGGCTCTGCTGATACATTGTGACAAACAAACTTACCAGACTGTTGTTTCCACTTGACTATCATGTAATTGCCGATTGTCTAACTGAGCAAAGAGGGGGAAAAGAACTTGAATTCCTCCTATTGAATGAATTGCACTGTGGATTGAATGAGTCACAATTGCTTTCACATCCTGTATTTAAAAAAAAGAAATTTAGTTCAATGTATGTTTGGTCTATTCATGTTTACAACATTAATACTACTATTTTTATGGCTACAGATATATTCAAGTGACTTTAAAGCACATACTTCTAAAAACTGAGTGGAGTGATCATGCAACAAAAATTGAGATGTTCAAATCCCATTTACTTACAGGGGAGCAAATGAAACACATATTCATTTTCCATTGAAAGCAGTGATATTTGACAATGTTAGAACAGGTAAATTAAACATAAGCATGTTGAAGACTGATTATACCTAGAGTTTCATACACATATGCATACTTATTTCATTCAAAATACGTGAGATTTCTATTGCCATTACATCAATAATCATAATGTTGCAGTTCATGGTATAGACATATTTAATGCATCAATTATCCAAATTAAATAAATCATTTATGTTAACTAGAATATTATGAGAATTACCTATTTAAAGACAAGAAATTGCACGATGCGATTAATACTTAATGGAAATAAGTAACAGCATACAACAGACTACCTAAAATTATTTAACTCACAGGTCAGTGGTAACATGTTACTACTATATAGTCAATGAAGTATTATAAATACCACATAAGGTGCCACATTTGTTTTCATGTGAAAAATCACACAGGAGCTCATGGTTTCAAATGTATGAAATAGCACATAATAAATTAAAAGATGGAAGCAGAAAAATTCTACTACAATATATATAAATATTTGATGATTATATAATTGCCACCAGTGAAAACACAGCTGATGATATTGCACATCTAAATATTGCACATCAAAATTTTCATTTAGACCAGCAATAGGGAATCTGCAGCACTCCAGGTGTTGTTTGATTTCTAGTCACATCATCCCAAGCCTGTAATAAGGGCTGATAAAATAACATCATCCACTGGTTTCCCTGACTTACAAGTTACTGCTTTAAACAGAAACTCTCCCCTTCCTCCAATAATGAAGAATGATAGGATTATGGGAAGTGGTCTTATACCGAATCAGACAATTAATCTATCTTGCTCAGTACAGTTTATTTTGACCAGCAGTTCTTCCTATCTTGTATGTTGTATTGGTGAACTGTTGTACTGGTGAACTGTTACTTTATGACTGAACATTTCCTTGTAACCGTAAATACTGTATTCAGAAAATAATTATCAAAATCAAGATAATAAATTAATAGTATTGATAATGATAAAGAAACATATATTGTAAGTTGCCTTTGGGTCTAGCAAGAAAAACACTAGGGTATAAATTAAATTAACAACAATAAATATAATCCTGTAGAATAACAGCATCCTGAGAGTTAACAGAGACAGAAAGAGAAATCAAACTGTGCAAATTAACAACTTATAGAAACAGTCATTTTTAAGACTCATTGAATGCTTGGCATGCTCTACTGGTTACTATTAAAGCATGAAAAACAATCAATATACACAAACCTGAAGCATAAGGGCATGGGGGGAGTGTACAAAAATTGAAGGATTTTCCTTTGGTGAAGATTCAAGGCATAGCTGAGCATCTGTAGCCTTGGCATTGTAAGTGAAGGCAATACTACTTGCAAGTTTCCCATCATATAGAACCTGCTTGTGATGTTCTGCCAGATGAATATCACTTTCAGATTTAAATTTGAAAGTACTCTAGGGAAGAACAAGAGCACACTGTAATTATATTCTGCATCAACAATATATTTAAATTCCTTTAAGTCATAATACAACATAAACGTCCAGTGAAATATTTATTGCATACTGACACGATGATTTTTTTCTTTAATATAGAACTAAAATTATCTTTATGAAATAATAAACATATTTCAATTTTATTTCCTTTCTTATTTTTAAAAAATTAATACATTTAGAATGAAATCCATCAAGCACAACAACTGGGCAACTACCCTTGGTTCTAACAGGAATTCTATGTGTACAACGTCTACTGGATTATGACTACAACTCTTATAATAGCATATACACAAAAGCACTCCAAGATATCATGTATTTCTAAAAATATGTCATTAAAATGCAATGCATCTTGTGAGTAGAAAAACACCAAAGGACAGACTGAATCCTACATATGCAATGTTTTCTTTATCCTATGTTATGAAAAGTGAAGCTTGTGGGCACAGCTGTAGCCATTCACTAAAACGACTGGAAGTTCAACTCAGAAAGCATTTTGAATGTATGAAGCAGCCTGGATCAGTGACTGGCTCAACATGAAGATGGAAAATATTTCAACTGTTGGGTCATCAACTGCATTTCTCATCACCAAATTCTTTACCTTATATATGGCAGTGTTTTAAAACCTGACAGCTGTGCAGTATACTTCAAGAAGTCCAGGCAAATCAGTGGTGCCATAATTTTGTAAACTTTTAATAATTTTCTCTTCTGGCTTCACATTTTTCCAATGATTAAACAAAAGGGATAATACTATTGAGATGTTTTGGACCACTAGAACACTAGGGATGTAAATAATATTTTAACATTTTCTCATCTCCAATGCTCTGTAAAGTTGTTACTGAAGAGTGCTCTGTTAAGTATAAAAATATTTTTGCATAGAAAACAAAGCAATTTTTTTATTTGCAAAAACTGGTTTCAGCACAAAAAGTTTGCAAAAAGTCTTGCACTGCCAAAAAAAAGAAAGAAAGAAAGAAAGAAAGAAAGAAAGAAAGAAAGAAAGAAAAGAAAAGAAAAAAAAGAAAGAATTGCAACTCTTGTAAGAAGTAGAAATTAATTTATTTCATACACAACCAAAACAATTTTTGCAGGCCTCTCAGGGGCCAAAAACAACTTTGCTTTTTTCCCAAAAAACTGTTGCTTCAAAATGTATACTGGGGGTGAGGAGTTCATTTCCACCACATTTTACAGCCTCCCAGGGCAATTTCAACCTAAGAAAGGCCTTTTTTTGAAACAAGAAATGAACAGGAAATCACTACTGCTCACTTCCTGTTGTTAAAAAAAGGTGAAAATGCTCCCATACTCCCCAGAGAACCTTTAGGGCCATTTTTATTTTATTTTTTTCCTACAGGAACAGGAGTAGTAGAGAGGCATGGCCCTCTAAGGTCTCCTGAGGGCTAATGTAACCCCCTAACTTTCCACAGTTGCCTACCTCTGCAATTTGCTGTACTTGCAAATATGACATATCAACCTCACTAGTATATAACCCATATGCAGGAAGATCAGAAGAAGACATTGGCTATCATGGTTCTTCAAGTATGTCTCATGCATACATACATACAGCTTGGGGCATTTTAGCAGGAGACCCATCCCTGGTAGAATATGTATATATATCCCATCTTCATGCTTTTTCCCTCTATTCCAAAACTGCTACAATGGAAATTAAACCATTGGAGTAGGGAAATAGGGAAAGAGAAGACTAATGAGAGGGGAGTATAGCATGTTGTGTGAACTGAAAGCTGAACACCTGAAAACTACAGTTAAGTAAGCAACCCGGTATTTTTCTTGGTGGTCTCTGTAACTCACAAATATGACAAAGGACTAGCCTTTTTGCCACTTGGTCAAAGTCTTATAGTACTAGCAATCTTTCAGCTAGTCTTTGCAACAACACAAGCAGACCTCTCTTCCACTAAGACTAGCTTATAAATAATTCTTACCATAATATGAACTTTTTAGAGTAAGATAAATTAAAGGATCAAAAAGGAAAGGAATCCAACAGCACTTTTAAGACAAACATATTTTAGTTAGAGTTTTTATGAATTTCAGTTCATTTATTTAGATGTATAAATGGAATGAAGTTTCACCTTATAGATACTAAAATACATGACACAGTTATGAAGGTGGTATCAGAGTGTAATAGGATACAGAACAATGCAAATTGTGACATCGGCCATAAACCCATAAATAAATAAGATGGCTATGTAAGATGGCGCACATCTGTCAAGGTCTTGAGTTGTCAAAGCAACATATTCTGTTTACCTAAAAATTATTTTGCTTGAAGAGATTCTTATGAAAATATTTTGTTGTATACTCAACTCTGAGGATAACCTGAATATTTATACCAAGAAACGTTATCCCTGTTCATCTTCTAGTAACAGACAGTAAGGCAGAGAATGAAAATGCTATCTCGCTATTGAAGCCCATTGTCTATGGACTGGAATGTAAGACATGAGTAGTGATCTCTGAATAATCTTCCCTTCAGAACAGGGTCCTACAAAGCACATTCCATCAGAAGATTGACCATTTACATGGTGTTCAATCCTCACTAGAATCTGAATTGGTGAGTGCAACAAAAGTACCTCTAAAATCATCCTCTGCACTGTTATGAAGTTGTGAGATGACAATGCCAATCACTGTGGTGTCAGACATGGCTGATGACCATAAACTACTGAAGAGGGTCTGGAATAAGATAAATTAATCATAGCCATCAGGACATAAAAGTGCCACTAGTTCAAGACTTTTCTTCGGCCCTTTCTGCGGGGTACTGCATTGTAGCACTAAACTGGAATGAATTAGCTTCGCTTTATTGTCCATCGTTCTTTATGGAATCCCATGATAATGCACACCGTGTGGCAGGAAAGTGCATTATTTAAAAAACGGGAAAAATCCAAATCACATTCTGACATCGAAACAAATTCAGCTTTTCACAGTAACACGGAAATATACATTCACACCAATGTGCATTAGTGGGCAGGCTGAGCGAACAGTAAGTAGTATGTATGGTATTTGCCAGTATTGGACACACTGGCATAAGATACACCGTATTTTCAGGCTGCATTCTTTAGGGGGAAAAATTAGTACCGTTATCCCTCATTCCATTCTCCATACGTGCTGGCCACCCCCTCCCACACCTCTCCAGGCCCGCTCGCCACCCCCATGCACCTCTCCATGAATGCTTGCCACCGCACGCACCTCTCCACATGCGGTTGCCAGCCCCATCCACCTCTCCATGCGTGGTCACCAGCCCCACACACCTCTCCACGTGCAGTCACCAGCCCCATGCACCTCTCCATGCACAGTCACCAGCCCCATGCACCTCTCCATGCACAGTCACTAACCCCACACACCTCTCCAATCAGGCTGCGAGGGGTGCATGCAGGTGGCGACTGGGCTCAGAGCGGTGCATGCGGGTGGTGATCAGGCGTGGAGAGGTGCATGGAATGGCAAGCATGTGTGGAGAGGTGCATGGGGGTGGTGACCATGAGCAGAGAGGTGCGTGGGGGTGATGAACATGTGCAGAGAGGTGTGCACGGGTGGCGATGAGGCTCAGATAAGTATGTGGAGGTGGTAATTGGGCATGGAGAGGTGTGTGGGGCTGGCGAGCGCATACAGAGAAGTGCGTGGGTGTGGCAATCAGGCTGGCAGAGGTGCATGAGGTGGCGATCAGGCTGGGAAAAGTGTGTGGGGGTGGCGAGCGCATGTAGAGAGGTGTGTGGGGGTGGTAATTGGGCATGAAGAAGTGTGTGGGGGTGGCAAGGGTGCAGGAGGGGGTGGCATCCCAGGCAGAAAGAACAGGAAGGGGGTCAAAGGAGTTCTGGCCTCCTCTTCCTGTCGTTTCTGCCCGGGTGGGGGTAGTTACTGTATTTGCACCCCATTTTCAGGAAGCATTTTGGGGGGAAAGTGCCTCTTATACACCAGCACAAAAAGGTAGTAGGTACCTATGCAGGTAAGTACAAATGTACCAATCCAAAAGACAAAAAAAATCAGCCAATCACAGCCACCGGGGTGGAGTAAGGGGAATTGGGGGAGTGGCCAACAACAAGGTAGTGTAGATGCATGAATTGGCAATCCTCTGCAGGAAAAGGAATCAAAATGAGGGGCTGTGCAGAAAACAATCAGGGAAAATCACGTTATTTGGATATAGTAAGAACTAGAGCAAACTGCTTCTCGCGCCTCATGCGGAAAGGGCCTTAGTTCTTCAGTTCTTATTTGCATGTGACAAATAGCTTTTCAGTTTCTTATTCTTGGATGTGTGGGTTGAGACAGATCTAACTAGTGTCAGGGGAATCTCCTTGGTTCTTAGGAATTCATACACATCAGCTGGAATCTGTGCAGTTGGTATCAACTCTCCAGGTACCACATTGGTTCAAACAGTGTCCACATTGACTCATCAGAGTCAATCTTAAAGATGGATTTGATGTCAAAGCTGACAAAGGTGATGGTGATAGAATCTCTGACAGTGATGAAAATTGTGTCAGTGCCAAAGAGAGTTTTTCCACTGTATGTAGGGTTATGGAACAGGCATCAACTGAAATGGTATACATGGGCCTATTCTAAGTTGATCACCCTTTCCCAATGGAAGCCTTAGAGAGACTCAAATGCACTATACTTGAAACATGAAGGTTTGATGTAGATGCTTTATGAAGGCCGCTCTTTAAAAAATATAATAAAATCTTTATTGAACAAACTGACAAGGAAAAAAGTAGTTGGTAGTTAAAGGTTATCAAACAGCCAAACAACTTTAGCTCTTAACAGCACACACTTTCCAAACTCTCACACTCTCAGTCTCTCTCCACTCATTCCCAGAAAGAACTCCTTTTCAAAACTTGGTTTCAGTTATTTTTCTGTTAGGCAGAGGCTGACTCCCCCACCTAGCTCCTCCTTCTGGCGAGCCTGGGTTCTCTAGTCAGCAACCAATCAAATTAAATCCCCTTCATTGCTAGGGCTGTTCTGCAGACCACACACCCCACAGTTGTCACAATAATGTCCATTAACTTCAAAAAGGTAGAATGGCATGAATAAAGACCAACTTGAGAAAGGGAAAAAGAAATAGAGAAAAAAAAAACCTCAAAGAAATTCCTACCAATGGATGGAAAAGAACTGAGGGAAAGAGTGGGATGATGAGGTGTGGGGCTCCCATGAAAACACCCCTAATCCTAGAAGGTTTCCAGAATTCCTTGCACAGGCTCTTAGTGGCAGTATGCATGAATCACTCAGACTATGAAAAAGTATGCAGGGCTATTATGGACACTACAGTAAATATGCAGTGTGCAATTAAGCATCTTTTTCTCCAGGGTAAGTTAATATGCCAGTCTGGACTGGGGTCACCCATATATTTTTTGTCTTTTAAATTCAGCTGTGTGGGGGTCTAAAAGCAGGAGGTGTGGGTAGAAGATATCAGTTCCATTGCTATGGTGGCCCCAACCAGATCAGGTGGTTTACACACATACTCTGTGTATCAGACTTTGCATTCCGCACGCTACTCTTCCACACATCTACCCCACTCACTTCCACACAGGACAAGAAGGCCTATCCCTTGATCAGCAGTAATGACTGGGACTGCCAAACTGCTTGGTTCCAGTTGTGCAAGCTGTTTCTTAGCTGGAGATAGAGCCAAGAGACTCTACTTGTCTGGAGATCCACTATCAAAATCACCTTCACCTCTGACGCTATTCAATAAGGTCTGACTTTGCCATAAATAGTTCCTTTATAATTTTTCTTAACAGAGTGGTATAGAGGGATGCCTTTGCCTTACTCTACTGTGATCTAGCTTCAGCTGGACTCAGGATAGCACTCTGAGGTGGTGAACAGGGTGCTGATCCACTCCTACTTGCTCAGGCACCCTCTGCTGAAGGCTTTCAAGGGTACACCAGTAAAACATTAAATTAAAAGCAGCTTGGTAGCCCCCTTACGTGAGTTCTACCAATTTATTCTATTCTAGTTGGGACAAACAATAATTTTTTATAACAAATGGCTACATTCTTTTCAATGGAGTCGAAAACAACAAGACAAAAAGATAATGATAATGGTGCATCCACTTTAAAAAAAGACATTACAAAATAAAAATAAAAATCCAGATACATAGATAGATTTTAAAATTTAATAATGTTTATACAAATACATATAGCGTTGGACTACAATCCTGGAGACCTGGATTCGATTCCCCACTGTGGGGAAGCCACGAGATGAACTCGGGCAAGTCACACACTTTCAATACCAGAAAACCCTGCAACAGGTTTGCATTTAGGTCACCATAAGTAGCAAATGACTTGAAGGCATACAACAACAGGTACACACATTGCATCACCTATGGACTGACTGGTTGAAACATGAAAAAAGAATAACATAAAAGGATTAGATTGATTTTTTAAAAAACTGAAATTATGATAAACCACTACCTTATATCCAGGTCCTAACTGATGTATTGCAAATATCTGTGCTGGATTCAAAGCCTCTGTGAATACATATACTGCTCCAAGTTGACCACAAAATACTCTGTTCGCATCAGCAGTTTCAGATGATCCCAGAAAGCATTTATCATAGCTCTGTGTTAAAAATATGTAAATACTTAAAGCAGTCTTCAACAAAAATATAATTAAGGACACATACAAAGAAAAATAAATGACTTAAAATCACTCATGTAAACTCCTTTAATTTTATCATGTAAGCACATTTGTACTATTTTTCTGAAAATAAACTATGAATTCTCTACAAGAGTATAGTTCCTTTTTAAAAAAGACTACAGTATTTCATTCTCTAGATAAATAAAAAATCTGACTGGCTGACTTGCAGTGTAAATCAGAAATGTTTTCCATACATTTGAAGATTATAAGATTAGCATTTCATGGCATATTAATTACAAATAATTTCATTTTGAACTGCAAATTACACTCCTACTGAAACTCTGTAATCAAGATATGATCCTTGATCTTTTGACATTATAAAGACTGAAAACAAACTGCAGGGGACTGTTAAATTGTAAGATCCACATCTTAATTTGACACTTGAATCTATGATATTTAAAATACACATTACATGGGCAATCTATGATATTCTTATTTTTACTTCTACAGCTAGAAACACCCTCCACTCCCACAACCCATACTGGAACAATAGCACTGTTTCCTAACCTGTCCCTCACAGCCACATTCTCCACTGTAGGATGATATTGGTTCTCCAGAAGAGAACAGGTTTCTGCATATACATGCAGAAAGCAGCAACAAAGATTGTGGAAATGTGCAGAAAGCAGCAACAAAGATTGTATAAATGTGCATTTAATTCCCCTTCCTGAGTAAAGCTTCTCTGATCAAATCTAAGACCTCCATGGCACTTTTAAAGTAAAAATATAGATATGGTGACTCCCACAAGATCTCGCATGTCATGTAAGACCGACCTTGAAAAGGACATACTCTCACCAAACAACATCCTAATATAATCAGTTGCTTGACAAATAACAGCTCCTTGGATTAAAGGACAGACATTGTTCCTTATTCCCGCCACAGTATTTTCTGGAAACGAAATTTATTTATAAATTGTACTCTGCATATATTAAGGAATACAAACATGAAAACAAAAACATACATCGTTTGTGTTCACATGCCAAGCCATATCACCGTAGGATACCAGTTGACCATTTACATAACAGCGGATTTCACTATTTCTCCAGCGATTGTAGATGTGTACAATGCTAATCATGTACCACTAAGAAGAAACAGAAACAGTAATTAATAAATCAGCTGATTTTTTTTAAAAAAGTCATAGCACTTTTTATTCTAAAAAGGTAGAATAACATTTCCTTATAAATACAATCTGCTCTGTATACATATTCTCTAATAATAAAAGTAACTATTACACTGAATTATCTATTTATATAGCTCAATCATTACTTAGATTTAAAACTGAGAAACATATAAAATCCAAGGAACCAACCTTGAATCAAGAATCCATAACCATCCATTCCTAGATTGTATTGTCAGCAGTGGCACATGACAAAAAAATTTGGAATTGTAGAGATTTTCCAAAGCAGTTTGTGATACAGTAGAGTCCCGTTTATCCGATGCTCGGTTATCCAACCATCCGGATTAACCGACGTCGCAACGGCCTGGGGGCATGGCTGTGGGCATTTCCGTGCCCCCAGACACACCCAGACATGCCCCGACACGCCCCCGACACGCCCCCCAAATGGCTGCCACCACGGGCGTCCAAGTAATCTGACCCTTTCAGTTATCGGACGCTGCGGCCGCCCGTTTGGGTCGGATAACCAGGACTCTACTGTAATGTCAACAAATAGTCAAGTCAGTAATAAAGAATAATGTTTAAAAAAGTAGGGGAGGATACTTAAAGTTTGGAAGCCAGTTACTACAACTACAGAACTTATGTTACTGCAAAATTTCATTATGTTGCATTAATCAGACAGGGATGGGGGTAACCAGTCTGTTTCCACTGTTGTTCTTTCCTCCTGCAACTCACTGGGCTGACTCTTGCTATCATGTTAGATTACTGTTAATTGTTCTGCAGAAAATGTTTTCATTTAAAAAAAGAAAAATGCAGTCTGGTTCTTCCAGTGCTTAATACATGTTATTGCAGCTCACAGGATTGTTCTTTTCCTGTTTTAAATGTCATCCTCCACTTGGGGAGCGCACACATACTTTAGTAAACAAAAGGGTGAATGAAGAGGTTAAACCAACAGTTGGGGCTGGCGTTTGGTCTTGTACCTATACACATGGGTGCCCACTTGCATATATACACAAAACTGATTCCTTATTTGTCTTTCAGCAAATTAACTGACTGAGCCTGCAGTTATCCTTTACCTGCACTGCAAGTAAATCACACAGAGCACAATGGACAACAGTCTATTGCGTTATTATGGTGGCATAGCCCCTATTATGCCAACAGGTGCACTGGCTCTGTCCCCAGGGAAGAGTGGCATCCAAATACATTTTTGCAGGTGGTTCTAAAACTTGAGGAAGGTTCAGCAAACTGCTGTATTCTTCTCTAGGTAATGTAAGTATATTGTTCCAAACAGTATGTATCCCTAACTGTAAGCACTTGCTGAGCTAGAATCACAAACTTGAATGCACAATTGCCAGCCAATATAACATAACTGCATGAGTGTATACATATAACTGCAAAATAGAATTTCGGATTATAGTTCTTATTTCCAGCTAAGAAAGGAGCATGTAGTTGCAAGATATTTCCAAAATGCAAAGAACTTTTAAGGCTGCAATCCTCCAGACATTCACTTTGGAAGGAGCCGTACTACAACACTTGCTCTCAAGTCAGTTATACAGTTGTGCTCTACATTTGCAATCCAATGCACATGCACCAATACTCAGAATTGCAAATCTATGCAATTTCTAAGGAATACATTCACTTTGAGGCAAGACCAGTTGTTTTCTCTAGGAAAGGCTGCACTGATAGTAGAGCACACTGAGCATCTTGTGCCCATTAGCAGTGGAACAATTTAACATTTACAAAGCCTGCAATGATCTAGTAATACAGAAAAGCTTGGCTTATTTTTGTTTGGCTAACTGACTGAATTGGGCACTAAATAACAATGAGAGATGAAACAGATTAGAAATGAAACAAATTCTGGAGAATTTTTTTCTAGGCTTTCTCAATTAAAACTGAAATTTTGGGAGAAATGGAAAGATATGAAATATTTATTTTCATATCAAACCCAAAGTTATTTTATTATGTTAGCACTATAAAATCCTTCATTCATAATTCAATTAGCGTATAAAATTCCATTTGGCATATTTATTAACTAAAAAAGATAGACCTAAAATAAATTGTTAATCCCACCTATCCATTGATTCCCAAGAAATAAAGGCTCTCTTTATGCTCCTTTCATGGAGATGGCAGCATTCACTAGGTGCAGAAATGCATCCTGTACTGGTATATTGTATATGTCTAAAGTATCCAAGAATTATGTTCTTCAATTGTGTAGGCTGTCTTATGCACAAATATCCATTCTACAAAGCTCCTGGCATTGTTAAGCTTTGCATTAATAAGCAAATTCCAAAAAGAGAAAATAGTTCATCCAAGGATTTTTAAATATTACTCAAACTTATATTTTCCTTCAATTTTGCCCCCCATGCCTTCACATCTCTGTGTAGAGTCAACCTGAATTTCTAAAGAGAAAACGTAATCCATTTATTGTGAGAAAGACAGTATATAGAGGAGTGTCTGTTTTTGTAAATATGTCCTTCAGCCCAGAAGACTCTCTGGCCCTTTTCGCACAGGCTTTCCCGAGCGAAATAGCCCCGTGAGCCGTGCGGGAGTGGGAGCGCCGCTCCACACGACGCACTCCCACTTCCGGCGCTCTCACGGGGCTGCAGCGGCGCGAGCGCGGGGTTTTTGATTTTCGCTTCCAAGCGAAAATCACCCCGCGCTCGCGCAACGCTCCCGGCGACCACCCGCACTTACCTGTTGTGCGGTGCGTCGGAGAGGCGGCCGGGTAGGGCTTCCTTCCCTCCGCTCCTGCGGAAGGAAGGGGTGGGGCGGGGCGCTTGCGTGACGGATGCGATGGCATCCTGCTTCGCGCGGGTGGGGGGCTGCTCGCGACAGCCTCCCGCTCGCGCACACGCGCGGGGGGTGGGTAGGCGCGACTGTCGCTCGCTCCTGGCACGCGTGGGGGGGACGGGCGCGACTGTCGCTCGCTTCCCGCGTGCGCGGGGGGCAGCGCGAGAGGCTCCTGCTTCTCGCGCAAGCGGGGGAGGATGGACGCGCGAGCCGCCTCCGCCTCCGGGACGCTGCCGCTTCCCCGCTTGTTCCTTCGCCTGCGGAAGGAACGAGCGGGGAACCGGCAGGCTCTCGGAAGAGGCTTTTCACGCAAGCCGCCCACCCCGGCTCACACAAAAAGCCTCAGTGCGAAAAGGGCCTCTGTTCCCCTTTCCCTGCTACAGAATCCACAACAAATATAATCCTGGATTTGAAAATAAATAAGTGAATAAAATAAAACCATACTAACCCTACTGCTTGATGGGCTAGAGACTAGCACAATGAATAGTCAGTGACTTTATTACATTTAAAAGTGGAACACTGCTTGTATGCCTACTCACAATAGTGTCTGGCAAACATAACAAGCCTCAGCCTTCCCCTCTACCTTGGAAAAGTAGAAATGAAGGACCACTTTGGAAGTTGCACAGTAACACAGCCCCTCTCTAGCCCATGGGTGGGGAGAAAATCTGAGGATCTCTGACCTCTACATCACCAAATCATTCAGATCTCAGACATGCAACACCAAGCCAAGTCATGAACTCCTAAGCAAAGGTCTACTACATTTCATATTTTACAGCTCCTTCTGTCATTGTGCATTTAAACAAATTCCTCCATTCAGAGTGCTTTCATTTCATATATTATACCACCTATTTTAAATTAAACATCAGTGTACTATTTTTTTAAGTAATAGTTAGCTAACTGAATGGTACTCTATCTCCTAAGCCCTTTTTTTTTAAAAAAAAGGACAGCTAAATTCTGTGAAATTTAGTTCTTTGTAAGGAAAATGTATGCCATTTAAATCCTATTATATGCTTTACATTTTTGTTATCCCTGGCATTTTAAAGTATTTTAGAACATAATGCTAGTACTATTGAAATTTCAATGATCCTTTTTATAGTTTACCTTTAACGATTTTTTTTCCTGCATTCTTTCGAAAACTAGAAATGTCAATGAGCAGCAAATTCAGACATACAATCAGCCACCCTGAGTACTATTATGAATTCTTCTGGGAGTGAGCATTCCTCTTTAGAAAAACATCAATTACAGGGACATGTATTTGCATCTTCCTACTTGTAGAATGGCTAGGATCAAATTTAAATGTCTCAACCAATACTGAAGGTCAAAGAGGAAAAATATAGTTAAGTCCTGAAAGACATTGAAAGAGTTTCCAAAATCAAACTTCTCCAGCATTTTACTAGAGGGAGTCATTTGGGTTTACAAGCAGTTTAAACTTGGTTATCCCATGATCTTTTCTTGCCATAGATGTGATTGTAACAACATAAAAAGATCTATCCATGCTACTAAAGGACAGCTATTTAAAAAGCTGTTTAAAACTAATGACAAAATGGATGCTTTGTTTTGGTTATTGTACAATTCAGAATGCCCAAATACAACTCACTTTCTTTTTTAAATGTTGAGGAAATACTTGTAAAAATTGACAGAAACTTTAAGTTTTTTTATTGAGTGTTTTTTTCTAGCAATTAATCTGCTACATGCCTTGAGCAAATAATAATACTTCCTCTTCAGAAGTGCAAGAACATCAAGAATGAAACTAATAATCAGAACAAATTAACTATTTTGAGATTATCTCATTTTGAATTCAACCACAATTATATAAAATCAGACTGGCTGCATAAGTGTCATTATTTTTGTCACATAGGTAAGAATTATTATTATTATCATTATTATTATTAATTATATAAGCTTATTATTTATTATGTAAACTTTTCATGCTTACCTTGCGAGGTTGAAAATCGTACTTTACACAGTGTTGAAAACCTTTGCCTTTTGACTTCAATGATGTAACTATTAAGCAGTTACCAACAAAATGAGCAGAGTATCCAACACCTTTGCTAGTGCGAAAACTGAAATAATAAAAAAAGTTAAAAAGTATTCCGAGAAAACTACCTGAAGTATGTAATTCAGCATTTATTTTAGACAGATGATTAGCATTAAAACTGAGCATTCCTTCACTGTAATCAATATTCCCCCCAAATGAACAGAGAAACACAGAAAAATCTTCCAAATTGTTGATAATTTCCTTGGTTATTAACAAATACAGCCAAATCTTGCAAGTTGGAATAATGAAAAAATGTTGTAATAACCTTTTATTGCTCTATGCAGAATACACTCTTTGAAATGTTTTAATTTTTCAAATGTTTCTAACTTTTAATGAACATTTGAATATGTTTCCCTTCTCAGCCATTACTAACCTACATTGTCATCCCCTATTTCTAAATTACAAACTGAAGCCAGGTTTTAAAGACCCCTTTTTATCTCATCACTTCAGGACAGAAAAGGTATCTGAATCTAAATGATACTGATTTTGGAACACTGTCAACACAATTTTCAAAAAAGGCTTCTTCACAAAAAGATAACTCCATAAAACTAAAGTTCAGGCTATGCACTACATTGAATATACAGCATACAGTTACAATGTATTTTCTTTTTAATGAGAAAGTAAGCATGTTGGGGCTTGATCCAGATCAGCAGAACGGTTAAAGCCAGACCTGTAGTAAAATTTTGACCCCCCCCCATGTGAGGTTGTAAATGATATATATAATTCTTTGGTTACCAATTATCACTTGTGGAGAGGAGAGGAAAGTAAAGGAACGCTTGAGGAACGCTTGTTTGGGCTAGCTCAGGGCAGACATACCAGGCCTGCTTTTCTTGTCTCCCTCACTGGAGTCGCAGGGCCCTTTTTAATCTTATTATCACACTCTGGCTTCCTCCCCCACACTTATTTATAACCCTTCTTCCACTAAAACCTGCAACCTTAGAGGATAAATGGCAAAGCTTATTAACGGTTATTCAAAAAGAAATGGATAACCTGTGGGAGAGTGTTGTTAAAAATAAACTGAAGAAAATATTCTGTTAGGCAATAGTTATAAAAATAAATAGAATGAAATCTTTATTAAAATAATAAACAGGGAAAAAGGTATCATGATTTCAAAATTATTCTAACAAAATAACAATTCCTTTAAAAATGTTCAACTAATTTCTTCAAACACCACAGTATTCACCAACAGAGCTTTCACACACACCCCTTTGGCTCCCTTTAGCACTAATGTGTGTTTTCCCACTCAGGGTTCTACTTTCTGACCCATTCAGAAGTGGGTTGGTTTCTTCTCTGCCCCCCCCACTAGCCCATGAGAAGAAAACCCTTTCCCAGACAACCCTCTTTTGGTTAATTGGAGCCTCCACAAATCTCACTGAAGGAAGCTAGATTCCAAACCATGTTCCCAGTATATATACTTTCTGTAGTCTCACCAACAGTCCCTTTCTCTTGCTAGGACTGGGTTTTTTCCTCAGACAGAGCCAATTTGATTATATCACCCACTGTTAATAGGCTGCTCTGCTAGCCAACCCCCAGGCTCTGTCACACCAATGTCTGTTTCCAGGCACAACACATTGTGACAGATATTATCTCTATGCATTCTATACAGATTGGGGAAGTCTAGATGAAACAGCATATTATCCATTACAAGCCAGCTCAGATTTTAAGATCCATAGGCCCTTCCTTGGTATCACCTCCCCCTCACCACCCCGAGACACATTAGTTGAGAACATGGGAGACAGCTTTCTTGGAGGCTGTTCCTAGGGTCTGGAGTTCTCTGAGGAAGGAGGCTAAACTTTATTCTTCCCCCACCTTGCTGTCTTTCTGCCAGCAAGCAAAGATGATTTTACACAGGATGGCCTACGGAATCTAAACTGGCTTATTACTGAAAAGGCTTTGACCAGTTGAGTGATGTGTTTTTAACTGTTATTTAATCTATTTTAATGTTATAGTTGCATTTCTTTTTAGCTGAATCTACTTTTAGCCACATGGGATTGTTTCTCCTGCAGTAGTTAAGAGTGTGCATTTCAGCTTGCTGGGGTGAGAGTTCATCTATCAACTAGTAATGACCTTACTTAAAAGTCTTCTTATAGAAAGGCTTTATTTAAAGGTTCTAATATAGAAAGGGGTACCACCAGGTGTGCCACCTGAAAGAGATTTCATAGCCCTAGCTAGTGTATAACAGTATTTCTTGTGTGCCCTCTGTACCTAGTACATTATGAGTATGGTTGTATGAACCCATCACTATAGCAAACAACATTCACACACCTCACGACAAAAACAGAAATACGAAATTAGGTATAGAGTTGCAGGTCAGACACACACATCCAGATCAAATATAAAATATGGTCCTTTTCACACGAGGTTTAAAAAATGGTGTAGAGCGACCTCTAATGGACGTTGTCTACACCATAGCGTGGATTGGGGCAGACTACTTTTGTGTAGTTTCACACCCCAAACCACGTCGGAGCGACCAGAAGTGCTGGCGCCGCATGCTTTTTGAAAACTACTTTTCAAGTGGTTTACAAAAACGCGGGGCATGCAGCCCCGTCCAAGCGCCCGTGTGAATTTGCGGATGCGCAAAAGGGCGTCCCTGCAAATCGGGCAGGGGGCGGGATTTCTGACTGGCGAGCTTCTCTGATTGGTGGAGAGGCTCCGCCAGTCAAAATCCACCATTTTGGGCGCTGCCGAGCGCTGCGGACGCCGCCAGACGCTGCAAATGTGTGGAGCAGTGAAACGCGATGCTCTGCGTGGCGACGGAACAAGGTAAGCCCCATTTTGGGGTGGCTTTCCCCGTTTCACTGCCCACGTGTGAAATGGGCCATATGAAATCAAACCAATACAATTAGTTTTTAAAATGTTGAAGGGGGAGATAAGGGAGACACAGCTTATAGAACTAATCCTCAAGACAAACATAAACAGAAAACAATACATTCTAAATCAACAGCTAGTCTCAATGAGACTAGTCCTGCTGAATGAACTGGGGAAAGCCAGATCAGATCTTATTTATATCCAGATAATTCAGTGGGTCTATACAGTTGGACTTAGCAATTGGATAAAGGCCTAAATCAAAAGTTTTAAAAACCAGATTTTAGAAAAGAACTACAATGAAAAGGAAAGGATTGACCAAAAAAAGGAAGCAAACTCATTTAAAAACAAAGCTAATTGATTAGTCAGTTTGTGAACTACAGCATCACTACTAACTTTTAAATGGTCCTGCTCAGTAGAGGAAGAACTAGAAAAGGAGGGAAGAAAAGCAGAATATAATCACTTCTCCAAAGCAATATTCCTAAAGAACGCTGGTAAGATCATTTCCTGTAATTAGAAATTATACCTGTTAGTCACAAATCTGCCTCCAACTCTGGTGCTTCTTTATAAGGAAAGCTTAAGGAAAAATGCTACAATTTAGGCAGATACACTGTTCAGGTTTCTGAACAGTTTAGACAGATAACACATTGTCCCAGATGTCTCCCTGATGTCTCTCAATACAGTCTACTTTGGCTCTAGCTTAAAAGTTCACCTGAATCTGATGCAGAACTCTAGGGGTAAAAAGTAACAGCTCCTACATCTACACTAGTCATTTACCAGAATTACAAAAAAACTTCCTTCCATGTTTAACTTTTTTATTGCTGTTGTACATTATGTAATAATTCTGAAAAAATTGTAAATATACCTGCAAGTAGGTGCTTCAAATGCAAAAGAAAATGAGCATAATAAATGAACTGCATAATTAGACTTTACCATGGAGACATTTTTCTCAACACCAATAAAGAGAGAGAAAAATACCAGAACATGTGAAAATTCTACAAAACTGAATTTTCCCTTTCCCTTCAACAATGCAACTTTGAAAGGAGTGTCTCTTAGTTCTAAATTAGTGCCTTTTCCCAGTCAATGCTTAGAATACACCCACTAAATTCAATGGGACAGATTAGTAGTGATTAATTGAGTTCCACTAATTTCCATTAGACTTCTCTAAGCATCTAGATAAAGTCTCTAACCTTGTAAGCCCAAATTAAGCTGAACTGTTCCTTTATACCAGACTGAATTGTTAGACACTGAACACTGTACTGGATCTGTTTTGAAATATGGTCAGATTTCTATGAGAGGCACTCACAGATAAACCTTTGAAATATCAGGTCCTGCCTCCTCTGATTATACACAGATTGAAGGAAAAATCCTTCATGTTAGATTTTGCATTTTGAATATAAGCAGGAACTTCTCCTCTCTTCACCTCAAAAGATGTTGCAGAAAATTGACATTCTGCTTTGATTTGTTTTCAGACATGGGAGAAGTCTTACTCCAGGATTAGGGGCAAAAACTCTAATTAAATCAATTTTCAGCTTGTGAAAAAATGTTGTGTGTCAAAACAAGAGGTGTTAAGAATGAAGTTAATATACCAATACTAAATGCTATTTTATATACAGAATGTTCCTTGAATATAGCGATATAGCCATTCTGGTCCAAAACTGTGGTTTAGCACAAACAGCTTCCTTGGAGTTAGAGGAAAAGGAGATATAGAATTGTGCATTATCAGCATACTAGTTCTATTATTATTGTTGCTGTTGTTGTTATTTACACTATATTGAGCCATAGAAGGCATACAGACTAATATACATAAACACTCTCACACCAGGGAAAGGAGAAGTAATGCAAACATAAAACTATATAATAGAATAGAATGTAAAAGAAATTATCCAGATAGAATACTAGATATATAATAAAGCAAATTGACAAATATATATAAAATCAAAATATGAAAGATGCTAAAACAGTATGTCATACACACATACATACACACACACACATATATATACATACATACATATACACACACACACACACACACATCATGTGAAAAACTGTTACAAGCACTAATTGCAGAGCAGAAACATAGTTCACAAGCAGATCAACCAAGAAAGAGTTGCAAAAACATTTTGGAGTGAGTGAAATAATACCTTAACTACTATATTCTCACAACCACTGAGTACAGACTGCAAAATTATTTAAATTTTGCTAGTAGCTCAATCTCATTCCCATATCCTGTGTACTAAATGAGATGTGCTTGAAGGAGGTTCATCACAATAAGTATACAAGTAACTGTAATAATGAAGCTAAACCTCTATATTGTAACCACTGGCTTTTGAACAAAAAGTAATTTTGAATTACTTCTGTTAAGTAAATAATTTTGTTTATACATACATGCCTTCTGGGGTCACTGTACTGAGATTAAGTTATTGATAAAGTCAATAACACAGGCACACTGGTAGACGTACAAATGTGATTTTTATATTTGGTGACAAGTGGAGGGTTTGGAAAGGATTCCACACAAAAAGAGTCATAAAAGCGATTGCTACAAGAGATAATAGCAACCATTTAAGCTGAGCATTCACAGAAGATAGCCACAATTTACATAATCAGAAAAGGGCTATCATTAGTACTGACAATGTTACAATAAACACAGATCCTCACAACTAGCAATGACAAAATTAAGTAACAGCTCTCTAGTGCCCCTTTCCTCTGTCACAGAAGCTAACTGTTTTTTTGGTTTGTTTTTTTCAAAAATGGATCTGAGGACCAACTGTCTCTGAACAAGGCAGATGCTTTTGACAAAAAGTTACTTCTCTTTTTAAAAAGTAATTAAGAATGCTATCTTGTAGACATCAACTCAACACAAGTACCACTGAGTTCAATGGAGCTCACTGCTGGGCTAAACAGATGCAGGATAGACTGCAGTATCAAAGACAAACTTACCCTGAAAGGCATATTGATTGCCAGCCTACCTCCTCCTCCTCCTCCCCCTCCCCCTCCTCCTCCTCCTCCTCTCTTTCTCTCTCTCCCTCTCCCTCTCCCCTTCTCTCTTACAGGCACAAACAGAAACATAACACACATGCATACTTTAACTTCCCCCTTCATGTGCCATACAGATAAAGTGCAAACTGCAGCTACAAAATACAAAAAGCTGCTTTCCATCAAAGGAAGAGGAAGCAGGATGCACCCTGTTTACCACCAATTTTTAAAATATACTTGGACTATATTGGCAAATGAGAGCTAGTGTGGTATAGTGGTTTTGAGCATTGGATTACAACTCTGAAGACCAGAGTTCAAATCTCTGCTTGGCTATGGAAATCCACTGGGTTAGCTTCAGAGGAAAATGCAAATCTCTTCTGAAAGGATCTTGCAAAGAAACCCCGTGATAGGTTCTCCATAGGTCAGAAATGACTTGAAGGCACCCAACAATAACAACAACCCTAGCATTCATAACTGAAGGTGGTCACACTAACTCAGCGATAAGAAACTACCCAACCTCTAGGAATCACACATGCCTCTTAAGAGAACCTCAGACACCACAGCTGCACTGGGTCTGTAAAACCTTAGCAGGATTGTTATTAACAGTTAATAACAGCCTCTTGGAAATCTCTCATTCATATGTCACCGTTAGTCAAAGTCAACTTGACAACAAAGGTAGTTTAAGAGTTTTGAGAGCCACACTCAACCCATGGGCCACATTTTTTCCATCTCTGCTTTAAAATTTAATAGCAATTCCATATAACATGATTGCACACAGAACGATCATAGCTTAATGGACAATTCTAGAATTTTAGAACTCCAAGGCCTCAAAATGTTATTATAATTACAGCTGTGATTTCACTCATAGGCAAAGCACATTGAAAGACAGCAGTAATTTGCATTTCTTGCAAAACAACTGAGCAAATAATAACAGTGTGATCTTCTTTCTATCTCAGAGGTAACAGGGCTTGTGGCTTATTTTAAAACACAAAAATGAGAAATTTGGACCCACTAGCTGTGTATGTACCATGTGGCACAGCCAGAATCCAAGCACAATCTTGCCAATCCACCAATATTCCCCCTTTCATCTTTCTCAATGGTTTACTTTCCCTCCACATCCAGCTGGTCTCATTCAGTCCCTCTTGTTTTTCCTTCCTTCCTTCCCGCAAACCAGACAGTAGCAGAAACTCTCATTTTCCTTCCTTCTCTCTTTGCATCTGTATCTAAATGCATGCTCACATACACACTCCAAATATTCTTATAGGCAAGGAACAGGGAAGGCTGGACAGGCAGCTGGATTACACAGAAATATTGCCAGTGTTGTTTTAGGAATAGAAAGGCTTAACTAGCCTGATCCAAAGGCTCACTCAAAATAAGTGGCAAGCATCTAGTTCAATTGACAACGCTTCATACTCTTGAAGTGACTCTTTACCTTACATCCAAATAACTTTTACTCATTTGAAACCCTGTTTCTCCCACCCAATGACTCAATAAACTACTTTAGGCTACCACTGTATTTTATTTAATTAATTGATCCAGTTGAAAGAACAAAACAACCCTGAAACGTACATCCTCTGGAGATTTCCTATATCCAAAGTTTCAAATATCAACACATTTATATGATCTTGCGCACTGCTCCTTGATAAAATAAAAAACAAAAAAAAAAAAAAATCCTCCAGAAACTGAAAAGTGCAAAGAAAGACTGCCCTACTGACTACTAACAGACATTGTACCCTCAGTATCCTCTAGGATTTGGTTCCAGGATACCTTGTTGACAGCAAAATTTGTGGATGCTCAAATCCCATCATGCACAATAGTGTAGTAAAATGACATCCTTTATATAAAATAGCAAAATCAAAGTTTGCTTTTTGATTTTTTTTTTAATAATTTCAAGCCCTGGATACAGAATCCATGGATATGGAGGGTCAACTGTATTTAAATATCTGTATGGAAGTGAAAGAGGTTTCAAAAGAAAACTGTAAGAATTAAACATGAATTCTGTAGAGAGGTCTAAAATCATAAGTGCATTGGTTACAGAAGGTGACAGGTTTTACAGTTAAAGGAGTGTTTCTGGGGGAAAAACAAAACAAAATAGCAATGGAACATGTGCTGAAATAAACGATATTTCTCCATTTCACAATTCCGATTACTATTTTATTTCCTTTGTGGGCATAATAGAGGAAAGTTCTACTACAGTTCAATTAAAATTTGATATACGATCAATTAATAAAAAGCTCAATGGAGACTAAATCTATTTGATGAAAAATGAAGTGCACATTCAATTCAGACTAGATTCCATCAGTTAACCATTGCCAACCTAAGTTATAAACTCATGAAGTAGTATAAGCTTGAGTTTTTATTTCATGAAGTATTTATTTCATGCAGTGATATAAGCCTGAGTTATTTTTCAGTCCTACAGTTTTAACTAATATATCTTATTTACATGGTGGAAAAGAGAGATGTTCAAATCCAAAATGAATGTTTTCAAATGTAAAATCTAATAGATCAAGACTGAAATCCTGCACACATTTACATGAGAATAAAACCTTACCGAGTTGATGGTATTGCACTATTAGTTCAGTAATATTATGTACGTTTAAGAAGGGAAATTTAAATAATTACCATACAGGGCATTTTCTATTTCTTAAGACATTTTCAGCTGCTTACAATAATCTTATAATAAACCTTACTTCTTTTAAACAGCTTTCCTTTGTTCTGAAGAAAGAATGCAATACACTGAGAAAGAAGATAATATTTTAAGCAAATATTTTAAATAATGTTTTTAAAAAGGACAAGACAAACTATGTCCATTTCACTTACCAATAGAGATACGGTTTATCCTTATCTACATTAATATTGTTCAATGGATCCATGCGAAACCAGGTGTTAAGCGTAAATCCATTTTGGTAAGGCCACTTGGCAATAGGAGGCAATGCAATTGCCTAAGAAAGAAAGAAAAGAGAAGCATGTAGCATGGCATTATTTAGCATAAAGCTAAATTAAATTTGTAGAAAATGAAATCACTTACTGCAACTAAATCCACAAACCCAATCATGCCATGACATAATTATTCATGTAAGAAGAGTAGGGCTATGGAGACAGATGGGACTTTAAAAGCATTTCAGTACTTGGCTTTTTACACCTCCCACTGCTTTCTTTGGAATGTGCTATGAACAGGCTGTGAAACCTGCACCATGCCAATAAATACTTCAGTGGGAAACAACTTAGACATTAAAACACAGAAAATACAACAAAGTATACGTAGAACATTTGTACAAACTATACTCTTAAAATTTGCATAATGAATTTATCCAACAATTCTTTTTAAGAAATACTATGAAAGAGAGATATTAAAACTTACTGCAGCACTGCAGCCTGGGAAGTTGAAAAAAGTGTCAGGACCATGTCTCTGTGGCATCTGATTAAGGACTGACAAAAGCTTGACTGCATGTCTAGGCTGTCAAAAACAACAAAGTTGTGAAACTGTCACATGTATAACCACTTGATGACAACAATCTTTGCAATGCATTAACTACTGACTAGTTTTCCAGAAAAAAAAACCTAGAAATTAATTTTAATAAAGTATGAATTTATTATTTATTATTTAATTAGCTAAACTTTTGACTTCATACAATTCCATGAACAAATAAATCATAAGTATCTCTGCATTAGCTACAGCTTACCCAGATTCCATTTTCACCACGAAGCATGCTGAACAAAAGCTTCAACTCCTTGACAGTAATGCTGTAGCTGGCAAGAACCCCCAACATATCAACGAGCAGATCTTCAAAGAAAAATAAAATTACTCTGCTTGCTTAAATTTTTGCCAAAATAATAATTCACATTACAAATTTGACTGGTGATTAAATGGAAAATCTCTATACCACTTCTGCAAACCTTACAGCTACTATTCTATCGCCATTTCTGCATTACACTCTTATAGCACGATTATTCTGCTTTCAACATCCTATGGAATCCTGGGGTTTGCAGCTTAGAGACAGGCCGGCCGGCTCCTCCCTAAACTGCAAACCCCAGGATTCCATAGGATGCTGAAAGTGGAATAATCGTGCTATAAGAGTGTAGTGTGGAAATGGACTACGTTGATAACAAAGCAAGCTTGCTTTTAAATACCTAAAGCAGTGAAATAAGAGAGCCAGTGTTCTGTAGTAGTTTAAGTACTGGACTACAACTCTAGGGACCAGGGTCTGAATCCCCTTTTTGCCATGGAAACCCACAGGGTGATCTTAGGCAAGTCACTCTCTCAGTCTCAGAAGAAAGCAAAAGCAAAGGCCTTCTAAATAAATCTTGCCAAGAAAACCAGTGACAGGTTTGCCAAAAAGACTTAAAGGCACACAACAAACAACAATGAAGTAAGAAATCTACTTGAATGTTTATCTTGTTTTTTATTGAATATTCCTCTGGGAGCCACTTACTTAAACTGCCTAGAACTAGACTGGCAATGGTCATCCAGAGAACGTTCTCCTCAGCTGCCCCTAGACTGTAGAATGACCCGGCAAAAGAGATTTGACAGCAAAATATGCTGTCTGAATTTTAACAAGTGCTAAAGACTTATCTCTTCCAGCAGGCCTACCCAGTCTATTTTTGATTATGATGTTTTTTTAATTATGATATTTAATTATGATATATTTGTATTTTGAACAATTTTATGTTTTAGTGTATTTCAGTGTATTTTAATCATAATGTGCATTTAACCTCTGTTGTACCTTGCCTCAAGCCTTGAGGAGCGGCAGGCAATAAACATCATCATCATCATCACCATCACCATTGTCGTCATCATCATCATCATTATTATTAACTAGTTAATATTTTAATCTATTGTTCAGCACTTCAGGGACCTCTGGTTGAAGAACCAGGCCTGGAAGTACCTTTTCCTTTACTTTGCTCAAAATACTCGCTAAATTACATCTGCCCTACCATAACAAGAATGTTACCTTGTCCCATGATATCACAATTATCTATATCCCATTTCATATCATTGGCCATGACTGAATGCAGGACAAAAGGGGAGCAATGGGTCTTTGCAACAACCACAGAAGGCACTTCCAGTCAGCACTTCAGCAGGCATGTACTCGTGCGGTTGTAACCCAGATTCCCACCACATCCAATACTTATTTCAACACTTGTCAAGAAGGATATGCCCATCTTCCTCAATTCCATCCAGCACTGGCATCAGAGTATTACTTTTCAATTTGCTTCAGCAGCGATACTAGTATCTGTAATAGGATATCTAGTCAGGTTGGGCAAGTATAAGGAATAGAGCTGCTTGGCTGCACCCTCCAAGCACTTCATGAAAATCCTCAAGTTGCATTAATATTGAAAATGATCCCACACAACCAGATAGAATGGGCTCTCAACAAATAACATTATTAAAATATATGTGCTGCTGTCTCCATCAAACACTCCATGTAAGAGTTTTAGTGCAGCATGCAATAGGACCTTTTTATATATAGATTGTTCTCTCTTCCTTACACCAATAAAATAGTGAATGGGAAGTGAATAGGAAGTGAATACTACTCATTTCCTGTTTTGTTTTTTAAAGGACTCTTCAGGATTTAATGTGGTCCAAGAAGGCCTAACAACACAGTGAAAATGTGCACTAGTGGGTGTTTGGGGGCAAACTAATTGAGTGAGATGGGAGTGTGGCATTCCAAGATCTCCTAGGGAGCTAAAGCAGCAGCTTCTAGCATTACAAGTTGCACGTCTATGTTGTAAAATATCACTGTTGCTACTCCCTTAGATGGATGTGGGTTTATGGTCCAAAACAAACCACCAAACCATACTCACTGAAAACTACATTACAGGTTATGTAATCTAACCTACATCTCAATATAGGATAAATAATGAGCAGTAGGCATGCCACCACTATTTCTCCACAGAGTCTTTTCTTCCACACCTACATCCTTTGTCCACTTGTGTATTATGCAATGGATACGAACAGTTCCTTATACTAAAAGGGCCAGATCTTGCAAGAAGTATAACAAATATTGTAGGGCAGATGAGGGGAAAGGACTGACCATGGGCAGCCCCAAGTTCCACTTTTGCAGCACCTGAAGCCCCCAAGTTACTCCCCAAATCAATAAGCTATACAAAAATCATTTACAAATATTCCCATCAATTTAGTGTAATTTTTAAATGAAAATCAATCAGAATAATCACAAACTGTTATGCCTCCCATTCCCTAGGGCCCCTCAGTTACTAAGAATCACCCAAAAAGTTTTAAAAGGGGGAAAAAAATCCAGCCAAAATGGCAGCCAGAAGTCACATTATGTCATTTTTTACATGCCTCATATGTAGTGTGACACATATTTATGCATGACATGGTTTGCAAAGTAAACTATAGAACACAGAGGAAGTAGATGAGCACTTTACAGGGGAATTAACAGAAAAACCAGGATTGATTGGATTTATATGAAATTGATTTAACTCTAATTTAAATTGCTCCTCTGAAGTTGGAATGACTTAAATCACAGATGAAATCACTAGTGAGGAAAATTCTATTTAATCATTATTTTTAGTGGAAGTATATTAGTATTTAATACACCCTTAATACATATTCATAATTGAAGGTTTCATTAGAAAGCAGGTACATACAAAGCAATAATTCCAAATTGTTTTCAGCCTAATTTTCAATTTATCAAAAAATGAGGTGACAATTTGGTCATTGCAGTATTGAAGCAAAATAAACTTACGAACAATTCAGGAAAAGAACCAGATCTAATTGTTCAATTCACTGTGACATTTTTGTCACGATGTACTAAAATCGTCATCACTAACAGGCTTTCCAATTGTACTAGTAAGATTTATTCTTTTAGTTTTATTCATCCAAAAAAAAATTAATAACACAGTATGTACATGGTTTTCTGAATGGGTAACTATTTCCATTTTTAAATAAAATTAAAATTTAAACAATATCAACAAAATTAATGTGAGAAACCTAAAATATTAAAGAAAAATAAAGGTCCTGGAAAATGCTGTAGTGCAAGCAAACAAACAATACATATTTTTCAGGTTTTCATCCAAATGTTTCTATTCAGATTTGAGAAATCTATCTCCCTAAATTTTCTATTCATTGACCTTCTCTATCTTTGCACTTAGAAAGGGATAAGGCTGAAAGATGGTATGAGAGGAATAGGGAAGAAGCAAAAAAGATCAAAGCGCTTCCTATATACCACCTACAGAACAGAACTGATCAGGTTATCTCCAGCCTCATAAATTGCTGTTAACATATTCAGAGACTACAATTAGAAGTTATATTATATTTAGTTAGGATGGTTATCTCAAACCAGGAGTCTTTATTAAACTTATTTTATGAAAATTGTGAAAACACATTTAAACCATTATGAATTTAGAACTAAATGATACAGTTATCACAGCATCTGAGGAAGTGTCCAGAGCACTGTCTGGACAGACTTTTTTAAAATGTTTCAGTTACTGTGGCCAGATGATGCGAGTCAAGATGCTTCAATTGGTCTATTTCACCACATGTACACTTGACTTTTGTCCATCTTGGCTGTTAAGTTCTAGCAGAGATCAGAACCAGTGCCTGGATGCTGTGACGAGCTGGCTGAGCTGAATCCTAATAGAAATAGAAGCTGTGTGGTTTGATGATTCTCAGGTGCAGGAACTGGGCAAACAGTCCATCCTGGATGTGGTTGTACTTCCCCTGAGGCAGCAAGTTATGTAGCTTGGAAGTACTGCCAGATACGTTCTTGTCCCTGAAGGTCCAAGTGGGCTTTGTGACTTTGAGGGCTTCGAGTCAGCTTCAACAGTTCCACCCTACAGCCTTTCCTGAGGCAGAAATAATCTAGCCACAATGAAGGCATCCTTCGCTATCTGACAGGTTAGGGACCAGAAAATAGAACTGGTTGCAAAGCAGGGCCCAGTCTTTTTTTCTCTAGGGAAGATGTGAAAATTATGGAGGCTTGCTTTGGACCACATGGGCATCTGCACACTGCTTGTGAAGTCTCCCTCTCACCTCACTTTGCAAGCTGTGCACACACACACATAGTCTCAAGTAAGCCTTCACAATTCCTTCATGTTCTCTACAGGAAGCAGGCAAGAGGACAAGAACTGATAAAAGAGCAGACTCCATGTTGAAAGAACAGTACATATCTATAATTTACAATGGTTGAAAGAGTGGAATGTTGAAAAACAAGTTGTTGAAAAGCAGGGGATGCCTATAGTTCATTTCACTGGTGATCTCTGAATTAGACTACGGTGTGCCCTCCATGTATCTAGAGATTCCATTCCAGGAACCCCTGCATAAAACAGACAAACAAAAAAGCCAATGCTTGCATCCTATTGTTTTCAATGGACATGACATGTGCACACATGTCGCAACATGGGTGCACGCCCGTCGCACCCATTGATGATAATGGACATGCTTCACACAACCTCAGATTCATGTATGCCAAAGTTGTACCACAAGAGGGTGCACTGTATTTGTAATGCACTCTAACGGGGCTGCTCTTGAAGATGACTTAGAAACTGTACCCAGTGCAAAACACAGTAGCTTGACTGGTGACGGGAATAGCATACAGACATGATATAATGCCACCCTTAAAAGTACGGCAATGGCTTCCAATAGGTCTCCAGTCTGAATTGAAGGTGCTTGTGCTGACATTTAAAACCCTTAACGTGGCAAATCTCTTCTCTGATAAATACAACTGAATGCACATTTCTAAATTTGCATTTTGGAGGTCTTGAAGTTTGTGACATATTCTTTTATTATTTTGGTTGTTTTGAAAAAAGACCCTGGAAAAATGATCTCAAAGTTCATTACATTCTATTGCTACATTTCTTTAAAGTACACTGTTTCATTAACTGCAAAACATTTTGACATCTGTAGCGCATGCCTGACAAAACAAATGAGGCAATAATTTGATAATTGCTAATGAGGGCCTGTTTCTTGATGTCCACTCCACCTCTCTCTCATAAAATCTACTTTAACTATAATTAACCAGGGCCTCTGTAGCATTAAAAAAAATTAGATTATACTTATCTGTTTGGTGGTTTATACCTGCAATCATATCATCCACAGTACTCATCTTCAGTAGCACTTGTTCAATTAAACCAACTTCTGTGCTGGTCTGTAAATTGCGTACACTTTTACGAAGGATGGCGGTGAACATACTCCAAATTTCTGCTTGACATGTTACATCACAGTGCTCTAAGAGTTCTGACATGCATGTTATACTTTCTGCATCCTGGATTATAAAGTTCATCTCTAAATCGAATTCTCCACCAACCAGCTGGAAAAAAAAAAACCAAAAAATTGTTAATTTACTAAGTGTTGGTAAGATTCAGGCAGACTATTTCAGTCTTACTTTATGTTTACTGAAAATTTAATGACCTTGAAAATTAACCTGGTTTTACCAGGATTCTACCCAAGGTTTTCTTTTCCTGCTAGCATTTTGAGAATGTGTACCACTCTCTTAGGTTTTGTGAGATCACTTTATAATTGAACATTTCAAACATAATTACATAATTGAATCTTGCAAACACAAACAACTTCCCTTTTTGTATACACTTTAAAAAACAAACATAACAATGCTGCATATTTTACAGTGAATCTGGCACAAAGACAAAGTTCTAGCACGCTGCAAAGCTCCACTGCAGGACCTGCTTATAAAAAGTAATGTTCCTGAACTATATAATAAATTCCAACTACCAACTTAGAGAAATCTTGCTGTTCAGGATTTAAAGGGAACATGCAGGATAGATGACACTCGGTTTGAGCACAGTACATGTGAAAGAGATCTAAGAGTCTTAGTGGATCACAAGTTGAACATGAATCAACAGTGTGATCCAGCAGCTAAAAAGGCTAATGCAATTCTAGGATGCATCACTACAAGTATAGTGTCTAGGTCAAAGGAATTAATAGTACCACTCTATTCTGCTTTGATCAGACCTCAGCTGGAATACAGTGTTCAGTTCTGAGCACCACAATTCAAGAAGAATATTGAGAGGCTAGAATATGTCCAGAGGCAGATGACTAAAATGGTAAAGCCCTAGAAACAATGTGCTATGAGTTGCTGGCTAACCTGGAGAAGAGAAGGTTAACAGGTGACATGATAGCTATGTTTAAATATTTGAAGGGATGTCATACAGAGGATGGAGCAAGTTTGTTTTCTGCTGCTCCAGAGACTGAGACATGGAATAAGGGCTTCAAACTTCAGGAAAAAAGGATATCCCATCTATACGTTAGGAGGAACTTCCTGATGGTAAGAGCAGTTCAATAGTTGAATATGCCGCCTCAGGGTGTGGTGGAGTCTCCTTCCACAGAGGTTTTTTTGACAGAGGGTGGACAGTCATCTGTCAGGATGTGTATTCCTGCATAGCAGAGGTTTGGACTAGATGGCCCTTGTGGTCTCCTCCAACTCTATGATTCTATAAATGCATCTTATATTTTTATTTGTTACCCACTTCTCCCTAAGGCTCAAGGCTGGGTACAACACAGATACAATTAAAAACAAATTATAACCAAAACACATTAAAACATAATACCATTAAAAATATAAGTCTCATAATTAAAACATATCATAATTAAAAATACAATTAAAAGTACAAATACAATTCAAAGTACAATTTCAGTAATTGAAAACAGACTGGATAGGCCTGCCAGAAGAGATAGATCTTTAGCACTTTTTTGAATTCGGACTGCGTATGTTGCTATCAAATGGCTTGTGGCAGGTCATTCCGGAGTCAAGGGGCAGCCAACAAGAAGGTCCTCTGGGAGACCATTCCCAATCTGGTCCTGACCGGCTTAAGTAAATGGCCCTGCGTGTATGGGGTGGATTGTATGGTAGGAGGCAATCCTGTAGGTAACTTGGACCCAAGGCATGTAGGGCTTTAAATAATGAAAAAACTAACTGATCAGTCCTATTATGCTGGTGGTATACATGAGGGTGAGCTACCTTCTCTGGAAGCATCCAGGAACAGTTTTCAGAACCTCCAACCTCCACACGACATCATTCAGTATTACAAAGCATCCATTTTTCAAAGCAAGAAATGAACTTTCAGTCTTTAACAGGTTTTTTTTTTCCAGGGTGTTTTGCAGGAATGGGAGGTAGTATGATTGCGGAGAGTCTTGGGGATGGAAAATTGGCCCCTAGACCTACTGTAGTTGCACACCCCTGGCTTAAACCATGATTGCTGCATGAATTGTGACAAGGTAAGCAGGAGTGGAAACATAACTGGAGACACAGCAGATCTCCTCTGAAAAATGGATTCAAAATCAGTAAAGGTTGTGCTTTATCTTTAACCTCAAACATGTAGCTACTGTGATAGATTAGCTTGCACAGATCCCAAGGTCTTTTGAAAGAGACACTAGAGGAGGCACCAAGTTCTAAATACGGGTTGTGGAAGTCTTGATACCATTGCATATGGTCTCCTATTATGGTGATGGAAACCTATTCAGTTTCTGATCATTTAGAAAGCAACGCGGTAATCACGAGAAGTCAACATGGATTTCTCAAAAATAAGTCATGCCAGACTATCTCTTTTTATGATAGAGTTACTAGCTTGATAGACGAAGGGAATGCTGTGGATGTAGCATATCTCGATTTCAGTAAGGCCTTTGACAAAGTTCCCCATGACATTCTTGCAACGAAGCTAGAAAATGTGGTCTGGACAGGGCTACTGTTAGTTGGATTTGTAATTGGTTGACCGACCGAACCCAAAGGGTGATCACAAATGGCTGCTTTTCATCCTGGAGAGAAGTGACTAGCGGGGTGCTACAGGGTTCTGTCCTGGGCCCAGTGCTGTTCAATATTTTTATCAACGATTTGGGTGAAGGAATAGAGGGCATGCTCATCAAATTTGCAGATGACACCAAATTGGGAGGGGTGGCTAATACACCAGAGGACAGGATCAAAATTCAAAATGACCTTGACAGATTGGAGAGCTGGGCCAAGGCGAACAAAATGAAATTCAACAGAGAGAAGTGCAAGGTCCTACACTTAGATAGAAAAAATGGAATATAGAAATATAGGATGGGGGACATGTGGCTGGATAGCAGTACATGTGAAAGGCATCTAGGAGTCTTCATAGACCACAAGCTGAACATGAGTCAGCAGTGTGATGCGGCAGCCAAGAAAGCCAATGCAATTCTCAGCCGCATCAATAGGAGTATGGTGTCTAGATCGAGGGAGGTACTGGTACCACTCTACTGTGCTTTGGTTAGACCTCATCTTGAATACTGTGTCCAGTTCTGGGCACCCCAATTCAAGAAGGATATTGACAAGCTGGAGCAAGTCCAGAGGAGGGCGATCAAAATGGTGAGAGGCCTGGAAGCCATGCCCTATGAGGATAGTCTTAGAGAGCTGGGTATGTTTAGTCTCCAGAAGAGAAGGGGACATGATAGCCATGTTTAAATATTTGAAGGGATGCCATGTAGAGGAGGGAGAGGGCTTGTTTTCTGTTGCTCCAGAGACTAGGACAAGGAGCCATGGATTCAAGCTGCAGGAAAGGAGATTCCACCTGAACCTCAGGAAGAACTTCCTGACAGTCAGGGCTGTCTGGCAGTAGAATGTGCTGCCTCTGAGTGTAGTGGAGTCTCCTTCCTTCGAGGTTTTTAAGCAGAGGCTTGATGGTCATCTGTTAGGAGTGCTTTGAGGGTGTTCCTGCATGGCAGGGGGTTGGACTGGATGGCCTGTGTGGTCTCTTCCAACTCTACATTTCTATGATTCTAATCCAACAAGAGTGGGAATAGAATGGTTTATAACAGTTATCCCCTTATGAATGTGGTGAATCACCTGCTGATCTGTCTCAACAAAAATATTGGGAAGGCAATATTCTCTCCTAGTAAGACAAAGAAGGAGATGATTTAGCTAATGAGCTAGTGTTAGTCTTCCGGGTATACAGAATGTGTTGAATGATGTAAAGACGTGCCTTATAAGCACTGTCAGGGGTCAAAGAGAAGGGTTTTGTAAATCTGAAGAATGATCTTGAAGAGATGGTTTGTTTCTGTTCCCCTACTCTTGAGCACTATATGAGTCTTGAGTGCAGCCCAACTTGTATAAGAGTTATATGCATATATATTCAACCTTCTCACCTGCAAAATTGTATAGATGATACTGCTACCAAACCCAACACAGTCAATCTTGTTGTTGACTATTGCTGTTGAAAAACTGATGGAACAGTTGAAGACTTCCACAGAATCAAGATGCTCTTCATAACCAAGGAGGACCTTGATACTGATTGGTACTAAGAAGGCCCTTGGTACCTACAGGACAGATACCAAAAGTGCCCTTATGGTAGAGGCACCATCCACAAGCAGAGTCCAGTTACTTCAGGAAAGCCAGCATTTAGCCAATTTAAAGTTATGCCGAATTACAGGGGTTTGCTCCGTGTTACTTGGTCCATGAATTTATGAGCACTTTCCCAGGAACACTTCTGAAGCCTGGAGATTTTATTTGAGGCTGAAACTCTATTAAGGAAGGCAAAACTGTGATAACAGAATGAGATTCCATGACTCACAAATGTGTGCTACTAAGATACCTATCGTTTAACCAATTTTGTTGGGCACATAAGCATGCAGCAATGTAGCTAATTCTATAAACACTAAAATGTCTCTTGGTTGCTATGCTCTCTCTCTCTCTCTCTCTCTCTCACACACACACACACACACAAACGTAAGTGTCCCCTTGTTAACCTGCCTAGTTCTTTGTCTAGGTATAGAACAGTCTGACACCATAGACCTCTAAGAAGACATGACTACAACCTACTCAGCTGCATCAGCCAATGTTGTGGCAATTAAATATCACTCTCAATATTTACAACATTGCCATTAGGAGATAACCCCAAGGCCTTTTTATCCTCTTACCTTGAATTCAACTACTCTGAGTTTAAGAGATTAAAAGTACAGAAACAGCATATCCATTCATCACCAAACAAGTATTGCTATCAGTCATAGGAACAGCATTCAAATGTTGTTTTATTCAGCATTAATTCTTTTCTATTAAAGGAGCAGTATCCTTTACATATACCTCAAGAAACACACATTTAAAAAAACTGTTGCCAAAACAGCTCAGGTAGGCTAAATTTTAATATATATCAAATAACTGTAGTAACTCAAATATGTTACAGCTGATGGTAAATTGTAAGACCCAGTAACTTCTACTGCAGCTCAAATGGGACTCAAACAATAAATCACTGCTCTCTGTATCACAGTATAATAAATTCCTCCTACAGTATCAATCTTCAAATTTTATTTTTATTTATGATTTAATATTAAGTGCCTGATTTATACCAGTTCTTAAGTAATTATTAAGTGTTTGGAAAAATTGCTCCATGCTTGATTAAAGTTATATAATTTAAGGTAATGATATTTCAAGTTATGTTTTCTATCAAGAAAACATGTGATCCACCTAGATCTATCTCATTTGTTTTAATTTTTTTATTGATTATAAAGAAAAGAACAGAACAAAAAAGAAAAACACCATGTGATACACATAACAGTGGGGGGAAAGAATTTTGTCAACAAGCTTACATTGTTATTACTCTCCAATTCCATTACAATCATATACTTATTCAACATATTCTATATCATACTGCTTATATACTTTTATTACCTATATCTAGATGTCATTCTCATTATACTCATCATCATTATAATTTCATTCTTAACTCTACACTTTTCAATTATATTTAATCTATTACTATTACTAAATATGATCTTATTAGTAAACATAAACTATTCCTAAAAGTAAACCCACCCCCCAGAGCCAATTATGTTTCAACTTACTCCACCTTCCAGAATTGTAATTCTTCTTGTGGAGGTATGACACCTTCCTCTTTTATTAAAACCTTTTCCACAAATATCTTCCATATTTCTTTGAAATCATTCCCCTTCATTATTCCTTTTTTGACCTTAATTTGACATGTTAACTTACCATTAATCGCAATTTTCCACACTTCTTTATACCAGTCCTCTGTTTGAAAATCTCCATGAATTTTCCATTTTCTTGATATAATTAACCCTGCTGCAGTCTCATTTGTAGCTTTGCCATCCTAGGTAAAGTTAATTCTCACTTTTCTTTTGACAGAGATGCAAAAGGCATGTAGGCTAAAGACTGGTAGTGAGAAAAGAACTCCCCTCCTGCTTTACTCTTCTTTCTTCTTTTCCATTGTCCATACTGCCTGAAAGTTTGGGCACTTTCCAGAGCTCCATGGGGATGCATGAGGGGCTGCCGTGGAGGAGGTTCACCCCTTCCTGCTGCTCATACAATGGAATGTCATTATTGGACTTGTTTGTTATGTGCCTTCAAGCTGTTTCCAACTAATGGTAACCCTAAGGTGAACCTATCACAGAGGTTTCTTGGCAAGATTTGCTCAGAGGGTCTTTGCCTTTGCCTTCCTCTGAGGCTGAAAGAATATGACTTGCCTAAGGTCACCCAATGGATTTCCACGGCTGAGCAGGGTCTCCAGAATCATAGTCAATGCTTAAATCACTATACCATGTTGGCTTTTTATCGGATACTGGCACTGATGTGATATATGGATACATGTCAGTTGCATAGGCAGCCATGCATTCTCATTGTTCAAAGATCCCACAGATAAACATTTTATGAATTGGACCTATACATGAATCTACATAAAATCTTATACACTGCCTATCTATCTAGCTATTCATTTATTTATATAAAATATGTCAATTGCATGGTGATGTATGTCAACAATAAACTGCTCAGAGCTAGAGGTTCCCAATTCAAGCCTCTTAAGAGTTCAAGTTTCATGGGGAAAAAAGAACACAAAAAGCAGAGATTAGGAGGAAAAATTCAGTAGGCAAAGGCATACTATTCAAAAGAACAAGAATTCATTGTATGGGCTTTCTCATGGAGAAATAAAAAGATACATAGCATTGTCACAAACTGGACACACTTACTGCTACTGAGCTTTCACTTTTAGAGGTATAACTTTACACTATGCAGAACTTGTCAGGGAGAGATATAGCATCATTGGTTACTTTCTGCATAGACAGATAAGAGGTCACTAGAAAGCAGGAAGCAGTCCATATTATAGTCATGTGTGCAACTCACAATTAAGTTATTGCATCGTCTCATGATAACCACACTAACTGAAAAACATTTTACTCTAGCAAATAACTCAGAGATCTTTCAATAACTGTTAATTTAGATGATAACTTTTTCAGTTATATTATCCCTACCATTTTAAACTACAAGTAATATTAATCCAGATCCACATGCCATCCAGTAATCTTGCTAAGTGCTAAATTCTTCCATGTACTTATTTTTAAAAGGAAGAAAGTCAATAGTCACCATGCCAAATGCAAAGAATTTAAGGCTCTGGGAATGGGAGCTTTAAATGCTGAACCAAAGCAAAGCCATTTTGTACGCCTCGCAGCCATTTTCTGTGTAACCTGTCCTTGCCAGAAACTTTGTCTGCAAAACATAGATAAAGGAGCTATGTGACCACAAAGCTAGTCTGAACTGGTTTTGGCTGGTTCATGAAGTCAGTAAACAAGATGACTTAGTTCAACTACACACGTAGTAAAGATACACATGCACAAAAGAAGTTTTTTAGAAGTTTTCCTTTTGTTTTTAACTCTGGTGTATAAGGTTTTTTGTGTACTCAAACTTGTACCATCTTCTCTCTTGGTGCATAGCTTGAGGGAGGCCTGGCCCTTTTGATCAAAAGTACTGTGTTGCATGTCTTCCCTTTCTAACCAGATTCAAAGTTTCCTTTACAGCTCCGTGCCTACTAAGGATGTAGAATAATGGAGTTCCAGTAACAGCCAACAGAAAGAAATGGCAAATACTAGCTATCACTATACAACAGCATACTTAAAACATGATCTGATAGCTTGAGCATAATAATGACTAATTTTCTTCATTCATGCTCCAGTTACCTCCAGGTTGGGGCAAATGAATGCTTTCTAAGTGGAACTGATTTTTTAAAACTTACTCCAAAAACTGAATCAGCTCAAAATGAGTCTGCTAAATTGTTGGTTAGTATCCAGGGATCAGAACACATAACTTCAAATTCTGTTCCAGGTACATTAGTCACCTATTTGTTTCCAGGCACAATCTAAAGAGCTAGCCTTTAACATTTTCAAGATCTGAAGACCAAGCTAAAGCAAGAATAGTCTTCTCACATACAAACCTACCTGACTCTAAGGTTCAGCTTGAAAGACTCTACTTTCTGTTTTTTGAATCAGTGATGCAGCCACACACGTACACAAACATATTTCTCCCTCTCACCTTTCCCTGATTTGCAATTGCTTCTACAACACAGATAAAATAGAGCAAAACAAGACAAAAACAGTTTGCCAACCCTGACAAATCAGGAACACTCTTAAGAATGTCTGCTTCTGATTTTAAACTCAGTTAAATCATGAGCACCATTATGACCATAAAATAAAATGGTTTGCTCATGCTGCCCTGATATTAGACATTCTTATTTTAAAATAGGTACCAATTTTGTTGTAAAAAAAGGATAACACTCTTTTAAAGTTAAAGTAAAACCACGATGTGCAACCATGTACATGGTTGGCATGTTACCTCCCCCTATGTGAAGGAGGAAAGCTACTATGACGAGCAAACCCACATCGACTCTAGCATTCTGATGTGGGTCCAGATACTATTGTACTTGTTTTTGCATTTCCATCTGGATAATTTGCTTACACTTGTATTGGTCTTATACTTGTATGACTCCTTCCTTCGCCTAAGTATGTGTGTGTGCATGCACATGTGCACACACATGCACGTGCACAAGACAGTGTATCTTTGGAAGGGTAGGCTGTTTACTGTGTAAAGCACCACCTACACTGATGGGACTATACAAGTACATAAATGGTGGTGGTGGTGATGATGATGATGATGATGAAAATGGCAGTAAGAACAACAATAACAAGGCTTCAATTAGTCTAAAGCAAGAGGTAGGAACACAGGATGCTGGTTTATACTGTGACACTGATCTATCCAGCTCAGAGATGTCAACGTTTGTTGAGGCTACGTAGCAGCAGTTCTCCACGATTTTGCAGCCCAGTTGGAGATACCAGAAATTTTACTTAGAAACTTCTGGAATGCAAAACAATTGCTCTGCTGGTAAGCTCTGTCATCTGCCACTGATCTAAGGTCCCTATCCCATAATAGGTTTGCCCTAAGGTCACCATAAGTCAGAAACAACTTGAAGGCACACAACAACAAGAACAACAACAACAATGTATAGTGAACAAGTTCCTCACTTACCCTGCTTGGATTTAAATGCAGATTCACCCAAGCAGTCAGGGCCAATAGTGAGGGACCAGAGGTCTAAGAAACTGAATCAGTCACCAGGAAATCAGTAATGGGGAATAGTGAAGAGCATGTGAGAAGAGCAGTTGAAGGTTAAAAATCAGGTAATTAGTCTATGTCAGAAAATACAGAGAGTTCAGCAACAAACACAGTAATAAAACAGAATCAGGGATTGCAAACCAGTGATTTGTGAAGAGCCAAGAATAGTGTTGTTTCCAATTTTGGTCAGAGTGACTGTCATACTTTACAAAGCTGAACTCTTCCTGCCCTGCTAAGCTTTCAAGCCGTTATCAGCCATGTCTTTCCTAGATGCACTCTTCCCGAGGTGGTGTTAATTATAGCCACACACTGCCTCTGAGAGGTAGGATTGCATCTGAAAGTAGTTGAAAGTAGTTTCTCAAATTGACAATTACAACTCATATACACCTAGACACTTCTCTAGTACTACAGAAGCCTAATTAAAAGCAGAAGGCCTTTATCAGTATTAATCTCACTAATCACCAACATTCTGTCACAATCAATGTCATTTTATAAGATCAAAGATCTAATGCTAGACCAGCAAAGACTGTGAAGAAGGGCTGATTCTTTCCTTGACTACTCTTACAACCAAATGAATTAATATATAGCATGTTTAACAAGGTCCTTGCCTTCTCTAAGTTCTCCCTACTCCTCTACCAGTGCAGACAACTTGGCAACCCAAGTGTCCTAAATATGCAAAAAGATGTTAACCATATCATTTGCAAGAATACATATTAAACTAACTGAGTCATGGGTTGCATTAAAAAAACTCACTTTAAAAACAACAGTTGTTAACCATAGAGATGGAGAGATCCCAGACTGATCAAACTACAAAAATAAAGATGGCAGCATGCAGGAGCCATCAAGGGGTTGCAATAAATTTAAAGCAAAACACACAGTACCATTCACTTTCCACAACTACACCCATGGGAGCATCCTCACACCCATGATCTTGTCAAAAGGACAACTATTAATGTTCTCATGGGAACAACCTGTTCAGAATCTTGTATTGCCAGAAGCTTACAAACAGTAAGAAAGGATATACAGATGGATGTGCTTATCATATTTATACTCTCTGTTTGAACTATTTGACTATCTTCTTACAAATGATCTCAAAACAATCAAACTCTAGTGGGGATAAAACTGGAAAATAAAAAACTAGCTTATTCCTTATCATCTTCTCTCACACAGAGAATAATTTCTTAATTATAGGTTGTTGTGGGTTTTCTGGGCTTTGAGGCCGTGTTCTATCAGTATTTTCTCCTGATGTTTCACATGCATCTGTGTCTGGTATCTTCAGAGGATCCTCTGAAGATGCCAGTCACAGATGCTCTGAAGATGCCAGCCACAGACACAGGCAAAACATCAGGAGAAAATACTAATAGAACACGGTCTCAAAGCCCGGAAAACCCACAACAACCTATGGATTCCGGCTGTGAAAGCCTTCGACTTTACAATTTCTTAATTTTTTAACAATTGTGTGTTGTATGCCAAAGGCTTGGTCATCTTTTCAAAAATGAATGTTTTTAAGTGACAATTTAATACAGATTGTTAACTTTATGTCAAAATCTTATATCTGTCCTTAAACATCAGTATCTCCTTTTAGCTCAAAGCCTGTTGTTCTGAGCAAATAAATAAACACAATTACTAGACTGCATATGATTCTTACATACAGCACAAGATTACTTCTAGCTTGGGGGAGGAGGTTTTCTTATTTTTTCTGTGGCTGCATATTAATAATGATAACATCTATTTATAATGCCCTTTCCACCAAAGGGCAGAATATCAAACATATAAAATCAAAGATGATAAAACATTATACTATAAATATACATAAAATCCCCAACATTCCATAAACCAATACCCATCTCAGAAACCTCAGGCACAACTCAGCAGCTTAATCTAGTGAATCGAAGAGAAAAGTCCTCTTATGAAAATGGGTGAGATTTTCTCCAGCCAGAAGTCCAAAGGAAGACTGTTCCATAGATGTGGAGCCAGGTCTTGAAAGGCTCGCAACCTTGACAGAGCTGTGCACATTGATGGAACAGGCAACAATCCTTTGCCTGTAAATCTTAAATTCCTGAAAGGTAAATACCATGCTAGCCTAGCTGCCAGGTACTCGGGGTGATTAGAGCACACAGCCCTAAACAGAAGAAACACAAGTTTAAAAAAGGTCCTGGTTAGAACTGGTAGCCAGTAAAGAGATCTATGGGAAGAAAAAAGTGAATATTTGCAGAGGTTTCAAACAATTTGGACAGCACTGTTCTGAATTAAAGCCAGAAGAAGAAGAGAGCACGAAGGTAAACTGTCCAGCAGGCTATTACAATAATCCAGGTATGACATAACCAAAGCCTGAACACGCAGGTAGGCAGTCTTAATAGTCAAGAACCTAGGGACCCCATAGATGTTCAAGAGATGGAAATTGTATGTTTTTACTATCACCTCAATAAAGGGGCATAGGAACAGACAATCATCCAGCAGGATTCTAAGGTTCCTGGCAACTGAAACAGGAACTACTGCTAATTGTGTAACCCTGCAAACACAGTGGGAGAATGAAAGAGGGACTACTAGACAGGCTGAAACACCAAGATCTCCAGTTTTATTTCCATATTCAGCCTGAGCACATGTGCCCTAAGGCTATTTCTGTTCTGTAAGCTCCTTCACACATCCAATTCTTCGCAAATTTCAAAGAACAGAAGGAGGGAGGTTCTTCCCTTGAATAACTGCAGCCAGTAAGAAGCTCTCTCTTCTAGTCACTTTACAGGCAAAGGCGCACAAGCAAGCTCAGCACAGAATAATAGGCACATTTACATTGTAATTCAGCCTTCCCCTTGAATTTCTTTTACATCTAGCCTGAGAAGAGCACACCAGGAAAACTTAACAATTGAATATCTAATTTATTAGGTACAGTATTTACTATTAATTAACATAACTATTAGTAACTTGTTGGCATGGAGAACAAGGGAGCATTCCAAGTGTTCCTCTCAGGAGGGCTACTGACATCTCCTGACTTCCCTTGACCTCAGGAAAAACAAGATCCAGTGACAGGATCTTTTTCCTTCTTCTCTTAGGTCTCCTCTACCAAGAAGGCACTTGTACTCAACAATTTCTGTACTTCTTCCTACCTTCTGCAAGCCTCTGTCCCTTGTCTTTCTCAAAAGTAGACACATTTTTAAAATCCATCAAGATAGAGAAAATAGGCTTAACATGTTATTTCTCTCTGCCCACCTGAACTAACTTCAGCCACTGGTATTTGAAGAAACAAAGTCATAACACCCAGTAATATCACCCACCAGAAGAATGATGGCAGTATCTCCAGTCACAGATCCAGAGTTAGAGGTACAGGGCTTAGCCAGCAGCACACCAAAGTTCCATGATTCTTACTGGAATAGGACCTAATGACAATTCAGGAAGGGCTAAGACAGCAATATCAACCATAAAGCTGTTCAGCTGAAGCTCAGCCACTGTTAAAACAACATCTCTCGTCTGTACTTCACCCTAGACATCTTCTCTACTAGCCTGACACATTTTTTCTGAAATCCACAGGGAGAATTTGACCCTACTGACTGCTACTGGGAAAATGAATAATTAAATATAGTTGTGATTTCAGACTCATTCACTGTACAGCTATAAAAACGCACAACAGAGTAAACCTCACTAAAAGTGGGGCTTGTTTCTAAGAAAGCATGCATAAAATGGCACTATAAAGCCTAGGGTTCAATGGAACTCTAGTTGGGACTATCCAATAGCGTTCAGGATATCATACTTTGGCCACATCATGAGCCAATATGACTCTTTAAAAAAAATACAACAATGCTTGATAAAGTGGGAGGCAATAGGAAAAGAGGAATCATAGAATCATAGAAATGTAGTTGGTAGACACCACATGGGCCATCCAGTCCAACCCCCTGCCATGCAGGAACACCCTCAAAGCACTCCCGACCGGTGGCCATCCAGCCTCTGCTTAAAAACCTCCAAAGAAGGAGACTCCACTACACTCTGAGGCAGCATATTCCACTGCCGGGCAGCCCTGACTGTCAGGAAGTTCTTCCTGAGGTTCAGGTGGAATCTCCTTTCCTGCAGCTTGAATCCATGGCTCCTTGTCCTAGTCTCTGGAGCAGCAGAAAACAAGCCCTCTCCCTCCTCTACATGGCATCCCTTCAGATATTTAAACATGGCTATCATGCCCCCTCTTAACCTTCTCTTCTGGAGACTAAACATACCCAGCTCTCTAAGTCTATCCTCAGAGGGCATGGCTTCCAGGCTTCTCACCATTTTGGTCGCCCTCCTCTGGACTTGCTCCAGCTTGTCAATATCCTTCTTGAATTGGGGTGCCCAGAACTGGACACAGTATTCAAGATGAGGTCTAACCAAAGCACAGTAGAGTGGTACCAGTACCTCCCTCGATCTAGACACCATACTCCTACTGATGCAGCCAAGAATTGCATTGGCTTTCTTGGCTGCCGCATCACACTGCTGACTCATGTTCAGCTTGTGGTCTATGAAGACTCCTAGATCCCTTTCACACATACGGCTATCCAGCCACGTGTCCCCCATCCTATATTTCTGTATTCCATTTTTTCTACCTAAGTATAGGACCTTACACTTCTCTCTGTTGAATTTCATTTTGTTAGCCTTGGCCCAGCTCTCCAATCTGTCAAGGTCATTTTGAATTTTGATCCTGTCCTCCGGCGTATTAGCCACCCCTCCCAATTTGGTGTCATCTGCAAATTTGATGAGCATGCCCTCTATTCCTTCATCCAAGTCACTGATGAAGATATTGAACAGCACTGGGCCCAGGACAGCACCCCGCTAGTCACTTCTCTCCAGGATGAAACGCAGCCATTTGTGATCACCCTTTGGGTTCGGTTGGTCAACCAATTACAAATCCAACTAACAGTAGCCCTGTCCAGCCTGCATTTTACTAGCTTCTCTGCAAGAATGTCATGGGGAACTCTGTCAAAGGCCTTACTGAAATCGAGATATGCTAGACCACATTAAAGGTGGACAGACTTAGTCAAGGAAGCCACAGCACTGAGTCTGCAGGATTTGGGCAGGGCTGTAGAGAGCAGCTTGCCCTGGAGGTTTCTCATTCATAGGGTTGCCATAAGTCAAATCCAACTTGATGACAATTAACTACAATTATTTTTTAACTTTCTGAAACCTAAGATATGCATTTTTTAAGGCATGGTGGAGAATCATTTTTCTTCCAAGTGCTATACAGTGTGCCTTCCCTATATGTTGGGATTCTGTTCCAGGAACCCCCACATAAAACAAAAAAGAAATGGGAGTGTTGTGTCCCACTGTAGCAAATGGAGGCAAGGAGCACATGCCCGTGGCAGAGGAGGTACACACCCATCGCATCTGTTGACTATAATGGAATTCTTCACACAACCTCACATTCACGCATGCAGAGGTCAGGCCAGAAGAGGCTGCACTGTATTCCCTTGGGATATCCTCAGGGCCCATGTGCCAGCAGTGGGAGAGGTTGCAGCCAAAGATGCATGGAGTAACAGTTTATCTTACTTTCTCCTATACTTTCCTCACTCTGTCTTCCTATCCAAAAATACCTGCCAGAAGCATAAAACGATTG